>JACEFZ010021801.1:800000-1035000 GCA_014155875.1 Cepaea nemoralis
AAAATTGTAGCAGATATATTGTACTATATATCAAATTAAAGACGATTGCACAGGGAACACGGTGGTATTGCTACTGTTACTATAGGTTAGAAATATAATGATAATATTATCTGATGTTGTTAAAAAAATGAAGACAGAGGTGACAATTACGTGAAATTTCCACTTACCAAGGCACTACATCTAAATCGCTGATGATAATCAAATGTAATTTACTGAATAATTATAAATACAACCCTTTTTCTTTAGGAATAGCGCTAGAACTGCTCCATAACACCAATAAAACAAAATTAAAACACCATTATTGTCATACAAAATGGAAAATGTCAGGAAAACACGAGACAGGTTTTGATCGTCTTCTACTGAGAAACAATATGTACACTGTTTTTTTTTTTAAATTTAGTTATAATTATTAATCTTTTAAATTTAATTATTTAAATACTCATTAATTACTTCGTACAAGTGGGGTACAAATGTGGCCCATTAGAGCAGGCCTAATTCGACATGATGACAAACTTTCACGGTTAGTTTTGTTTTCCATAAAGACCGCCCGCTAAATAATATATTGTAACTGAATAACCACATTAACCACGTACTATCAGTTTAGAATATTTCACGAAGTTCTTTAAATCAGAATAACTATAATCTAACATTGTTTTAAACTATTATCTACTGTAAATATGCCATGCCGAAGACCAAGGGCGTTGGCCATTTCTAAATTCAGAAAAGCAACCACAACTTAACTGAGACATCCTGCACAAAGTTTAGATATTTTCTGTCTCTCGTGGTCTGTTTTCAATTGGCAGACCTTCTTTTGGTGTAAAACGTCATTTACAGGGCATTAAAATTAACGAAGATATGAGAAATGAAACAAATAACGAACTGTCAAGATCTTGTCAACAAACTGACACCATGTGTCACTGAAACGGCGCATGACACTGAATCAGTTTAACTTCCGGTTTGCTGACTGCGAAGTAGACACTCAACCCCAACATTGTCAATAAGTTGGGTTTAAACGTACACTTCTCGTTCAGAAAGCAATGGCAAACTTCTTTTTTTAAAGTTGCATATCCCTTTCATAACGTTGCAGTCAACACCAGCATTTTTCAGCTGTTGTTGATGTTCTTGCCAAGATTACGCTCAGTAATTTGCCATTTGCTTTCTGAGCGACCGGCTCACATACCCCGTATGTAACCAACGCGACGCGATCCACTGCCGAATCTCTCGCAGCTGTGTTCCTCACGTGAATATACGGGATTACGGAGAAAGTCGTTAACCTCTTCGGGAAAGTACAGTTGCCTAGAACATCAACATGATGCCATATGTCCTTGTTCTTCCTATGTTAATATCTAACCGTAGTCCTGACCACTGTTCTTTAAATATTGAATTAATCATTATCATGTGCCGTGCCATTAAGCGCAGGCGGTCACGGTTTGTCATCCCCGCGATAACCAATCTTGAATCAGGCCTATATTCTTTTCTCGATTATGTCTGAGATTGACGAATCATGATTTTTCAGTAAAGAAGATATTCTGCCATTGCTTTCTTGCTTGGTAGTGACCATACTGGTCATTGTCTCTATTAAGAGATCATCTGCTTTATATCGCTATCTTGAGACTATAACCAACAGCTATCTGTTGACTGCTCGTTAGCTCAATCCACCAAGTCATGAAGAAATGTCGCCATAGTCTTGAAGAAAAAGTGGCGAAAAAGTGGTGGTGGTGGTGGTGGTGGTGGTGGTGGTGGTTGTGGTGGTGGTGGTGGTGGTGGTGGTGGTGGTGGTAGTAGTAGCAGTAGGTTTTTGTTTCTGCTGCTAGTGTTGTTTCTATTTCATTACGTGATCAAACATTCCGTTTCATGACCGAGTCAATGATCATAACTTTTGAGTGTCACACCCACACCTCCATCCAACCAACCGCCTGTCACTCACACGTGAAAACACATGTATTTTGTTACAATAAATACGAATGTATGGTTGGCTAAGCTTTTCGTCCCACCGCTTGTTCTTAAACGTTCATAGTTAGTCCGGTTAATAGCAAAGTGCTTAAAATCGCAATATTAAGATAGCACGTTCTTTGAGTAACTGCATGTCTGAAAGTGGTTAATTTTCGCTCGCTTTGAATTCAAGCGTAGGACATTCGCGTGCTGCAACTTCTAGAGCACTGGACTGGTTTTTGCGTGTTGATTAGCTTTCCCTATTACCAGTGTCCCTCGCCATCAGGCGAACCCACTTCGACTCAGAGGTATTTGTAATTTACGTCTCCAGGTCGAGGACGAGAAGTCAACATTTTAATCCAACTGACAGGTGTAGGGGTTGAACCCGCTACGTCGGCATCAGCACACCGGAAGTTTAAGAGCGAGCGATCTTATCCATTCTGCCATGCTGACCTCTATTAAAATTAGGTTACTCGTGCTCACAATAGAAGAAAATAATAGTGATACGGATTCCTACCATGTATGCCGTAAGCGGCGACTAAGGAAGGTTGGTGTAAAACCGAATACCTCATCACATAGAAAACGTTAGCTACAAACAACAAAGCACTTGGCGTGGGTTCAGGGAAGAAGAAGAAGAAGAAGAAGAAGAAGAAGAAGAAGAAGAAGAAGAAGAAGAAGAAGAAGAAGAAGAAGAAGAAGAAGAAGAAGAAGAAGAAGAAGAAGAAGAAGAAGAAGAAGAAGAAGAAGAAGAAGAAGAAGAAGAAGAAGAAATATACAGAACTATAAGAAAGACTGTTACTTTCTTTCTATTCGTTCGTCCGGATGTTTGTATTGGAAGTTGTGCATGTTTGCAGCAGAGCTGTGATAGTTATGCCTTTCGGCCGACACATCCAACTTCTTCAGCCATTTGTTGACCTGATTAACCTTCCCGGCAGCTTTCATTGGTCACATAATGAGAATAGAGCCCCCATATAACAATGGGACGACTGGAAAGACCAGGTATACGAGGGTAGGTCAGAAAGTTATGCACCACAATAATTATCTCAGCTAATAATAAAGACAGAAGCATTACATTTGCACCAATTTAAGATAATCTCTTGAATGTGTATACCAAATTGTACCTCTGTAAACCAATTCTAGCTGCGACACCAAACTGGTGGAATGGCAGACATTAATTGCGAACGTTACAAGCAGTTTGCAAACAGGGGGCGCAATTGACAAAATGTGGTTGAATGTACTGCCCCAATCCACCTTTCAGTCCAGACCTCGCACCATCTGATTTCCATCTTTTCTGTCCCTTTAAGAATGTTATCCGTGGGACAATGTTTGAAGACAACGAGGGAGTGTTTAATGCAGTGAAGAAGTGGCAACCAGAACAGGACAAATTGTGGTACAGTTCTGGGATACATGCTCTTGTGTCAAGATGGCGAAAAGACGTTAAAGTTGATGGGGATTATGTTGAGAAGTAGAAATGTTTGCTGCAAATGTGCACGAACATTGTGAGTACATTTCATGTGTATGTTATTAACGGTTACAGAGATTTAAATATTGAGCACAACCCACTACTGGCAACGTCGATCGCATTCTGGTATGAACCTAAGGCCTATCCACGCCAATATGGAAGCACTATACTCGAGTTTCGCCCTCATTTGAGCTCGTCAGTAGTGCATATCCCTGACCGGATCCGGAAACAGTCCCGGATCACGCGTGTGAAGCGGGTGTGTAACCACGCGGCACACACTGGACACACCAAATTATCACAACAGAATATCACAACACTACCCATCGTAGGCTATGCTCAAGATTGCCCAATCGCCGCGACCGACGTCCGTCAATCGATGGGACCCGAACGATCAGGACTTCTCACTGGCAAGGAACACCAGGCCTCCTAAATCCAGTGAGCAATAATCGTTCGGGTCCCATCGATTGACGGACGTCGGTCGCGGCGATTGGGCAATCTTGAGCATAGCCTACGATGGGTAGTGTTGTGATATTCTGTTGTGATAATTTGGTGTGTCCAGTGTGTGCCGCGTGGTTACACACCCGCTTCGCACGCGTGATCCGGGACTGTTTCCGGATCCGGTCAGGGATATGCACTACTGACGAGCTCAAATGAGGGCGAAACTCGAGTATAGTGCTTCCATATTGGCGTGGATAGGCCTTAGGTTCATACCAGAATGCGATCGACGTTGCCAGTAGTGGGTTGTGCTCAATATTTAAATTTCAAATCCCGAAACAACCACATAATCGGTTAAAGAGATAATAATTGTGGTGCATAACTTTCTGACCTACTGTCGTAGAAAAGGGAGAGACAGACCCAGAGAGATTCCGCTTTATTGTCTCAAGATAGCATAGAGAAATGCCACCAGTAGAAATGCTTAAGAGCATCAAGGACAGATCTGTGGAGCAGACAAGATCGACCAGGCCATGCTGCACGTAACATGGTAATGACGATGGTATTATTAAATTTTCAAAATTGATTAAAAGTGATAAACTGGCGTGGCGGTGTGGCTTAGACGGCGCCCACCCCTTTCTGGGTAGATCGTGTTATATAGGTGCGTGAACTGTTTAAAAAAAGTTAGTTGCATATCCTTTACAGGTCGTTGCAGTCAATCCCAGAATGATTAAACTGTGATTTTTTGGCACGTTTATGTTCAGTAGTTTGCCATTACTTTCTGAACGACCACCACTCATACCATTGTATGAAAATAAACGCAAAGGTGGTCTGTTTATAAATCGCCCGCACGTGTATTTAGAACGCAGTATGCGGGATTACGAATTGCGTCCGTAACCCCTTCGCCACAGAGCCAGCCTTAAGAGAATAGTAAATTATAGAACCCTTGATCAGACCAAGAGACGCTGTCGATGTATTGTCCTGACCCCACACTGATGTAGTAAATTATAGAACCCTTGATCAGACCAAGAGACGTCGATGTATTGTCCTGACCCCACACTGATGAAGTAAGTTATAGAACCCTTGATCAGACAAAGAGACGTCGAGGTATTGTCCTGACCCCACACTGATGTAGTAAATTAAAGAACCCTTGATCAGACCAAGAGATGTTGTCGATGTATTGTCCTGACCCCACACTGATGTAGTAAATTATAGAACCCTTGATCAGACCAAGTGTCGCTTGTCGTCCCTGGAGGAAAGTGGACTCAACAAGCACACCTTAAATATCCTTATACTTGGGAATTATTGACAGACTTTTGACTCCACTCCTCCGTTCTGTCTTCCATTCTCTCTCTCTCTCTCTCTCTCTCTCTCTCTCTCTCTCTCTCTCTCTCTCTCTCTCTCTCTCTCTCTCTCTCTCTCTCTCTCTCTCTTAATCCTTCATAACATACCCTGACAACAGTTTCCTCCAACAATTAATAAAATATTTATTGCTGAAAAAACTATGTCAGTTGTATGTATTGAATGTGTATATGTAATTTGTAGTGTCTTCTATTGTGAGTGCAAGATAGGACTCTGAATGTCTAATCTCCGTATCGCATCTCGCCTCGTCATACGGCCAAGCCACAGAACATCACACATATAAATGGTCAGCTCTCACCCTGGATGCTCTCCTCCTGCTTGAGTCTGGACGTAATCCAATTCTTGAAAACAAATGTTCAATGTCTTATCACCAGAAAATAATGTGATTAAGGTAAGTCACTGAAATCCACATATTTCCTGTTTTTGGAAGGTAGTACCGTCCATCACGGAATACACATCGCCACTGTCCAACCTTGTCTATTGCTAATATAAATGTTCTACACACTGTCTTTAAAGATAGTAAAGTTTATATTTATCCACAGTGCAGTTTTAGGTCTCCCTGCTTGCCACAGGTTAACGTCTTTTTCATTTACGTGCTTTACTTGTATATTCTTTTGTGTATACAGAGTTCTGTATTTGACGTTAGGTTATCTCTTCTCACTATTAGAACATGTCTATGTTCTTGGTGGTTCTAGGTAGGTACTTTATTTGCTCAAGTGAAGTAAACTTCATTTCTTCTCTGATTACAAGAGTGGTATTGGAACCTGTGGGAGATATATTTAATCAGGTGATATGAGTCTGCTTCATACTATTTCTTATGTGAGAGCCTTTCTCCAGCCGTACTGAGAAGCTTCCGAAAGATACTCTGACATAAGACAGATGAATTCACTAAAGTCTAAACTATTCGCTAATAGAAAGAAATGGTAAAAGCTAAGCACAAACACCTATTTCCCTATGCTAGACTATGACGCTAAGGCTAGATTACCTTATATAAAATCTATGTTAATCCATGAATTGAAATACACAAACGCAGATGCGTTAATATCCCATCGCCTTTAAACAATAAGGGACGTATATTTCTTTCCAAGTACAGGATGCATAGATATTATCCGTCCAGTTTGGGAGCACACTAACCTCAAAAACAAGTTTCCCCCAATTTATACCGAGTTCCAATTCTACGTTCTCTTTTGATGTCACTACATCAACAATCGTATTTTGCCGTTTCCTTCACATCAAAAGTCTGTGAAATCACGTATTCGTTCCTGGCATCTCCCGGTCGTCTTCTCCGCTATTCCCCGTTTTCCCCTACGCTCGTACATCACAGAGTCCTAACTCTTTGATCACCGTCTTCGTGCGTTCCACCACCCCGATGTCTCCGCGTCTCCGCTGTCCGATAAGATAGGCAGTCACTGACCCCTTATCACAAATGTATTGTCCTTCTTTATCATTCGGTCAATAACCCACACTTTGTTCTCGATCAAGACTGAAGGCTCGATTGTTATTCTGACTCACGGTCCATAATTTTTCATTCTCATATATTGCAATTTTATATGTAAGTTATCAAGGAATCACTAAACTCGCAGTTTCCCGTGACACCAAGAGACGCTGTCGATGTATTGTCCTGACCCCACACTGATGTAGTAAATTATAGAACCTTGATCAGACCAAGAGATGTTGTCGATGTATTGTCCTGACCCCACATTGATGTAGTAAATTATAGAACCCTTGATCAGACCAAGAGACGTCGCTGTATTGTCCTGACCCCACACTGATGTAGTAAGTTATAGAACCCTTGATCAGGCCACGAGACGTCGATGTATTGTCCTGACCCCACACTAATGTAGTAAATTATAGATCCCTTGATCAGACCAAGAGATGTTGTCGATGTATTGTCCTGACCCGACAATGATGTAGTAAGTTATAGAATCCTTTATCAGACCAAGAGCCGTCGATGTATTGTCCTGACCCCACACTGATGTAGTAAATTATAGAACCCTTGATCAGACCAAGAGATGTTGTCGATGTATTGCCCTGACCCCACACTGATGTAGTAAATTATAGAACCTTTGATCAGACCAAGAGACGATGTCGATGTATTGTCCTGACCCCACACTGATGTAGTAAATTATAGAACCCTTGATCAGACCAAGAGATGTTGTCGATGTATTGTCCTGACCCCACACTGATGTAGTAAGTTATAGAACCCTTGATCAGACCAAGAGACGTCCATGTATTCTCCTGACCCCACACTGATGTAGTAAATTATAGAACTCTTGATCAGACCAAGAGACGTCGATGTATTGTCCTGACCCCACACTGATGTAGTAAAGTTATAGAACCTTTGATCAGACCAAGAGATGTTGTCGATGTATTGTCTTGACCCCACACTGAAGACCAAACGGCCTTCGATACTGGTATAGTCTATGTTGTTCCGCCAGCTTTAACTTCCCAGAGGGTACCCGCATGCCTATTTTCTTGTGTCGTCAAGGGAGTACAGGTCAGTGGGGAATATAAATCCTTGCCTCATTGGGGATCGGAACACATGACGAGGCCGGTATTCAGGAACCGGTATTCAGGAGTAGTGGCTGCTCTTCTACCGCGGGTACACATTCTATACTCAGATACAGGTTGTATTTATAATGACTGTATGGTTTTTGAAAATATTGCCGTTCCAAGTTTTGTATTTACCTTTTACGTTGCACTAGCTGACCCGGCCCGGCTTCGCCCAGCCCTGGCGGGGATCTATCTGTCTGTCTGTCTGTCTGTCTGTCTGTCTATCTATTTATCTGTCTGTCGGTCGGTCGGTCGGTCGGTCGGTCGGTCGGTCGGACCCGGCCTGGCTTCGCCCAGCTCCTTATGGGGAGAATCTCATTTAATTCATATACGTAGTCCTATAAGCTCCCGTTCCCGATCCCGACTGTCTGTCTGTCTGCCTGTCTGTCTGTCTGTCTGTCTGTCTGTCTCTCTGTCTGTCTGTCTGTCTCTCTCTCTCTGTCTGACCCGGCCCGGTTTCGCCCAGCCTCTGGTGGTGGCACCTCATTTAATTCATATAAGTAGTCATATAAGCTCCCGTTCCCGACAATCTGTCTGTCTGTCTGTCTATCTATCTGACCCGGCGCGTCTTCGCCCAGCTCCTGGCGGGGAGCGTCTCATTACATTCATATAACAAAATAAAATTAACTTAAGGATGTCCTTCCACACACAATCCATTATTTTTAATGAAAACTGTTTTTAATCACCTACATAACTGTAAATAATTTCTGTAAGCATAAAAAGATGAGTTAGAAAATTTTCACTATTTAAATAGATGCATTATTTTTATGAAAACTTTGAAAATGCCTTAAAGATTATATCATTATTTATTATAACGCATATGCCTGTAAATAACTGTAGACAAAGAGTTTATAAACCTTTGAATACAATGCAACAATCTATATATATATAAAATATATAGCAATGCTATTAAAGGTTATGCCCCTTGAAATAACTTTTCTTAAGTTAAATCCCCTCGCTATATATAAATGATAATGTAAATTAAAATATTAAATTTTAGTAAGTAAATAGCTGATTGTACACTAACAAACTATGACAGTTCGCTGCACGGGAATGAAAAGAAAACATGTAGAAAATTTCATCTCAGTCGGATGGAATTTTATCGAACGCATCAAATACATCCCTACATACATTGTCTTTTATATATATAGGTTAACTCCACAAACGATGAATGCCAAACTTTAAATGGTAATATTTTCAAACACCCCACATTTATTAAACATACACCCTAGGAGATTGTTAGACCGTTTTAATTTTTATGTTTTTTAATGTTTTTTCGTATCCTATTTACAGGACATCGTTGTCAACACCAGCATTTTATAGTAGTTTGCCATTATTTTCTGAACGACCAGCTCCCATATCAGTAGGTTAAGACCCAGTGTGACGCGGTCTGCTACTAAATCGGTCGCAGCTGTGTTTTCGAACGTAGGTAAGCTGCTCACGAATCATGTTCGCAAGGTCTCGGCCACGGAGACCGGCGTTTTACATTCTATGCCATGATATTATGAGGTGCGGTTACCTGTTCCCGTCCTGGTCGGCTTTAGATCGCAGAGAGCTGTGAATTGTATGGGATTTATTTGAGTCTGGATCCAACCAGAACCATACTGGTCGGGAACAAATACTCTATCGGTTCTGGGAATTGACCTTGGACCATTGTCTTTGATAGTAGGGCACACTAACCACTATGTAGCAGAATCCTTTTGTGTTTGGGTTTGCTAATTCTTAATTTAACATGGACAATTGCCTTCATTTTTATATTACTTCCAACTGGGTTATTTTTAACACTGCATATAGGTCCGAATAATTTTTCGCCCTTATCCGAAGAGGCTAATCATCCATCCATTACACCCGGGAAGGCTAACCCGGTCAACAAATGCCCGCAGAAGTCGGATGTGTCGGCCTGAAGGTGCAACTATCGCAGCTCTGCTGTAAACTGGCACAAAATAATTACGTAATACATAATTACATAATATAAATAATAAGTTTTCCACCTTGTCGTGGTGGGGGAGCTTGAGTTTCTCAGTGACCCTGAGAGCTATGCCGGCGGTAGCGTAGCTACCAGTAGAGCCTCCCAAGCCGGACAGGTCAAATAATAAGTTTTCCACCTTGTCGTGGTGGGGGAGCTTGAGTTTCTCAGTGACCCTGAGAGCTATGCCGGCGGTAGCGTAGCTACCAGTAGAGCCTCCCAAGCCGGACAGGTCAAAGGGTAGAGAACAGACAAAGAGAAACACCCTGGTCCTCCAGATTGGGGGTTGAAGCGTGGGGTTAACATCCCCACCTTTGTAAAAAGCATTTTGTTACGAAACAGATACATGAGCCTCGAATTCGGACTGACTTATCTGGACATAGACCTTGGAACGTTAAAGGACTTTTGAGATGGTGTCAGAATACTCAACTAAAACAACAACCACTATTTGGTTATGCCCCTCATTGAAAAAAAGCTACTGACCTTACAACTACATGGGATGAAAAGAACCACATATAAAGCACAATTAGTACTAATAATTAAACTAATGGTTTAATTTTAGTCCTTCATCCATAGGTGTTGCTGTCGGTTATTCTTCTCCAGTGCGAAGCAGATAATGTCCATATTTATCCGTGGATAGAAATAAATGTACTCACAGTCATGTTTTACTCATATTAAGTCCACTGAAGTTGGCTGGTGAATCTTTATAATCCATACTATTCGGAAATAAATTTATCACTTAATCCCCTCCATCGGGCTGAATTCAAAAATCTTCTGTTGCAAGTGGGCTCTGTGTCCAATTGAAATTGGTGCCTAGGTCTGTCAAACTTTCAGAAGATTCAACTTGAGTTTTCGCAAAGGTTCTTCCCTATATCATCTTATCGATGAAAAAGATGGCGACTGTCCAGCAGCTCGGTTTATTTTATCCGTTTCCCAGTTTAGTTTAAGAGGCTTTGTCACAAACCCGGTTCATGTTGAAAGGCCATCCCACACTTGGTGATAGGGCAATCAGGCCGACATGGAACCAGCAAAGAGTTCTGATTCAGTATTTCCCTTTTTAGTGTAGGACATACAATGCTGAGAGTTATTCATTTGTTTCATCTGGAACTATGTCCAGGAGTGGTCTTCTGAGGACATGGAACTGGAGAATATTAATTCCAACACACAAACTGGGAGTCACAAATAATCAGATCATTCTTCTTGTTGCATGCGTAGAGGCATTTACTCCGCTAGCTTCTTTAATATGGTCTTTCTGATGGTGTTTCGGTCTGAGATCTTCAGTTGATCTGGCTTATTTCAGGGTGTTTCAGTTGGTCTTCAGGTCTAAGATCTGATGTGTGATCTGTTGTCATGGTGTATTTCAGTGTATTCCCATTGGTGTTAAAAATCTAGAACATGGTGTTGATCTTGCCGCTGTAAGACTTGTGTCGAAGGATTAATCATCGCTGAATAGGAAACTGGGAATATCCCATAGTTTCGTTGACCTCGCGGAGTGATGGTGCATCAGGTGGTACCTCCCAGACGTAAAAGTAGATGCTACTCTGCTGTCGGTGTATTCTGAATATCCATTTATCTGGATGGACAATTAAATACAGAGATCCGTCCTGGATATCCTGACAGAAGTAGGAATGTCAATCGCTGAGTATCGATCATCTTCGTACATGTATTTTGCTGCTAGGTAACGGATAAGTGTGGCAGTTAACGTTGGTGTTTAGATCCAGACTGTATGTATAGGACATTTTGTCCTGACTCACTTTCATCAGGCTGATAACCCAGGATCCTGATTGGTGATACATCCAAATCCACCACTTGCTTCTCTTCTAGAACAATTGCTCCAGATAGTGACATATTTTAGCATACTTTTCCTTTCCCCCGCAGGGGAAGGCTGGCGTGTGTTCCCTTTTTCTTCACTGACCAAAATGGCTACGCATCCCTTTGTTTTAAAATCAACCGCCGGTCTGGCCAGGTACTTGCACAATCAGCAAGCCCAGATTTTAAACTAAGGCCAAATAAATGTGGCTGTGCCACGGTCAGTCTATCGCTGTTTCCTTCCCCAGAGTACGGTACTTAAACAGTCATTACTAGGGCTTGTTGTATTTTTAAAGCGTCAATCATAGGAGGTTGGTAGAGACGTTGTAGTATATCACAGTATATATGTATATGTATGTATATATGTATATGTATGTATATATGTATGTGTATGTATATATGTATGTGTGTATATGTATATGTGTGTATATACGTATATGTGTATATGCATTATATGTGTATATGTGTGTATATATGTATATGTATGCATATATGTATGTGTGTATGTATGTATATGTGTATATATGTATATGTGCGTATATATGTATATGTATGAATATAAGTATATGTATGTATATGTGTATAAGTGTGCATGTATGTACATATGTATATGTGTACATGTGTGTATGTATGTATATGTGTGTATATATGTATATGTGTATATGTGTATATGTATGTATATATGTTTATGTGTATATATGTATATGTGCGTATATATGTATATGTGTATATATGTATATGTGTGTATGTATGTATATAAGCATATGTATGTATATGTGGATAAGTGTGTATGTATATATGTATATGTGTGTATGTGTGTATGTGTATATATGTATATGTGTATATGTATGTATATGTGTATATGTGTGTATGTATGTTTATATGTATATATGTATATGTGTGTATGTGTGTATATGTGTATATGTATGTATATGTGTATATGTATGTATATGTGTATATGTGTGTATATATGTATATGTTTATATATATATATATATATATATATATATATATATATATATATATATATATATATGTATGTTTATATGTATATGTGTGTACATATATATGTATATACATATTGCAGAAAAACGAACATGACATTAAACGGACTCCAATTTCTGCCATGCACACATTTTACGACATTGGCCATTGAGCAGGAGCGAGAAGCGAGTGCTGCCCTTGATACCCGTGTTTGTCAAGTGTTGCCCACCTAGGCCGGCAGTCTTTTGAGGTGTCAATCAATAGAAATGATATAGAAATGATCTCGGAGTGTTTACTCTAGAGTGGTGCCTGGGGGCCGACGGTGATTCTAGTGCCAGGGCATTTGTGTACACCAGGTCGCAATGTCTTCTATTTCTGTCCTTCTCTGTCTGTGTCTGTCTCTACCTCTCTCCCTTTCTGTTTGTCTCTTTGTCTGTCTCTGCATCTCTCTCTCTCTCTCTCTCTCTCTCTCTCTCTCTCTCTCTCTCTCTCTCTCTCCGTCTTTCTTTCTCTGTCTCTCTGTGTGTCCATCTGTCTCAGTCTGTCTCTTTCTGTGTCACTCATTCTATTTCTCTCTCTCTCTCTCTCTCTCTCTCTCTCTCTCTCTCTCTCTCTCTCTCTCTCTGTCTGTTTCTCTCCGTATATATATACATCTGTCACTCTAATACTTTTTGTCTCACTGTCTGCCTCCCTTTCGACATGTCTCCCCCCACCCCCTCCCCTATCTCTCTCTCTCTCTCTCTGAAAATAAAATTTCTTCCGTTCGTTTGTCGTTCGTTATTGTCATTCTTTCTTTCTTTCTTTCGTTCTTTCTTTCTTTCTTTCTTTCTTTCTTTCTTTCTTTCTTCTTTCTTTCTTTCTTTCTTTCTTTCTTCTTTCTTTCTTTCTATCTTTCGCTGTCTAACACACTATGGCTTTATCACTCGAGTTCTGTCTCTTTCTTTCTACCTAACCCTCACACACATACGTTACCCATTTCTCTTTCAGAACTTTCCTTCGCTTGCTGTGTCTCTTTTTCCACCTCTTTGCTTGACGCTGTCTTTCTCGCTGTCGCACTCTTGTCTCACTCTCTATCACATGCACGCTCTCTCTCTCTCTCTCTCTCTCTCTCTCTCTCTCTCTCTCTCTCTCTCTCTCTCTCTCTCTCTTTCTTTCACAAATCTTTATTACTTTATTTCTCCATCGACCTCTCTTTAGACTCATTCTTTCTCGCTGACACATTTCTCATATTATGTCTTATTTTTCTTAGTATTCCTTCCTTCCTTACATCATCATCAATATCATCGTAATCTGAAACGACCATTGATGTTATTATTAAATGAATGAATGAATGAATGAATCAATAACTGAATGAATGAATGAATGAATGAATGAATTGTGTGTTGTGCTCACTCGCTTTGAACTCAAGCCTAGTCCATACACACTACTTCTAGTACACTGGACTGAATTTTGTGTGTGGATTAGTTCTCCCTATTACCAGTGTCCCTCGCCATCAGGTGAACCCAGTTCGACTTTAGAGGTACTTGTAATTTACGTCCCCAAGTCAAGGACGACAGGTCAACATTTTAGTCTAACTGTCCGGTGTAGGGGTTGAACCCCTTACCTCGACATCAGCACACCCGGTGTTTAAGAGTGCGCGTTCTTATCCATTCAGCCTTGCTGACCTCCGAATGATGAATAAAAATCGCAAGCAGCATAATATTGACATTATGTTCAAAATAGAGTTTACAAAGACTGAATACCACATGTAACAGAAATACAGACAAATGCGTGCACATCAAAGAACACTTAGTTTAAAAGACACACGGATGAAAGGAACAAGAATATAAAAGAGAATACGAACCAAGCACTGCATAACTCACCCCAGAGGAAACAAAATTATATGCGAGAATAAATGTGAAAGCACATAAATATGCGAGCAATCAGAAAATAGGTCGATAATAAAAATTTAATTTCTAGAGTGAGTAAATTACTTCTATAAAAAATCTGCCATTTATGATCTTAAAAGGTCAAATCTTGAAAAACGAAATCAAAGAGACGATAACATCACTTCAAAAACACCCTCTAATCATCGTCTATTAATATTCCAGAACATTCTGGAATATTTCTATTATTATAGAATGTTCAGCCTCACTTCTATCCTCTTCATCATGTAGGTTCAGATATCGCTTTTAATTATTTTTTCTTCTCCTTGGTAGTTTGTCATTAATGTTTTTGTTTCTTGTGTTTTTTATGACTTGTCGATGGCCACCATAATTTTAAGCCGGCTCATTCTGGGCTCGAGGCTACATTTTGTGACTTCAAAATCTAAGCTTCCTGTCATGACCGGATGTAATATTTGGAAAGTCAGATGAATGTTGGGATTGAGTTTCCGCTAGATAATGGCGGCCCACTCAGGTGGAAGGTTTCACATATTGTTATTTCCTGGCGTGGACATTGTATGCTTGCTTGTTACTAATTTTGTAATGCTAACGAACTTCTTATATACACACAGACACATTTAGACACTCACTCACTCACTCACTCACTCACTCACTCATTCACTCACTCACTCACTCACTCACTCACTCACTCACTCACTCACTCATTCACACACTCGCTCACATTAACGCATTCTCTCTCCCTCACTCATTCTCACATTAACACTCACGCACATTAACACTCACTCACTCATTCACTTACTCATTCACTCATTCACTCACTCACTCACTCACTCACTCTCTCACTCACTCACTCACTCACGTACTCACTCACGTGCTATCTCTCTCTCACTCTCTCTCTCTCTCACTGTCTCATTCTCTCTCTCTCACTCATATTAACACACTCACTCACATTAACACATTCTCACTCACTCACTCACTCACTCAATTCCTCTCTCTCACTCTATCTTACTATCTCACTTTCTCTCTTTCTCTCACTCATATTAACACTCTCCCTCTCACATTCACTCTCACACTCACTCACATTAACGCAGTCTCCCTCCCTCACTCATTCTCACATTAACACTCACGGACATTAACACTCACTCACTCACTCACTCACTCACTCACTCACTCACTCACTCTCTCACTCACTCACTCACTCACTCACTCACTCATTCACTCATTCACTCATTCACTTACTTACTCATTCACTCACTCACTCATTCACTCACTCATGTGCTCTCTCTCTCTATTTTACTATCTCATTCTCTTTCTCTCTCTCTCTCTCACTCATATTAACACACTCACTCACATTAACACTCACTCACTCACTCACTCACTTACTTCCTCTCTCTCTCACTCTATCTTACTGTCCCATTCTCTCTCTTTCTCTCACTCACATTAACACTCTGCCTCTCCCTCTCACATTCACTCACACACTCACTCACATTAACGCAGTCTCTCTCCCTCACTCATTCTCACATTAACACTCACGCACATTAACACTCACGCACATTAACACTCACTCACTCACTCACTCACTTTCTCTCTCTCTTTCACTCTATCTTACTGTCTCATTCTCTCTTTCTCTCACTCACATTAACACCTTCCCTCTCACTCTCACATTCACACACACACTCATTCACATTAACGCAATTTCTCTCACTCACTCATTCTCACATTAGCACTCACGCACATTAACACTCACTCACTCACTCACTCACTGACTAACTCACTCACTCACTCACTCACTCACTCATTTATTCATTCATTCACTCGCTCATTCACTTACTCACTCACTCACTCACTCACTCACTCACTCACTCACGCACTCACTCACGTGCTCTCTCTCTATCTTACTGTCTCATTCTCTCTTTCTCTCTCTCATATTAATGCACTCACTCACATTAACACGCTCTCACTCACTCACTCACTCACTCACTCACTCATTCTCACTCACTCTCTCACATTAACACTCACTCACGTTAACACTCACTCTCACTTTACCACTCTCTCACATTAACACTCTCTCACATTAACACTCTCTCACATTAACACTCACTCACATGAACACTCACTCTCACATTAACACTCTCTCACGTTAACACTCACTCACATGAACACTCACTCTCACATTAACACTCTCTCACGTTAACACTCACTCTCACATTAACACTCTCTCACATTAACACTCTCTCCCTTAACACTCACTCTCACATTAACACTCTCTCACATTAACACTCACTCTCACATTAACACTCTCTCACATTAACACTCACTCTCACATGAACACTCACTCTCACATTAACACTCACTCTCACATTAACACTCACGCTCACATTAACATTCACTCTCACATGAACACTAATTTTCACATTGACACACACACACACACACACACACACACACACACACACACACACACACTGCATTATTGTCAGAGACTTTAATAGCCGTTCAGAAAGATGGGGATACCCAGATACTGACAACAGATGAGATGAAGTGGAGGACTGGGAAATAGACTCAAATCTCTATAACAGACTCAAATCTCCATCTACTCAACAAAGCGGACGAGACACTGAGCTTCTCGTCTAGAAGATGTTTTACTACTTCTACTCCAGAATTAGCTTTCTGCACAGGAGACATCTTCCACAAAATTGATCGCCATGTGCTTGACCAATTAGCAAGTAGTGACCACAGACCAATCAAGCTTGTAATAAATATGGAGTATGTTCCACAGGAGCAATAAATAGCCTTTGCCTCGCTGGAATTACAAACAAGTTAATTGGGACAGATTTGCCATACAAACAGACAAATATTGTGAAAACATAAATACACGACATGGCAAAATGAAACAAATGGTGGAAAGTCTACACAAAGCAATAATACAGGCGGCCACTGAGTCCATTCCAAGAGGAGCGAGGAAACATTACAAACCATACTGGACTGAAGAACTACAAATTTTGGAGGACAAAGTTGTAGATGCCAGGAAGACAGCAGAGAGAGAGAACAAACAACTGAAGAGAACATCTCTCTCAAAGCCATCGCAGCAAAATATAAAAGAACAGTACATCAAACAACAAGAGATTGTTGGAGGGAAAATCAGAAAACCTGATATGACAGGGATTGAAACAAACTATGGAAACTATTGAAAGCCATGAACAATGAAGGACCCATCCATCCACCATGTGCCATGCCGGTAAGCGTGGGCGGTCATGTTCTAAAATCTCACTCGATCACCAGAGTCGTGGATCAGCTCCGTGTTTCTGTCTCGACCATGCCACAAGGCCAAGCCATCCAGGTACTTGCTTCTAGGTCTTCCCCTTGGTCTGTTCCCCTCGATCTTACCAGTTGTCACCAAATTCTCCAATCCATTTCTTCTCATAACATGCCCAAAAAATTTTGACTGTCTACGTCTAATTTCTCTAATCAATTTACGATCTTCATTTGTTTCTTGAAGGACTTGTTCATTGGTCTTTCTGGCTGTCCATGGTATTCTTTGCATTTTCCTCAGAAACCACATCTCTACACCCATCAGATGTTTTTCAGCCTGACTGCTCATTGTCCACGCTTCACATCCTTATAAAAGTATAGGTTCAATGTAGCATTTCAACACTCTTTTTCTCGTTTCAATTGACATCTTTTTATTGGTCAATATGTTTTTCATCTTGCTAAAGGCCACTTTTGCCATGGTGATTCTTGTTCTAATCTCTTCAAGGCATCTCCCATCAGATGTTATTACTGTTCCGAGATAATTGTACCTGCTCACTTGTTGAAGAATATTCCCATTTACATGTATATTACATTGTGGTATTTCGTCCTTCCTAGTGACGACCATAATCTGTGTCTTTTTACAATTTAATTCTAACCCTAGTTGTTCACTGTGTGTAACAATCGCATCTACTAAATTTTGCAGGTCCTGTTCATTGTCTGCAATCAAGACTGTATCATCTGCATATCTAAACCGGAAGGACCCAGAAACAAACAAATAACAATTAAACAAGGAAATGCCTTGCTTACAGAAAAAAAGGCTGCAAATACACTAATGGAACACTATGCTAGTGCCAACCACATTGATATTACAACCGAACAGAAGAAAACAATCAAAGATAAAAGACACACCATAGTAATACAAAGACAGCAGCAGAATAAATGAAGGCAAATCTAAAATTTGAAGAAATGGAACAGGCAATGAATGGGCTAACGGGGCTATGGCTCGCCATAGGAGGTGGACTCCCTGTGGTCAGATTTGTGTCCCAAACCTGCGATTGGCCTAGCAAACCTGCAGGGGAATCTTCATACTGATCGTAGAAAAACTAAGAAGTATAAACGTACTGACCCAAAAGGATATCGACCCGGCAATGTTAATGGACTACGAGATAGGTCAGCGACTCAACAAATAGGTACAATGAACATCTGCGGTTTTAATAGTAAAGAAGAAGAACTTATAGAAACGACGGAAGAGAGGAAAATTGGACTGATGGGAATAGCGGATACCAGAACAAAGGGGAAAGGATGCAAGGAGCTCCACCACAGTTACACGTTTGTCTATTCTGGAGTAGAACAGCAAGAAAGAGCAAGACACGGTGTGGGAATAGTCATCGAACCACGGCTAGCAAGAGGAATACTAGAAATGAAATATATATCCTTTAGTCTTTCCTTGTCTTACCATGACTCAGACCGCTGTGATGAGCTTCTCGGCCTTATGACAGAGTTTGGTTCTCTGTTATATTTCTGAGTGCGGCCGGTGGCCTACACTCACCAAATAAAGGTTGAAATCGAATTGCTCTCACCAGGTGTGTTTTCGCTTCAACAGGTTCCACTAGATTGTAACACCAACTAGAAGAAAAGTCATGACTCGAGTATTGAAGGCATAGTTTACTGAGAGGCTTTTGCAATGGGCCCATAACCCAGAGGGTCTGCAGGAACCTGGCCTCTGCTGAGCAGGAAACGAGGAGTATATATAGTGTGTTGCATATATATATATATATATATATATATATATATATATATATATATATATATATATATATATATATATATATATATATATATATATATATATATATATATATATCAGAAAGAATCACAACAGTGAGAATATATATATCAGAAAGAATCATAACAGTGAGAATAAAATAACAAAAACTTACAACATATGTACAAATATACGCACCATGTAATACAAACAAAAATGAGCAAGAATGCGAGGAATTCTACGAAGACATCCATGACTTGTTAAGTAAAATAGATAAGCAGAACAGCGTTATAGTTATGGGAGACTTTAGTGCAAGACTAGGACATAACAGCGTGGGAATAGAAAAAACATCTGGGAGCATTTGGAGTTTAGCATAATGAAAGGAATGATAACGAAAGTAGACTGATAGAGCTATGCCGCCAACACGAAGTCTATATAACAAACACATTCTATCAACATAAAGATTCACAAGTATACACCTGGTATAAATGGAACGATCTAGATACTAAAAGCCATACTGATTTTATATTAACAAGAAATAACAGAAAGAGAAATATATTAGATGCAAGGGCAGTGCCCAATTTAATTATAAACACAGATCATAAAGCAGTCGTTGCCGCTATAAGAACCATCAGAAGAAGAAAGCAAAGAGCAGGAAAATACATGCCATGCGAATAAGTAAACTTAAAAAACCTTAAAGACGAGACAGTAAGAGAACATTATGAGAAAGAACTAACTTAAATTTTTGTAAAATTAACTATAAGAAAGAAAGACGGTGGAAGAAGAATGGGAGATGTTCAAATCAAACATTTTAAATACAGCAAAAATGACATGTGGAACCACGAAAAAATGCAAACCACGGATAAAGAAACTAAAAAGATCTACAAAACGATAAGTGCAATGAAAACCAGAGGAGAACCCTTTGACCCAACTGAAATAATTAACAGTGAAGATGGAGAACCAATAGGTGAACAAAAGCAAATCCTAATAAGATGGAAGCAGTATTTCAAACAACTTCTCAACATCTCATCAGATGTCACAGGAATTCAAGAGACCTACACAGATGTCACCGAAGAACTAGAACCAGACATACTAAAAGAAGAAATTATAGAAGCCATCAGATTAGCCCCATTGAACACATCACCGGGATAAGATGAAATACCAAATGAACTTATTAAAGCAGCATGAGAAGTAGAAACAGCATGGCTACATAGACTATTGAACCACGTTTGGGCAGAACAACAGACACCATGAGACTGGGGAAACGCCATAATTATTCCAATTTGGAAAAATAAAGGCAGCAAAGGAGATTGCACACAACACAGAGGCATTTCACTGTTGAGTCATACTGGGAAAATAGTGTGTAAAATTCTTGAGAAAAGATAACGAACAACTATAGAACCCCAGCTAAGCGAAACACAACTTGGAGTTAGGAAAAAACAAAGGATGCACAGATGCAAGTTTTGTTCTTAGGCAACTTATAAAAAAATCAATCGAATTCAATGAAACACTGTTTAGCCGTTGTCGACCAAGAAACGGCATTTGATAGAGTAGATCGAAACAAGCTGTGGGAAATTCTTAAACAATGTGGAGTGAGTACACATCTAACAAACCTATCTAGAAGTTTATATAACAACAGTGAATGCATAGTGAGAGCAACTGGAGGACACTCAGAACCCTTCACCATAAGATATGGAGTACGACAAGATTGTGTCCTGTCCCCTCTCTTGTTCATAACATATATAGACAACATATGTAAAGAAACCAGACAAACGGAGACCACAAGAATACCGCATGACGAGAACACAGAAGAAGAACCATCTGCAAATCTAACCATTAGAGAACTCCTGTTTGCGGACAACCAGGCACTAATAGCGAAATCAGAAGGTGAATTACAAGACCACATGAATAGTCTAAAAGAAATGTGTAGGGAACATAACATGAAAATTAGCACAAGCAAAACAGAGGTAATGACTATAACTAAAGAAGAAAAACAACAACAATTCACCTAAACGAATATCCCTTGAAACAAGAAAAAAGTTTCAAGTTCCTAGGAAGTATAATATCATCAAATGGCAGACCAGAAGACGAGATCGAAAATAGATGCAATAAGGCAAGCCATCTCATTGGACAAATGGCACCAATACTAAAGAACAAACATGTATCAATAACTACCAAGAAAGCACTTTACAACACAGTCTTCCTACCAACTCTATGCTACCAATTCCAAACCTGCAAAATGACAGAAAAAGAGAAAAGAAAAATCACATCAACAGAAATGAGATTCCGGAGAAGAATACTCAAGGTATCAAGAAGATATAAGATCAGAAATGAAGAAATCAGGACTAAAGTGGGGGTTATAGCAGCACTAGATTTTATTAGAAATCAGCAAGTCAAATGGTTTGGCCATGCAAGTAGGTTACCATTCAACAGCATACCACAACAAGCAATGATGTACAGACCAGATGGAAACAGAGGAAGAAGCCGACCACGTAGACGTTAGAAGGAGGGAATAGCAGAGTCCATGGGAATATCGATACATTAAGCCCATAATCGGGGACTCTCACGATTTTTATACTTCACCTCGACACCGCAAGGTACAAGAGGAACATGATGAGATGAGATGAGATGCAACGTCGTTCCAGGCCACAATAAACGAGACACATAAAAACATCTCTCTTATCTGTGGAACACGAACACAACGAAGCGTTGCCGTTTCTAGATATCCTAATGAGACGTAGAGCAGACGGCACAATTCAAAGATCGGTGTACCGCAAAGAAACATGGACTGGCGAATACTTAAATTTTCAGAGCTTCGCACCTGTCCAGTACAAACGGGGCTTAGTACGGTCCCTGTTTGACCGTGCTAGGAAGATATGCACCCAGGACACACTGACAGAGGAATTTGAAACTCTGAAGAATGCCTTAAACCTGAATGGGTACTCCACAGGATTTATAAAGCATCACTGCCAACAGCCCAAACCGAAACCAGAAGTAACTACAGTCCCTAAACTCAAGGTATTCATCCAGCTAACCTTCCGAGGAGATGACGTAATGCAACGTCTGCGGGACCGGCTCATCACAGCAGTCGGGCGAACATTCTGTGCTGCAACTCCAGTCATCAGGTACAGAAACACACCGATCCCCATCCCAGCAGTAAAAGAACCTGTAGCTTTGTACGCCAAATCAAATTGTATTTACCAATTTACATGCAGATGCGAGGCCATCTACATAGGTAGAACTGAGCGACAGTTACATTGCAGGGTTTCGGAACACATTCCGAATTGGGTGGACAAGATACTACACACAGAAGATGGTAGCCTAGGCAGGCCGACACACCGGAACAGTCCTGCTTCATCGGTCGCGAGACATGTGCTCGAGAGCGGTCACATAGTGGAAAGAGACAGTGCCTTCCGTGTGTTGTTCAACACACAAAGTAGTCGACTGTTAAAGTTTGCTGAAGCTATAATAATCAACCTTCGTAAGCTGTCCTTGTGCAAGCAGAAAGACATGTTAGTCAGTTTAAAATTACCGTGGTAGACAATCGACATTGCTGTGCGAACATGTGTATATTTCAGTTTGAAGGATTTATCTAGTTAATTCACGTAAGTTGTGTGATTTCTGCAGTATGTACCTGACGAGATGCAGCGAAATATGCCAGGCAATAAATCGTGCAATCTATTGTTTGTGTCTTCGTTATTCAAATTCATCACGGAAAAACATTGTTTTGATAATAAGTAGAGTCAAAAATCAAGGAATGCTGATCATAACTGGAGGCCTAATGACAACGCCTATTAACGAACTAGAAAAGAGCACCTGTTTACATCCAATGCAGGATAGAACAGATAATAGAACCCAGCAACAAGCAGAAAAATTTATAAGATTGACAGACCACCCTATGTATAAAAGGTTCAATGCTTTTGGAAAGGGAAGACTGAAGCGTAACAAGTGTGTAGAAACTGCAAAACGAAAGATTAGAGCAGATCCTATACTTAACATATCAATATACAAACCCATATACAACGCACACAAGTTCCCAGCTTGGAGACAGCAGCAACTGCCTGAGATGATAAAAGACATTCCTGGTATTGAGAAAAAGAGCACTCAGAATGAAACAGAAAGAAGAAAAATCGCCCTAAACTACATAAAAGAACATTACCCAAGTAGCAATTGGACACATCCATATACAGATGGATCAGCCAAAAATGCAATAGAAAATGGAGGAGGGGGAATTCTCCTAAATTTAAAAAGATGGAGTTGGAAAAAAAAAAAAAAAAACACAGTCAGTGGCAACTGGAACATTTTCATGTAACTTCAAAGCAGAGGTAGAAGCTTCGAAAACTGCAGAAGAAATGCTCTTGATGGAGGAAAATAAAGAGAAGCGAATAGCTATCTTTACAAATGCAAAGTCAGCTATCTCAATACTGAAGAGCAAAAAACAGCACAGAACTAGCCGACCTAAGAGCAGCACTCCATGGACTATGTCAGAAATCCCCGCCCCCCCCCCCCCCCCCCCAAAAAAAAAAGTTGTAATACAGTGGATCCCATCACATTGCAGTATGCCTGGACTGACTGGCAAAAGGAGGCCGACAGCTACCTCAGCCTGACATTATGATTACCTATAATGAGGCAAAGAGGTTTATAAAAAGCACGTATAGAACCAAATGGGAATCAGAGCATCCAGGCCACCAGAAAGATGATGCATATTACAAACTCGACCGAAGAGAATAAGTAGCAATCTTCAGACTCCGCACAGGACATAACAGGCTGAAATACCACTTGTTCAATAATCTAAAGATAGGAGATACCTATGAATGTAATTGTGGAACTGGTAAAATGACAGCTAAACAATATATGCAGAACAGAGAAAGATATGTTGGCCCACACCTGATTCAATTGAGGACAAGCTCTATGGAGATATCAACAAGCTCAAATTGACCGCAGCTTACTTTAACTACATTTATGTTGACATCTAAAGGTGCATGAAGAAGTACTTGGATTGCCACACTCATACCACAGGTATGTCGGTAGCAAAAGCATCCCAGAGGCATGAAATGGAGTATTGCTTGGCTAGCAAATCCATTACGTGGAAAGTCCGAATCTAAAGCTCATTGTGTGGGCGTCATCAAAGGTGGAAAAGGCGTCCCAGTGACACGAAATGGAATATTGCTTGGATAGCAAATGTATTACGTGGAAAGTCCAAATCGAAAGCTCACCATTTGGGCGTCAGCAAAGGTGGAAAATGTGCCCTAGTGGCCCGGAATGGAATATTGGTTGGGTAGCAAATCCATTACGTGGAAGGTCCGAATTGAAAGCTCACTGTGTGGATGTCATCTGCAGACTGCATTCTTCTGGTTTCCGGAGGAACAGCCTGTGGTGAACGGAGGGCTCAATATACGGAAGTGAGGCTAAGCAGCCATGTGCAAGACGTGACGATTCCTTGGGTGAGCCCAGTACCAGAGAGCTCTGCAATTATGGAAACCTCCTTGGATGGCGGGGAATGCTCATGGTATGCCCCTGCGTTTCCTTGAGGGCTGACCGGGATGTCTTCGGCTGTTCTAAATGGGCCAGCTGGGATGGAGAATAACACCACATCAGTGAGAGTCTAACGGTCCTACACAACCTAACGTCCTACACAGAAGAAGAAGAAGAAGAAGAAGAAGAAGAAGAAGAAGAAGAAGAAGAAGAAGAAGAAGAAGAAGAAGAAGAAGAAGAAGAAGAAGAAGAAGAAGACGAAGAAGAAGAAGAAGAAGAAGAAGAAGAAGAAGAAGAAGAAGAAGAAGAAGAAGAAGAAGAAGAAGAAGAAGAAGAAGAAGAAGAAGAAGAAGAAGTAGAAGAAGAAGAAGAAGAAGAAGAAGAAGAAGAAGAAGAAGAAGAAGAAGAAGAAGAAGAAGAAGAAGAAGAAGAAGAAGAAGAAGAAGGGGAGGAGGAGGAGGAGGAGGAGGAGGAGGAGGAGGAGGAGGAGGAGAAAGAAGAAGAAGAAGAAGAAGAAGAAGAAGAAGAAGAAGAAGAAGAAGAAGAAGAAGAAGAAGAAGAAGAAGAAGAAGAAGAAGAAGAAGAAGAAGAAGAAGAAGAAGAAGAAGAAGAAGAAGAAGAAGAAAAAGAAGAAGAAGAAGAAGAAGAAGAAGAAGAAGAAGAAGAAGAAGAAGAAGAAGAAGAAGAAGAAGAAGAAGAAGAAGAAGAAGAAGAAGAAATCTCAATCCACCTGGACGCCAGTGCAGCTAACTTAGGAGATATCATTGTTTTATAGAACGGTGTCTCCGTGGCCAAGTACTTCAGTCGCAAGACTCGCGCTCCGAAAGCTGTGGCTTCAATTCTGGACTCAGAATGATCAAACCACCCAATCAAGCAACCATTGAACTAATCAACTAACCACAGAACCAACCACCATACCAGTCAACTAATCACCCACGAAATAAATCAACAATCAAACCAATCAACCAACTACCGAAATCAATCAGGCCAGCCATGTACGAATTCACCCGGTGCAATGAAATCGGTCCTCTCACCTTTAAACTTATGTATAAACATTTAATCTAATGAAAAGATTCACCACAACCAACATAAAAATTCACAAACCAACCAGCTAAAAGATTCACATCCAACAGAACAATTCACAAACCAACCAGCCAAAAGATTCAACGCAACCAACAAAACAATCAACAAATCAATCAGCCAAAAGCTTCACCACAACCAACAGAACAATTAAGGTACCAACCAGCCAAAAGATTCACAACTAACTGGCCAATCCACAAACCAAACAGCCAATTGATTCACAACCAATATAAGAATTAACGCACAAACCAGTCAACAGATTCACAACAAATAAAACAATCAACGTACCAGCCAGCCAAACGATTCACAACCACTAGAACAATCAATAAGCCAACAAGCCAACAGATTCACAAACAAAAGAACAATCAATAAGCCAACCAGTCAAAAGATTCAAAACCAATAGAACAATCAACATATCAACCAGCCAAAAGTTTCACAACCAATAGAATATTCAACTCAACCAGCCGAAAGATTCACCACAACCAACAGAACAATCAATACACAATGTAGCCAAAAGATTCACAACCAATAGAACAATCAACGTAGCAATCAGTCAAAAGATTCACAACAAATAAAACAATCAACGTACCAATCTACCACACGATTCACAACAAAAAGAACAATTAACGTACCAAGCTGCAAAAAGATTCACAACAAAGAGAACAATCAACAAACCAACCAGCCAAAAGATTCAAAACAAATAGAACAATCAACGAACCAATCAGCTGAAAGATTCACAACCAATAGAACAATCAACGTACCAACCAGCCAAAAGATTCACAACCAATGGAGCAATCAACGTACCAACCATCCAAAAGATTCACAACAAAGAGAACAATCAACAAACCAACCAGCCAAAAGATTCAAAACCAACAGTACAATCAACGTACCAACCAGCCAAAAGATTAACAACCAACAGAACAATCAACAAGCCAACCAGGGAAAAGATTTTCAACCAACAGAACAATCATCAAGCCAATCAGCCAAAACATTCACAACCAACAGATCAACAAGTCAACCAGCCAAAAGATTCACACCCAATAGAACAATCAACGTACCAATCGGTCAAAAGACACACAACCAAGAGAACAATCCACAAGTTAACTAGCCAATGTTTAAATTAACCATCTAAAATAAATAAATTCAGAGATTGATGTGCGTTCTTAGCAGTAGGTGAGTGAGACAATGATTTTAGCAATTCGTAATTCCGCATACCGTGTTTGCAACACAGCTGCGGGCGATATGGCAGCAGACAACCTTGCGTTTAATTTTATACAATGGTTTGTGTGTCGATCCTTCAGAAAAAAATGGCAAACTACTGAACGCAAATTTGCCAAGAAATCACAAACTGCAAAAAATTATGGGGTTGATTGTGGCGTCCTGTAAAGGAATGCAACTTTAAAAAAGAAAACTGCATAACCTCCAAGGCTGGTTCATTTGTCTCGTTCTTTGTCTTAACGAACATTTCCCGCGACAGAATCTACCACGGTTCACTAGAATCTCCTTTCTGTCTTCAATTATGTTAGCTAATTTTAGCGTGGGATTTTCGAGGTTTTCGCAGGTCGACCTAGTTCCAGACCATCTTAAGTTGTCAGTAAGCAAGTGACACGACACGTGATTGGCTTTATCTGGATTCCCTGGCTGGGGGGAAGGCTGCTCTCGGAAAATCAAGCTGTTATCAGGTGTAAGTTTATCGCTCGCTATCCGTCTCGGTCAGTGGAGGGATATTTCTCGCGATCTACTTTATACAAGATAAATTTGAGTTTCTACATCTCCTCTTTCTGCCTGGTGTTAGTTTTTCTGTCCTTCATTTTTATGAAGTTTGCTTGTCTGTCCTTATACCCAACCGTCTGAAAATAAGGGCGAAAACAGGAGCTCTCGTGTGCAAGGAGCGTACGTTATAAATTTCATGCTAGTTGGAAATAGTATAGAGTAGGCCTTAATTCGACTACCCTGGCAAACCTGTTAGGAAAGAAAAGCTACCCACAGATAGACAGACTGCATCTCGGTGTCTTGGATGCAGTCTGTCTAGAAGAAGCAGACCTGACCCTGATCCATGGCGTGCATAAACAGGTGTGAGGCATTTTCATCGAAAGAGGAAGAAAGGAGAAAGAGGGTAGCACAACATTCACGCCGTCCATTTTGTCTTGTTTCTGTTTTTATACTGCTTCGTATCATTACTGCCGTGTCTTTGGGACATTTGTTTTATAGGGGGTAAGTGATACAAGTCTCTTGCTCTAACATCTGTGGCATACTACACTTTACATAATTTACTTTACTACGGAGTTCGTGCTTTGTGCGACGCTTTCCGCCCTGCGGAAAGAGACTGAGCCATATGGGAGGGGTGGGGGGGGGGGGGGGGGGAGGAGACCGATGCAATGAAGTCGACCCTGCCGACTTTTAAGCGCATTTTAGCAACATTACAAGCAAGGATTTTATTTTCAAACCCCCGAGTCGTGCCGAAGCGGGTGAATTGGTGTAGTGGTTATGACGTTGCGTTGACAATGGCATGGGTTCGGTCGGAACAGAGCTCGATGTCGGCTCTCCGTGTTCCGCTAAGGGAGGTAAAGACGGGTCACCTATTCCCCTTGCTGCACCGAGGCCTTCAGAGTGATGATGGGTCCAACAATTCAGCTGCCAAGGGGAGATTCCTGGTACGGGGATCTTGTTTTGTTTTTATAGGGTTAGGGTGAGGGGGGGGGGGGGGAATCTTACTGGGGATCGAACACAGCCCACGAAATCAGCCGCCCAATCCTCTCTTCTTGTCCTGATCTCTCTCTCTCTCTCTCTCTCTCTCTCTCTCTCTCTCTCTCTCTCTCTCTCTCTCTCTCTCTCTCTCTATCTCTGCCAGTTTTCATTTTTCTCTCTCTCTACCTGTCTTTGTCTCTCTCTTTCTCTGCCAGTTTTCATTTTTCTCTCTCTCTGCCTCTCTCTCGCTCTCTCTCTCACACACACACACACACACACACACACTCACGCACACACAAATACTGCAACACTGTATCTACCCTTCTGTCTCTTTGTCTTATCTACCTGTCTCTATCTTGTTCTCTCTCTCTCTCTCTCAGTCTGTCTCAATGTCTCTATGTGTTTCTCTATGTTTCTCTGCCTCTCCCTCTCTCCCTTTCCTTCTCTCCATCCATCTCTCCCTCTCCCCTTCTCTCTCCTCCCCCTCCTCTCTCTCTCTCTCTCTCTCTCTCTCTCTCTCTCTCTCTCTCTCTCTATAACCCTCCATCTCTGATACTATCAGAAAGTAAGCACATTAAATGTCATCATGTCTCTATGATAAGCCCCTCCACAAATCCCTCAAATCTGCTCTTCTACTCATCCTCTTCACTCCACGGCTCAATACAACAGCCGTCATCTAGTGCCCTAATCTGATTTCTTCCACATCTCTCGGACTGGGGGGCACAGAGCGGGAGGAGAGTTCCATCCCCTTTCACAAACATGGCGTCTGAGTCACAGTTCACATCCGTTGTCGTCATCATCGCTTGTAGGGACATCTGATGTGGTGATTATGGCGGAGTAGCCACAGAAGCTGCAGAATCTGTTTGATGGTTGGTTGGCTGGGTGGTTGGTTGACTGGGTGGTTGGTTAGCTGGGTGGTTGGTTGGGTGTTTGTTGGTTAAGTGGTTGGTTGGTTGGCTGGGTGGTTGGTTGGTTGGCTGGGTGGTTGGTTGGCCGGGTGGTTGGTTGATTAGTTCGGTAGTTAGTTATTTGCGTGGTTGGTTGGTTGATAGGGTGTACTGTTGACTGGTTGGGTGGTTGGCTGATTGGATTGTTGGTTGATTAGGTGGTTGATTGGTTGTTTGGTTGGTTAATTGCTTGTTTGGTTGATTGGATGGATGGATGAGAGGTTGGTTGGTTGATTGAATAGATGGTTGATTGGTTGGTTGGTTGATTGGGTTGTTGTTTGGTTGGTTGGTTGGTTGGTTGATTGGTTGGTTGGTTGATTGATTGATTGGTTGGTTGGTTGATTGGTTCGATGGCTGATTGATTAGTTCGATGGATGGTTGGCTGGGTGGTTGTTTTATTGCTTCAGTGGTTGGATGATTGGGTGGATGATTGATCGGGTGGGTGACTGATTGGATGGTTGATTGATTGAATTGATTGTTGATTGGTTCAGTGGTTCATTGATTGGGTGGTATGTCGATTGGTTCGGTGGTTGGTTGATTGGGTGGATGGTTAATTGCTTCGGTGGTTGGTTGATTGGGTGATTGGTTCATTTGGGTGGTTGGTTGACTTTTTCAATGGCTAGTTGAATAATTCAGTGGTTTGTTGATTGGTTGGGTGGTTGGTTATTGGGTGGTTGATTGATAGGGTGGCTTGTTGATTGGTTGGGAGGTTGGTTGATTGGTTCTGTGGTTAGTTGATTGGGTTTTTTTATTGGTTCGGTGTTTGATTGATTGGTTCGGTGTTTTGTTGATTGATTGGATGATTGATTGGTTGGAGTGTTGATTTCTTGGGTGGGTGTTTGGTTGATTGATTCGATGGTTGATTGATTGGTTCGGTGGTTAGTTGATTGGTTAGGTGGGTTGTTGATTGGTTTCGGTAGTTGGTTGATTGGTTTGATTGTTGATTTATTTCGTGGGTCGTTAGTTGATTGGTTTGGTGGTTGATTGGGTGGTTTGTTGATTGGTTCGGTGGCTTGTTGATTGGTTCGATGGTTTGTTGATTGGTTCGATGGTTGTTTGATTGAGGAATTGTTAATTTATTGGGTGGGGCTTGGTTGATTGGTTCGGTTGTTGGTTGATTTGTTCGGTGATTGGTTGATTGGTTTGGTGGTTGGTTGGTTGATTGGGTGAATTGTTAATTTATTGGGTGGGAGGTTGGTTGATTAGTTTGATGGTTGGTTCGGTGGTTGGTTGATTGCTTCGGTGGTTGGTTGATTTATTCGGTGGTTGGTTGAATGGTTGACTGGTTGATTGGTTGTCTGGTTGATTGTTTGGCTGATTGATTGGTTGGCTGGTTGATGGATGATTGGTTGTCTGGTTGGTGGCTGTTTAGTTGGCTGATTAGTTAGCTGGTTCTTAAGCTGGTTGGTTGGTTGGCTGATTAGGTGGTTGGCTGGTTGGGTGATTGGCTGGTTTGATGATTGGCTGGTTGGCTGGTTTGGTTGGCTGGTGGTTAGGTGGTTGATTGGGTGGTTGTGTGGTTGGGTGGTTGTGTGGATGTTTAATTAGTTGGTTGTGTGGTTGGTTGGAAGATTGTGTGAGTGGTTAGGAGGTTGTGTGGGTGGTTGTGTGGATGTGTGGTTGGGAGGGTGAATGTGCGGTTTTGTAGGTGGATGAGTGGTTGGGTTTTTGGGTGGGTGGTTGGTTGGCTGGCTGGTTTTTTGCGTGGTTGTTGTTCACTGGTTGCGTGGTTGGTTGGTTGTGTGGTTAGTTGGCTGGTTGTGTGGTTGGCTGGCCACCCCTCCCCTGTGTCAGGCAACCACCATCCCAGTGTCAGGCCACGAGCGTGCCAGTATCAGGCTCTCAACATCAGGCCACCCACCTCAGGCCACCACCGTCCCAGTATCAGGCCACCACCGTCCCAGTATCAGGCCACCCACCTCAGACCACCACCGTCCTAGAGTCAGGCCACCCAAATTCCAGGCAATTTGAGCTGGTCGACCTGGGGTTGGGAGGGGGAGGGGGTGGAAGAAGACATACCGGCCTTTAAAATGATTCGAACACATGATCACCGGGCAAACAGGCGAAAGTGCTGATCACTGCTCTACAGCAACTTCTACTGAAAATTACAGAATGTAGATGGACAAAGAGGAGTGCTTCAAAGGTATACCTCGACAGACACCACTTGTACAATCAGGAGACATACTTGTAGAATGTACAGCTGAGGCTCAGCACAGATGTAGATGGGGATCCATCGCAGCCCATCCTCACTGCCCAAGAGGCATTGGTCGTGTTCTTGGACATACTAGCATTCCGGACACACTTATGGTTGCTCAGTCATCCTCACCACGTGTCGTATTATGTAGATAGTTTGTAGACATGTACCAATTCACCAAGGGGTGAAGAAGACTACCACTGGATAGGAAATACGTTACGAATATTAGAAAGTACAACGGCCTTTGACCGGAAGTCACGGGCTAAAAGGAATAAAGGAAGGCCTAAAACACACATAGCATAGAAGTAGGGACTTATATATATATGGGTGGGGAAAGCTAAGGATATAGGGCTTTGGGTGAGTTGGTTGAGAGCTTGGGGTGAGTTGGTTGAGAGCTTGGGGTGAGTTGGATGAGAGCTTGGGGTGAGTTGGTTGAGAGCTTGGGGTGAGGTCGTTGAGAGCTTGGGGTGAGTTGGATAAGAGCTTGGGGTGAGTTAGTTGAGAGCTTGGGGTGAGTTGGATGAGAGCTTGGGGTGAGTTGGTTGAGAGCTTGGGGTGAGTTAGTTGAGAGCTTGGGGTGAGTTGGTTGAGAGCTTGGGGTGAGGTCGTTGAGAGCTTGGGGTGAGTTGGATGAGAGCTTGGGGTGAAGTAGTTGAGAGCTTGGGGTGAGGTAGTTGAGAGCTTGGGGTGAGGTATTTGAGAGCTTGGGGTGAGGTATTTGAGAGCTTGAGGTGAGTTGGTTGAGAGTCTGTGGTTAGTTAGTTGAGAGCTTGGAGTGAGTTGGATGAGAGCTTGGGGTGAGGTAGTTGAGAGCTTGGGGTGAGGTATTTGAGAGCTTGGGGTGAGGTAGTTGAGAGCTTGAGGTGAGTTGGTTGAGAGCTTGGGGTGAGTTAGTTGAGAGCTTTGGGTGAGTTGGATGAGAGCTTGGGGTGAGGTAGTTGAGAGCTTGGGGTGAGTTGGTTGAGAGCTTGGGGTGAGTTAGTTGAGAGCTTGGGGTGAGGTAGTTGAGAGCTTGGTTTGAAGTAGTTGAGAGCTTGGGGTGAGGTAGTTGAGATCTCGGGGTGAGTTAGTTGAGAGCTTGGGGTGAGGTAGTTGAGAGCTTGGGGTGAGTTGGTTGAGAGCTTGGGGTGAGTTAGTTGAGAGCTTGGGGTGAGGTAGTTGAGAGCTTGGTTTGAAGTAGTTGAGAGCTTGGAGTGAGGTAGTTGAGATCTTGGGGTGAGGTAGTTGAGAGGTTGGGGTGAGCTGGTTGAGAGCTTGAGGTGAGTTAGTTGAGGGCTTGGGGTGAGTTAGTTGAGGGCTTATGGTGAGTTAGTTGATAGCTTGGGGTGAGTTAGTTTAGAGCTTTGGGTGAGGTAGTTGAGAGCTTGGGGTGAGTTGGCTGAGAGCATTGCGTGAGTTAGTTGAGAGCTTGGGTTGAGGTAGTTGAGATCTTGGGTTGAGTTAGTTGAGAGCTTGGGGTGAATTAGTTGAGAGCTTGGGGTGAGTTGGATGAAAGCTTGGGGTGAGGTAGTTGAGAGCTTGGGGTGAGGTAGTTGAGAGCTTGGGGTGAGGTAGTTGAGAGCTTGGGGTGAGTTAGTTGAGAGCTTGGGGTGAGTTAGTTGATAGCTTTGGGTGAGATGGTTGAGAGCTTGGGGTGAGTTAGTTGAGGGCTTGAGGTGAGTTAGTTGAGAGCTTGGGGTGAGGTAGTTGAGAGCTTGGGTTGAGGTAGTTGAGAGCTTGGGGTGAGGTAGTTGATAGTTTGGGGTGAGGTAGTTGAGAGCTTGGGGTGAGTTAGTTGAGAGCTTGGGGTGAGGTAGCTGAGACCTTGGGGTGAGGTAGTTGAGAGCTTGGGGTGAGTTGGTTGAGAGCTTGGGGTGAGTTAGTTGAGGGTCTATGCCTCAATGTGAGATAAATGATGAACGAAGAAGAAAAGTGTCTATGCTTGATACCCTCTTAGACACATATTTTGTAATTCCTCTTCATTTGTATATGCATACATAGTAGGTCAATATCAGCCTATTAAGAGAGGTGTGAGACAGGGATGTGTAATGTCTCCAGATTTTTTTTTCCCCTGTACGGTGAAAATATGTTCCAGAAATATAGAAGATATGTAAATAATCAACATTGGGGGACGATACATCAATAACATTAGATATGCAGATGATACAGTCTTGATTGCAGACAATGAACAGGACCTGCAACATTTAGTAGATGCGGTTGTTGCACATAGTGAAAAACTAGGGGTAAAATTACACTGTAAGAAGACACAGATTATGGTCGTCACTTAGAAGAAGGAAATACCACAATGTTATATACGAGTAAATGGGAATTTATTAAGCAAGTTAATGGGTACAGGTATCTCGGAACAGTCATAACATCTGATGGGAGATGCCTTGAACAGATTAGAGCAAGAATTGCCATTGCGAAGGTAGCCTTTTGCAAGATGAAAAACATACTGATCAATAAAAAGATATCAATTGAAACGATAAAAAGAGTGTTGAAGTGCTACATAGAACCTACACTTTTGTATGGATGTGAAGCGTAGACAATGATTAGACAAGATGAAAAACATCTGATGGTTGTGGAAATGTGGTTTCTGGGGAAAATTCAAAGAGGGGAGTAGAAGCAAGTCTGATACCTATAGAGAAGGTGCTGGACAGCGTATGATCGTGGTATGGAGGAACACATGGTGGGTTGTGGACAAAACATGGTCACCAACGCCAGACGGCATTTGCTGTAAGTAGATGTGTTGTTTATTTTATCTACGCATATTTATATAGGCGGGTCTCCCTGGCCTAGGTGTTAGCGACTTTCTCCGTAATCCCGTTTATCCACGTGAGCAAACGCAGCTGCCCGAGAATCTGTAGCGGTTCTAGCCGCGCCCATTACTTACGTGATATGTGAGCATGCCGCTCAGCAAACATTGGCAAACTACTGAGCGTAATCTTGCCAAGAAATCAACAACAGCGGTAAAATGTTGGTGTTGACAGCGATGTCCTGTAATAGGATATGCGGAAAAAAACTATGTATATAGCAATCTATGATTTAATTTATGTACATGGACATAGAGCAAAGTGAGAAACATCTACTAGCAGTTGAAATTTGGTTTCTCTGGACAATTCCAAGTATAACATGGACCGACAGAAAAGTGTAAGAGACAATCCTTAAAGAACCTAATAAATATTTTAAAAAAATAATCAAACAATTATATAAGACTTAAGAAATGTTGTGCACACTATAATAAAAATAAAAATGAAAATTGTGTGGTAATTGTCAAATATTGATAGAGAAAGAGGTTTGGTTTTCCCTTCAGTATAACTTGATGGCTTGGTCACATGCACTAGTTGGGACAAGAATACAGCACTCATCCAAGACGCCGTGAAAGTGACATGGAGAACAATCATCTCTCACGCTTATCGGCAAAGTACATTGTAATGATGATTTATTTTATTTGTTTAATTACACATTTATGATCACTGCCAGTAATTTAGAGATTTTATCCCTTTCCTAGAGTGGTTCCTGGCCCTTGACATAACACACATCTCTCTTGGAATGTGCTGGAAATGACAAGACTTAGAGGTTCCTACCATCGCCCTAGTCTAGGAACCACTGTTGCATACTCTACTGCATGACCTCATCCTTTTGATCGTATGCTAACAACATTGTTCACCCACAAGTGTAGCCCCGCGCACCAATCCCCCAGATCCCACTCACGGTGACGCCACTGCTACGACTTCCCCGTCTTGACTGGCATCTACGAGAAGAAAGTGGTGACTAACAGTGGATTGGGGAAACGAGTTTTGCCTGCGATTGTTGTCAATCTCGAGGATGCCTCGAGAGCTTTTTGCCGAGCCATTAGTTGGCAATGGCCGCAGAAACCTGACTGCAATTGAATTTATTCTATGACGAATCGGGCTGAGCTGGCCCAAGCTGAACCAGCTGACGGCACAGATTTCAGCGTGTCACGTGGATAAGTTAAAAAGACAAGCGTCGTGCCATGTTAGATCATCATCTTGTGTCCCGTCGAATGACTTAGGCATTCATTCTTATCCACATATCTTTGTGTGTTCTAGAGCAATTATGCCTGCTCTGTAACGATTCGCAATCCCGCATGCCGCCTTCGAAATACAGCTGCCGGGGATTTGGGAGCAGGCCGCCTTGCGTTGGTTTTAAGAATGGTATGAGTGCTGGTCCCTCAGAAAGCAATGACAAACTACTGAACGTAAACATGCCAAGAAATCACAAACAACCCAACACTGCTGGGGTTGACTGCGACGTCCTACAAAGGATATGCAACTGTTTAAACTATTATTCTACGCTACCCGTCTTAAGCCAGCCCGTATGTTTTCTCTCGGTTGTTCTGACTCTTTTGCCGTTGATCTTTACAATTATCACAGTTTCTCTATGCTTCTCTTCTCACTAAGAAGCCAGCGTGGCAGAGTGGTGTAAACCTTTTGCGCTTGAATTTCCTGTTAGCTAATGGTGCGATAGCGGGTGCTATAGTGGGTGCGATAGTGGGTGCGATAGTGGGTGCTATCCAGACACCTGTTAGTTAGACCTAAACGTTGACTTCTCGTTCATAAAGCAATGGCAAACTACTAAACTAAGGTGGTCTAGAAATCAACGTGGGATTGATCGCTAGGGTCTTCAACGGACATGCAATAATTTCTTTCTCTTCTCACTACGTATTTTTTGGGCGCTCGCTCGCTTTGAACTCAAGCGTAGTCCATACACCCTATTTAGAGTAGTGCTGGACTGAATTTTGCGTGTGGATTTAGCTTCCCCTATTAACAGTGTCCCTCGCCATCAGGCGAACCCACTCCGACTTCAGAGGTACTTGTAATTTACGTCCCACGTCAAGGACGACAGGTCAACATTTTAGTCCAGCTGACCGGTGTAGGAGATGAACCGCTAATCTCGGCATCAGCACAATGGATGTTTAAGAACACGCATTCTTACCCATTCGGCCAAGCGGACCTGCTATACGATCAAGAGAAAATGTTTTGTTCCTGTCTTTTAGTTGTATGTAACGTTCTGTTTTCGTGACCTCGTTCCAGGTTCACACGTCTCAGAAAAGACATTTCCGTTGCCTCCAAGCTCTTCTTGTTTTGCTATGATAGTTACGTCATCATCATCTTGTGCACTGCCAGCCTGCACATGGGTTGATGTCTCATCACATATCTCGGTCTTTGATCAGCTCTGTTGATGATATTCCTCCATGCCACCGTCTGGCCATCCAGCATAATTTCTATTAGTCTGCCTCTTTTTCTTTTGCTCTTTCCAATTATCACACTGTTCTACAATGCCTCTCTTCTCATCACATGACCACATAAAGAGCTTTGCCTCTTTCTTATAGTTGTATATAATGTTCTAGTTTCATTAGCCTGTTCCAGGTAGTCCAAGGAATTAGCAACATTTCTCTTAAAACCACATCTCTGTTGCTTCCAAGTTCTTCCTAATTTGCTCATTTACATTCCAAAATTCACTGCCATACAACAAAATATGTTTTATATAGCATTTCATTACTCTTTCTTACATTCAATGAAATATATGTAGTTCCCTAAAATGTCAAATAAATCCAAATAAATGCCATGAATGCATAATACGAATATTCTCAAATAACTCATATTCATTGACATATTTGTTCCAGATACCATATGAATTATGGCATACGTCTATGTATGTATGATTGTGAATACATGATGGGTTGCACACACACGCGCCAGTCTATCTATCTATCGTTCTATCGATTCCATTAGTATGTTTGGCCATCAATGTCGTTGGTGAGTTCGTCAGTGAGTCAGTCAGTAGTCAGTCAGTCAGCCAGACAGTTAGGTATATAGTTAGTTAGTTAGTTAGTTAGTTAGATAGTTAGTTAGTCGGTCAGTCACTCTTCCAACTTCACGACAACGGGTTGTCTCCCACAATGCTCCGTTCCTGTGCCAGTGAATATCACACAAAAGGCTCCTCGCTGCCACATGTGAAAAGTGGAACAGACGGGAGTCTCGACAAACCAACAATCCCGCACAGGTATACTATGCAGAAGTTCGCTGTCAGAATGCCAACACAAAAGTCCGCTACGAAAAATAACAGTTCATCGTCAATGGAAGCGGGAGTCACTAGAACACCAGCAGCCGAAAATTACTGCATAAGGCAAACCCAATTAGTTCAGCAAAGGCCGGCCGCAATATTTCTGTACATGCAGTTGACGACACAAACAACGGACAGCTGTAACACATCGCTTACCTACATCTATCAATCAACCAGAAACGTCTAGTATTTACAACTCTGGTAATCTAAACCAGATATTCAGAAATATCGATTGGGGAACACGTTGAGGCCTATGACAGCTCATAGACAAATTCAGAAGTATTTTTGGAGCTCATAGATGTCAATTTTGGTTGTCTACTGTGTCCTGAAGTCTAAACTTCTTTATGGTTCTGTCAGCGCCGAACAACACAAGTAAGTTATATTTATAAACCACATATTCCCTTATTTAAAAAAAAAAAAAATTGTATTTGAATAACGAAGACGCACACAATAGATTTCATAATTGCCTGGCATATTTCACAACGTCTCGTCAGGTGCAAACTGCAGAAATAACACAACATAAAGTAACTAGATAAACTCGTCAAGGTGGATTACAACACACATATTCACACAGTAATTTAAGTCTGCCTACTACGGTAATTTTAAATTGAGTATCATGTCTTTTTTTTGCACAAAGTTGGTTTCTATAAATAAATGGCGATTGCTTCTGCCAGCTTTCACATGCGATCATTTTGTGTGTAACATATGACAAGTTAACTGTCTACTCAACTGTGATCTGTTCAATTTTTGTGTTGTCTAGTATGTGTCCTCTGGTCTCTACTTCTTTCTTCTACTTCTGTCAACGCCAAACAATTCGCGTGAATGTTTACAAACCAAATATTCACATATTAAAAAAGAAAGAAAGAAAAAGACAATTAATATATGATAAATTAGCTGGTCTACTCAACTGTTCTCGTCAAATTTTATGTTGTCTAGCCTGTTCTCTAGTCTGTTCTTCTTTTTTCGTCTATGAGCGCCAAATACACGTGAATGTATAAATCACATAATCCAGCATTTAAAACAGTAATATATGACAAGTTAACTGAACTACTTTACTCTGTTCTCGTTGCCATGACGATCGTAAACACTACTCGCTCATGAAAAGCCTCAGAACCGAGTCGTCACTAAGCTGGAAGCGAGGCAGCCACGGCTAAAGCCAGATAATGACAAAGTCAGGCGTATTAGCGATGTAGCTTCGGGGAATCTGCCTCCAGATCGTCTTCCTTCGTCTTTAGCGCGGATTTAAAATAATTAAAAAAGCTACCAGCTTTCTTGTGTTTCCGGTAGCCTTTTTCTTGACGTTGAAGTAGAAATGGTTGTGTTAAGACTGTCTCTTTTCTCCATGGCAGTGAAAATCGGATCGGTTCGGTTTTCTTATAAGTGCATACTGGTTGATGTACATCCTCGTGTCTCTCTACTTAAATTCTGTGCAGTTTTGAGTGGATCGTCATAACCGTTTAGTCTTCTGTATCATTTGGTGCGGTAGCGCAGTGGTTAGCATGGTTGCCTGTCGGTCTGGTGTCGCGTGTTTGAATCCTCACAAGGGCGGGTATTTGATATTGACTCCCAAATCTACCCTGCTTAAACGTGGGTACCGGGAGATGGGCTGGGAAGTAAATGCGACAGTGTGATATTTGCCACACATCTCATCGAGTGTCGGCTCCTCTCTAAAACATCGAGCAGGCACCATATACGGCAATACGCCTAAAGGCTTGTAAATGTATCCATTACGTTCTTCACTCCTGCATCACACATTAGCCCTTTCGTAGGTCGTCATAATTCTCTCTCTCTCTCTCTCTCTCTCTCTCTCTCTCTCTCTCTCTCTCTCACTCTCATTGCTTTAGTCCCCGCCGCACAGCGCTGGTCTTTATATGTCCCCACTGTCTTCTGTTCACTGTTGCCAATCGTTTACGGCAAAGTTTGTTCATGCCACTATGTCCAGCATGTTCTCTCCACGTCTCCCGTGGTCGCTCTTCGGCTTACATTTTCCAATTTACTTCTCGTGTAGTGTTCTCAAATTGTTAAGTATTTATATTTTCCAGTTTATTCTCGTGTAGTGGCTTCAGAATGTTCATTGTTTATATTTTCCAGCTTACTTCTCGTGTTGTGTCCTCCGAATTTTAATTGTTTACGACCTAGGGGCATTTATAACATCAGATGGAAGATGTACAACAGAGATTAAGAGCAGAATAGGGCAAGCAAAAGCCGCATTTAAGAAAATGAGTATCTTATGCAATAAGTCACAGTCACTGAATGTAAGAAAGAGAGTGCTGAAATGCTATGTAGAACCAGTTTTGCTGTATGGCAGTGAATCGTGGAATGTAAATGAACACATTAGGAAGAAATTAGAAGCAACAGAGATGTAGTTCCTCAGACGAATGTTGCGAATTCCTTAGACTGCCAGAGTAACTAACAACGACTGCCTGAGACAGTGAGACAGGCCAATGAAACTAGAACATTATATACAACAATAAGAAAGAGACAAACAGCAAGGTCATGACAAACTCTTTCAGTACACGGACTTGGATGACCTGTGAACATGTCACTCCACAGTTTGTGTGTGCGTGCGTGTGCGTGCGCGTGCGCGTGTGCCAGCAGGATTTGTGCACTCTTATTTTTTGTTACGGCTATTCACACAGTCTTGTGTTGTAAGTCGGCGCTTTAAGTTAATGATTTATCCATGATACCTCCTAAAAGCAAAGTCATCTAAATAGAAAATTGCCCTTGTAGTATGACAACAGCCCAGCAGATTATCACAAACATCACAAGAGAATACAAGTAGAACAAATGGGTATACTGATCACCCACCCGAATTCTCTTCAGCAAAATTCCCCCCACAAAAGTCAATGACAACATTGAAGGATTTAGCAGAATCTAATTGAAAAGACTTCTGACATGCCATTAAAGTGCATCGGGCTTACTGCGCTGGACACATATTTTATGGACCACTTGGCAGTATCCCACGGGCCACGTTTACTTCCGAAAACATTCTGGTGTCCATTTTCTTCGAACAGTGGTTCTCAGTATTTTTTGACCAATGAATCCCTTCACAATATGTTCAGAATGTCATTCCACCCCCTCCCCAAACCACCTCTTCAGATTTCCTCCCTATATTCCCCCCTCCTCCCCCCCCCCCACAGTATACGTAAAAATGGAAGCTAAATTTAATAACACTAGAACAAGTCTAGATGTCTACATAAAACGTGATTTGCAGGTCTACTTACGTTATAAAACGAATTACAGAAGAGCGAGAAGTACAGAACCGTAAAGTATGAAGTGAAAAACAATATCAAGTAATTGGTTCTTGTATTAACACGATCTTGAAATAATCTTATTACCCCCCCCCCCCCCCCCCCGAGAAACTATAAGATTCCGGGCCCCCAGCCCCGGGGAGGGGAGTTATTCCCCACCGGTTGAGAACCACTGTCTTAGAAGAATAAAACAGCTAATTGTCTAGTTTCCAACAGGGTTGTTAGAATCCTACGCCGTCTAAGCCGTATCAATCCTCGACATGCATGCCATCCACACGTTGTTGTCACCCTTATGAAACCACTGACCGCCTTTCCTTCAAATTTCCTGCACTTTCAGAATTCAGGGAAAAGCTACTACAACCGCCCCGACAGTTGAGTTGAGTTCTTCTTTCGTAGGCCTAAAATTGTTGTCCATGTGTTTTTTTTTTTGTTTTTTTCTCATTCGCTTGCTTTGAACTCAAATGAAGTCCATCCATGTGATACACCTTCTAGTACACCGGACTGACTTTTGTGTGTGGATTAGTTTTCCCTATTACCTGTGTCCCTCGCCATCAGGCGAACTGACTCCGACTTCAGAAGTATTGCTGTCTATATCTGCACTACTGTCTATAAATTGCAGTTTGTTGATTAAGTATCGACATCACAACATGCGGTATATTCCCATACGCGCTCCGACATCATCTTGAACCAGCGAAGAATCCTATTGCTAATGTAACCAGTTGGAGTCTGACCCTTCCTGGGTGTACTGAGTGTTAGCCATACCCCTCTGATCACTTCCCGCCTCACCATTCTTTCCTAGCCGTGATGTGTCCGTTCCTTCTCCATTGAGATGATCCCACATGCCCTGACCACATCTGCCTTACCGTGCACCGATACCCCACACAGCGGTGTCCACCCAGCTAATCTGTCCGCACAGTCAATCTCTCCGTCTGATCGTTTCCCAATACGACAGCATTCTCCTATCAGTTAGAAGCTCAAACTATGCACCTTTGGAACAGATGAAGGAAACATGGAAGAATTCTTGAAAATTGTGTTTTCATAAACTTAGCAGATTTGAGATCAACAATAATAACAATTCACTATGCCACTAATTTATCGTATGACACGGGGCTGTTCACAATTAATTTTGTGGTGTCCTTTTACATTTCGCATCTTCAGAAGATGTGTGTTAGCTGTAAATATTTCATTGTAACTACCTATATAATTAAACCCATATTTCACGCCGTACTAAACCTCTAGCTAAAGGCGTAAGGACGAGTTTCGTATAGGTCAAATGAACTCCAGGAGGTAAACGGGGCCGACTAGATAAAAGAGCTCGTTCTTAAATATTCAGTGTGCTGATCCGAGGTAGCCGGTTCAACCCCTACACCTGAAATTTAGTCAGCTGGACTAAAATGTTGACTTCTCGTCCTTGACTTAGAATGAGATGAGTTGAGTCAAGAATCGACCTCATTGCACTCGGGGCATTCCCATAAGCGCGCAGTTATCATCTTCAACAGCCAACGGAGAGTTCCATCAGTAATGATACCAATTGTAATCTATTTAAATGCCCGTCTTGCTTTACTTCCGAGTACTAACCATTAGCCATTGAATTTTGCTATAAATCCCCATGCACTTTCCTGGACTTAGAAATACCTCAGAAGTCGTAGTGGGTTCGCCCGATGGCGAGGGACAATAGAAATGGGGAACAGTAATTCAATCACAACGGGCCAGTGCACTTGAAGTAGCAGCACATGTAGGGACTACACTTGAGTTCAAAATGAGTGAACGCACGATCGCAATTAAAAAAAATAAATAATACTGGCCTTGAGCAGTGAACAGTTGAGAAGCATTGTTCCATTACCTAGCAGTGAACAGTTGAGAAGCATTGTTTCATTACCTAGCAGTGAACAGTTGAGAAGCATTGTTTCATTACCTAGCAGTGAATAGTTGAGAAGCATTGTTCCATTACCTAGCAGTGAACAGTTGAGAAGCATTGTTTCATTACCTAGCAGTGAATAGTTGAGAAGCATTGTTTCATTACCTAGCAGTGAACAGTTGAGAAGCATTGTTTCATTACCTAGCAGTGAACAGTTGAGAAGCATTGTTCCATTACCTAGCAGTGAACAGTTGAGAAGCATTGTTCCAGTAGCTAGCAGTGAACAGTTGAGAAGCATTGTTTCATTACCTAGCAGTGAACAGTTGAGAAGCATTGTTCCATTACCTAGCAGTGAACAGTTGAGAAGCATTGTTCCATTACCTAGCAGTGAACAGTTGAGAAGCATTGTTCCATTACCTAGCAGTGAACAGTTGAGAAGCATTGTTCCATTACCTAGCAGTGAACAGTTGAGAAGCATTGTTCCATTACCTAGCAGTGAACAGTTGAGAAGCATTGTTTCATTACCTAGCAGTGAACAGTTGAGAAGCATTGTTCCATTACCTAGCAGTGAACAGTTGAGAAGCATTGTTTCATTACCTAGCAGTGAACAGTTGAGAAGCATTGTTCCAGTAGCTAGCAGTGAACAGTTGAGAAGCATTGTTTCATTACCTAGCAGTGAACAGTTGAGAAGCATTGTTTCATTACCTAGCAGTGAACAGTTGAGAAGCATTGTTTCATTACCTAGCAGTGAACAGTTGAGAAGCATTGTTTCATTACCTAGCAGTGAACAGTTGAGAAGCATTGTTCCATTACCTAGCAGTGAACAGTTGAGAAGCATAGTTTCATTACCTAGCAGTGAACAGTTGAGAAGCATTGTTTCATTACCTAGCAGTGAACAGTTGAGAAGCATTGTTCCAGTAGCTAGCAGTGAACAGTTGAGAAGCATTGTTCCATTACCTAGCTGTGAACAGTTGAGAAGCATTGTTTCATTACCTAGCAGTGAACAGTTGAGAAGCATTGTTTCATTACCTAGCAGTGAACAGTTGAGAAGCATTGTTTCATTACCTAGCAGTGAACAGTTGAGAAGCATTGTTTCATTACCTAGCAGTGAACAGTTGAGAAGCATTGTTCCATTACCTAGCAGTGAACAGTTGAGAAGCATTGTTTCATTACCTAGCAGTGAACAGTTGAGAAGCATTGTTTCATTACCTAGCAGTGAACAGTTGAGAAGCATTGTTCCAGTAGCTAGCAGTGAACAGTTGAGAAGCATTGTTCCAGTAGCTAGCAGTGAACAGTTGAGAAGCATTGTTCCATTACCTAGCTGTGAACAGTTGAGAAGCATTGTTTCATTACCTAACAGTGAACAGTTGAGAAGCATTGTTTCATTACCTAGCAATGAACAGTTGAGAAGCATTGTTTCATTACCTAGCAGTGAACAGTTGAGAAGCATTGTTTCATTACCTAGCAGTGAACAGTTGAGCAGCATTGTTCCAGTAGCTAGCAGTGAACAGCTGAGAAGCATTGTTCCAGTAGCTAGCAGTGAACAGTTGAGAAGCATTGTTTCATTACCTAGCAGTGAACAGTTGAGAAGCATTGTTTCATTACCTAGCAGTGAACAGTTGAGAAGCATTGTTCCAGTAGCTGTATTCTCCCCCCCCCCCCCTCCCTCCCCCAAACCTCCTTCTCCAAGTATTCAGGTTTTTCTGATGCTTGGTCAACGATAATCTCTTCTTTTGCAGGTTTAACCTGTTGGATATTTAACAACTATCTCTTCTTCTGTAGGTTTAACGTGCTGGAAACTTTTTCTGCATTCGTCCAGAATGTTTTGGACATAATTGCGTTTTGCCTGTTTACAGCACAGCTGCGATATTTGCACTTTTGAGTCGACACATCCAACTTCTGGCGTTTGTTGACCGGGTTAACATTCCCATGTTTTTCGTAGGACGTTCCACTCCCACTGCTGTGGTCATCACAGCTGGCCTATTTAGAACAGCTGAAGCCATCCAGGCCAGTCCTTAAGGGTAGGTAGGGGCAGACCATGGGCATTCCCCGCCATCCAAAGAAAGGAGACTTCCATAATTGCAGAGTGGACACATAGCTCTCTGGTACTGGGATCACCCGAGTCGTCACGTCCCGCACATGGTTGCTTAGCCTCACTTCCGTATATTGGGTCTTCCAGTCACCACGGGGTGTTCCTCTGGAAACCAGAAGAATGCAGTCTGCAGATGACATTCACACCGTGAGCTTTCGTTTCGGACTTTCCACTTAATGGATTTGCTAGCCAAGCAATATTCCTTTTTGAATCACCGACATACCTGTGGCATGAAATGTGGCAGGCTAAGAACTACTTTCCCATACATCTTTAAATGTCAACCTGAATATAGTTAAAGAAAGCAGCAGTCAACTTGAGCTTGTCCACATCTCCATAGAACTTGTCCTCAAATGAAGCAGGTGTAGGCCAAAATATCTTTATATTCTGCATATATTGAACACTCCTGCCATTTTACCAGTTCCCTGGGAAGGTAACCCGGCCAAGAAATACCTGAAGAAGTCGGATGTTTCGGCCGAAAGGTTCAAATATCGCAGCTTTGCTGTAAACAGGCACAACGCATTTACATCTAAAACAACATTCCGCAAGAACGCAGAAGAACATGACGAATTTTACCAGTTCCACAAATACATTCACCAGTATCTCCTATCTTTAGTTTATTGAACAAGTGGTATTCCAGACTGTTAGTCCTGTGCGGAGTCTGAATATGACTACTTGTTCACTTCGGTCGAGTTTGTAATATGCATCATCTTCCTGGTGGCCTGGATACTCTGATTCCCAAATGGTTCAAGTGCTTTGTATAAATCTGTTTGTCGACTGTCTGTAATGCTGAGGTAGTTGTAGGTCCTCTTTTGCCAATATGTCAGCCTCTTCATATCCAAGTACTTCAATTTGATCACTGCTGTATTACAACTTTGTTTTTTTTGTTTTTTTATTATTATTTCTGGCAGTCCATGCAGTAGTGTCCTGCTATTTCTGTGCCTCGGAAAGGATGGCTTCAGCTGTTCTAAATAGGCCAGCTGTGATGACCACAGCAGTGGGAGTGGAACATCCTACGAAAAACATGGGAATGTTAACCCGGTCAACAAACGCCAGAAGTTGGATGTGTCGACTCAAAAGTGCAAATATCGCAGCTGTGCTGTAAACAGGCAAAACGCAATTATGTCCAAAACATTCTGGACGAATGCAGAAAAAGTTTTTTTTTTTTGCTCTGCATAACTGAGACCGCTGACTTTGCATCTGTAGCTTCTCTTTATTTTCCCTCCATCAAGAGCATTTCTGCTGCAGTTGTTAAAGACTCTAGCTTTTAAGTTACTTGAGAATATTCCAGTTGCCATATGTGTATGCATGAGTCCAGTTGCTACATGGGTAGTAGTTCTTTTATGTAGTTTAGGGTTATTTTCTTTCTTCTGTTTCATTATGAGTGTTCTTTTTCTGAATACCGGGAAAGTTTTCTAACTCAGACAGTTGCTGCTGTCTCCCAGCTGGGAACTTGTGTGCAATATAAATGGTTTTGACTTTTATAAAACGCAATTACATCTTTTTAAAAAAAAACACTCCGGATGAACGCAGAAGGAGAAGGATCCTAATATTTCTTCTTTTTTTTTTCGCAGTTTCTACAGAGCTGCTTCACTTAGTCTTCCCTTTCCAAGACCATTAAAGTTTTTCATACATGGGATGGTCTGTCAATCTTATTCTTCTTCTTCTTCTTTCGTTCGCTTGAAATATGTCTATATCTGCAATGTCGTCTCTTGCATGAATTGAACTGTTTTTTTCAGTTCACACAGTGGTCCATAGAGTTTATCTTCCACTGTCATCTCTCTAGGCCAGAAGGTTTGCCTAGATATGTTATATTTTGGGCAGTCTTGGAGTATGTGCTCTGCTGTCTGCGACGCCAATCCACATGTGCACATGGCTGTTTCACCAATCTTGAATTTTGTATACATGTGGTTGCGTAATCTATTGTGTCCTGTTCTGAGGCGCAGAATAATGACTTGTTCTGGTCTGTCCATAATGTGGTAGTCATCTTGAGCAGGTTTTGGTGGCTTTCTGACTGATTTGATCATTCTTTTCTTTTGGTGGTATGTAACGGGCACATCAGGCTGTTCCTCTTTGGCTCCTTCCTTAGCCAATTGATCAGCTCTGTCGTTTCCGGGTACTCCACAGTGGGATGGTATCCACTGTATGGTGACTTTATGCTGACTGCTAAGTTCAGAAAGTAGTGTCCTTAGTACTGGCAATTTCCCAGAGAGGAGCGCCTCGAGTACTGATTTTGCATCTGTTAGTAGCACCACAGGTTGAGTACCATTGCTGTTATTTAGTAATTTCTCTGTTGCTATCTTGATTGCCTCAATTTCGGCATCATAGTTATGGCAGTACTTTCCTGTCGGTACTCTGACTGTGTCCCTAGTATTATTTGGGTATTCTATGTACACTCCCGCTCCTCCATTTCGAACAGCATTTTGTGCTGACCCATCTGTGTAGACTCGGATCCAGAGGTCCTGTGGGTATTCTTCATCAAGGAAGCTGAGAGTGGCTGTTCTGCGCTGCACACTGTTCTGTTCTTCCTTGTCAAATATTCCTCTCACTTTTGTCTGGATTTGTAACGATAGTCTATGCTCATCTTTCCATGGAGTTCGCTCTGGAATAGTTGTTAGGGGGATACCAACTGTGGGCAGATCAGTGGTTTCTCTGCAGAGTCGTTTGGCCTGGTGGATAAAACTACTTCTTTTCAACCGCCCCATAGCTAGGTTTTCAAATCTGTTCTTCATAGGGTGGCCTGGCAAGCTGAGGAACTTTTCTGCTTGTATTAGCGTTTTCGTATCTCTGCGCTCACTCAGTGCCTGTGTCCTCCCCATCTTCTCCATTTCCACTATAGGGGTTGATCTCATCCCTCCTGTGGTGACTCTAAGTGCTTGATTTTGCACCTTGTCCAGCTCTTGTAGTGTGGTATTTGATGCTGAACACCACGCAGTTGACCCATATTACAGGTGTGGTCGCATGCTCTGTTGGTAAACTTTGCTAAGTATTTTCGTACTGGCTCCCCATGTGGTTCCACTTAGCTTTCTCAGGATGGCTATTTTCCTTCTGGCTTTTGCTACTGCTTTGTTGATGTGCTTTCTCCATGTCAGCTTGCCATCAAATGTTACTCCAAGGTATGTTGGTTCTTTATCTTCTCTTAGGGGTGTTCCATTTATCTGGATGATCCCTGCCTTTTGTTTTGGAGAGAGGGTAAATAGGGTTGTGCTGCACTTGTCAGTGTTTATGATGACACACCATCTATTTGCCCATGTAGCAAATGTATCTACAGCTCTTTGTAGCAATCTGGTGGCCACTGATGCATATTCATTTGTGCTCCATAGAACCACGTCATCGGCGTACATTGCCGCTTTAATTCCATGCGGTAGGTGAGCAACAAGATCATTGATGAAGATTAGAAAAAGTGTGGGGGACAAGACTCCGCCCTGGGGGACACCGTGACGCAGTAGTACTTTCTTGCTCTTGAGTCCGTCTATCTGTACTCGGGCTCTTCTGTTGTGCAAGTATGCTTTCACCCATTTGTACATTCTTCCATTGACTTTGCAGTTTCTCAGTTTCTTCATCAGACCTTCTTTCCAGACTTTGTCAAAGGCTTTCTTCAGATCTATCCATGCCGCAAGCACCAGCTTCTTCTCTTGGAATGCATCCTCAATTTCTTGAGAGAGGTAGTTTGTCTGATCTTCCGTAGAGTAGCACTGCCTAAAGCCAGCCTGCTGTGGCACAAGGATGTTTTTACTTTCAATGTACCACTGCAGTCTGTGATTGATGATGCGCTCCAGTGTTTTGCAGAGACAGCTGGTGAGGCTAATTGGTCTGTAGCTAGAGGCAATGGAACCATCTTTCCCTGATTTTAGGAGGGGTATCATGATTGCTTCTCTCCAGGCTTGTGGAACACTGCCTAAGGTCCAGCTGTTATTGAAGATCTGCAACAGCTTTGTTTTGGCGTTCCTAGGTTCCTGATCATTTCATTGGAGATACCATCAGCTCCTGGTGACTTTCTCATTTTCAGTTTTGATATGGCTAGCTCCAGTTCGCTGATTGTGATGGGTGCCTCCAGAACCTCATGTACTATTTCCTTCTGTCCTGTATGTTGTCGTTTCTCTCGAATCTCTTGTTGTTTCTCTGGACTAATTTTGATATTGCTATCTTGTGCGAACGAGTCCGCAAAATGGTCAGCTGCTTGCTTTCTTGTTAAGATTTTTCCATCTTTATGTAGTGCAATTTTTGAGTTTCTCCCTGTGCCCTCGTCATTAAGCTGTTTTATTAGCTTCCACAATTTCCTTGTGTCTCTTTCAAAGGTTCAGAGACTCTGTTTTCTCCATGCCAGCTTTTCCGTCTAGCCTGCAGCTTGGCCCTTTGAAATTTGGCTTTTGCATGCTGGAATTTATTGTGGTGCTCTTGGCTGGGTGTGGCCTCTGCTTGCTTTCTACACACTTCAACATCATTATGCAACTGTTCCAGTTCACTACTCCAGTAGGGTTTATATTGTTTACGGGCTCCTCTTGGTACTGTTTCTCGCGCTGCCTGTAGTATGCATTTCCCAAACTCTTCAACTGCTTTATTTATGTCTTTCTCAGTGTTCAGGTTTCTAACCAGTATGCTGGTGCGATGCTTGTACATTGCCCAGTCTGCTTTCTTGTAGTTCCACCTCGAGAGGGTGCTGCTTTCACTTACAAGCTCATTTTCTACGGTTAGAAAGACTGGCCGATGGTCACTGCCACCAAGTTGTTTCCCAACAGTTCGTGTAATGTTCCACTCCAGGTCTGGTGAATGAAAAGCCAGGTCAGGTGTAGTTGTAGAGTGCCATGATCTCGAGTAGAAAGTATGTGGGTCGGACGGCTTGTTAATCAACATGAATCTATTCTCATCCTGCCAGTCTTCCAGTCTCTCTCCTCTCTGGTCCATGTGATCATAGCCCCAGCTCTGCGAGTGGCTGTTGAAATCGCCACACACAATCATTTTTTCTTTTAGTGGTAGAGTGTCCAGTGCCTGTGGGCGGTCACTTGGACAGTAGTAATTGATCAGATGTAGATCTGTATTACCTGTCTTAAGTTTAAGTGTCTGATACTCAGCCCCTTCCATGTAGACTTTGATTTGGGAAGCCATGATGTTATTTCTTACAAGGGTCAGTATCCCACCTTTTCGCCTGTTCTTTCGGTCAGATCGGTAACACTGGTAGCCTCTGATTTTGAAGGCTATATTTTCATTGAGGTGAGTTTCTTGCAAGCAACATATGCTTACTTTTTCTTGGTCCAAGATTTTTTCTAATTCTATTTTTTTGTTGCTGACTCCCTCCGCATTCCAGTGCATTATTTTAAGTCTTCGTTTAGTATGGCCAGTCGTCCTATTCTCATGTCCCCTGGCTCCACAGGACATCTGAGAAGGACCTCCAGTAGTTGGGGTTGGACCCTTTCGAGACATAGGGCCCGGCACTGCACCTGCCTGGGGGTCCAAAGCAGGGCGAGCACCATAACGATTAGCAGTAGTCGACATATTCCATTTTGCGTGATTGCGTGGCATCCTGATTTCTGTGGTGCGCCTCTTGGCTGGTTGCCTCCGTCTTCAGCACCTTTCTTTGCTAGAGCAGACTGTGGTCTCACTCGAGTGTAGATGTGTACGCGCGCACACACCTGTCTGCGCATGCATGTACGTGCATACACATCTAGAGCATACTGGTTATTTTCCGGCGCCAGAGACTCGCCGTCGCCCCTTCTCCTGTTAGTTTAAACAGGTCCGCCACGTGAAGGCCAGGAGTTGGACTTTTGCTGCATAGGTTATGTATTCACGAGCCATTGAGGTATTTGAGCAATGTTGGGCGCTCACCCCAACACCGCGCCCCGGCTACATACAGCAACATTTGGAGCCCTGTCAATCTTCTAAATTGTTGTGTGTGTTGCTGGGCTCTACTGTCCTGTATTGGTTAAGTTAAAGTTTGACTTAGCTGCTGCTGCCCAAGATGCAGTGCCGTATTCCAGTACTGGCCTCACCCGTCCAGTATATAACTTCTTGAGAACTTTCTCATCTGCTCCCCACGTTGTACCAGCAAGCCTTTTCATAATTGCCATTCTTTGCCTTGCTCTTGTTCGAGTTTTTCTCAACCCGTGTCGTGCATGTCAGGCGACGGTCAAATGTAACTCCAAGATAACTTGGATTTTTCCATTCAATTCCAGCTTAGGGTGCTCAGTTTTGTTTGAGCGGGAGAACACTGTGCATGTTGTTTTCTCCTCACTTATCTTCACTAGCCATGATTTTGACCAGTTCTCTAGCGCTAATAAGGCTCTCCGCAATCTACTGTTAAATGTAATGTACGGCTAGGTACGGCTACGGCAAAGGAGGATGTATATACTCTGGTTGGAAAATTATGTGATGTCATTTAAATATTCTAGGAATAGAAATAATGTTGCCGGGCTCCGTGGTCTAGGCGTAACACGACTTTCTCCGTAATCTTGTATACTCTCGCGAGTCTCTTGGCGAAGTGGTCAAGCCGTTGGACTCGTGCTCCGAAGGTTGTGGGTTCGATTCCGGGCCGCACCCTTCGGTTTACGAGTTAAATGTTTCGGAGACTCCTGTGGGTCGTCGCTAAAAGCTACGGAGTTCGTGCTTTGTGCGACGCTTTCCGTGCTGCGGAAAGAGACCGAGCCATATGGGATAAAACCCGGTGCAATGAAGTCGACCCTGTGGACTTTTAAGCGACTCTTGCGAGTAACGTGACGTGCGTGAGACCTGGTAGCGGTTCTTTCCGCGTCGGTAACTTACCGGGTATGTGAGCCGGTCGCTCAGAAATCAATGGCAAACTACTGATCGTAATCTTGCCAAGAAATCAACAATCAGCTGAAAGAGGCTGTAAAGGATATGCGAACAAACAAAAAAAGGAATAATGTTGGTAATAGAAGTGAAGGAACCACCCCCCCCCCCCCCGAAGATACCTTGCTCTATATGCTGGTTTGTCGTTTTGTTCTCAAGGTAGTGGCTGACCCATTTGTACATCCCCCCCCCCTTTTTTTTTTCACCCACAAACCTGCATTTCTTGTTTTTACAGTTTTACTTTGTACTTTCCATACTTTATCAAATGCTTATTTTAAGTCTATCCAGACCGCTAGAGTGTGCCTTTCTCTTGGAAAGCAAGCCTGCCAATTGCTCAAACACATGGCGGTCGACTTTGTGGAGGAGGATGTCTCCTGTGCAGAGAGCTAAGTCTGGAGTAGAAGTGGTAAACCATCTTCTAGAGTAGAGGCTCGGTGTGTCATCCGCTTTGTTGAGTAGATGGAGATTTGAGTCTATTTCCAAGGGACGTTAGTTAGTTAGTTAGTTAGTCGACAGATCATCCTCGTTGCACATCGAACCATTCAGTCCATAAGTGCTCGGATCCCCTCCTCAGCAAATCCCGCAGCGTGTAGCGGCTAACGACGCCAGTTCTGTGTTGGTTTATCAATCTTCTTTGGCTTCCTGCGTAGTGTTCTTGTTTGGCCACCCCTCTTTTAATTTGCTGCTCCCGCAGTCTGGCTATTGTTGTAGATTCACAGTCATCACTTGGTTCTCGCAAAATTCTCACTTCTCGTAGAGCATTCAGAATGTCAGCCTGGTCCATGGCGCGTCCGCCCTCCACAGTAGCCTCACCTGCGAGCTTGTCAGCCCGCTCATTTCCTTGTACTCCCGCATGACCTGGCACGAAGATGAAACTAATCTTTGCCAGCCGAGACCGCTTCAGAGGCAGCAACCATTCTCTTCGGATCGACCCCTCCTCTATCCTCTTGATCATGTTCATTGAGTCGCTAAGGAAACAAGCCCTAGTGAATGTCTGTGTCTCGAGCCATGTTATTGCTTTACTTACTGCCATGACTTCCATGGTCAGGCTACTTGTGGTTTCAGTGAAAGCTGTAAAGGCCCATGAGCTTCTCACATGTCGGACGACCGACCCATCTGTGTAGATGACCGCGTCACCGTCTAGCGAATTCTCGAAAATCAACGCTTGTACTTCAGCCTCCACAGCAGCCGGATTTTCTTGTCTGCATTTTCTATCTAGCTGGATGCAAACTGAAAAGGATGTGCAGAAGTCTGTTGGCACTTGCACCCACTCCTCGCCAGGTTCTAAGTCCTCAAGTGAACACACCTGTTGAAGAATGTCTTCGGCTTGACCCATCCACGACCGTCCTCTTTTTAACCTGCTGCCCTTCACCTTCCTAATTTCACTATGCAGTGGATGTTGTGTGTTTGCGTTAATTCTGAGGTAGGCGCGTGCCCTGCAAACTTGTATTCTCTCTTCAATGGTTGGAAAATCAAGAAGGTAGCGCATCGCCCTGCATGCTGTATCTCTTGTACATCCAAGAATAATGCGCATAGCTTCATTCTTTATCCTTTCCATCCTTTCTATATGCTTATGGCTGAGAGTCAGCATTGCCATTGCACACTCCAAAACAGACATGACCAGCCCCTCGTACAGAAGACATAGATGGCGCTGCTCACAGTTTGCTGCCGCCATCACCCGCATCGCTGCCAAACCCCGCTTGGCCTTTGTTATCACCTGGTCTATGTGCACATTATAAGCAAAGCTTCGATCAAACCGTATCCCCAGGTAATTCATTGCCTGCGTTCTTTCCACCGTCTCTGAACACAGCATTACAGTTGGTGTTGGATTGTTGACAATATGATTATTCAACGAGAGCCAAGTCACTGTTGCCTTTGTTGGGTTGACCATTGCCCCAGCTTCATCACACCAAGTACTTATGCGATTGAGTTCGGTTTGTAGTTCCACAGCAACCTCCTCTCTATCCTTACCCTGACGATACACTAAATCATCATCGGCATACGACAATGTCCTGCCAGGTCCAGTGATCTGCTCACTGGTGATTCTCACTGTGTAGGCGTTGAACAGTACCGGAGATAATGGTGATCCCAGTGCAGTCTCGAGCTCCTCCCCTTGTGTATTGGAGGAAGTGTTTCCCCATGCTCTGCCTTTAGCGTTGAAGTCACCACAGAAAATAACATTTCTCTCGTGGCCTAATATGCCACTTAAGCACTGCCACTTCTGGGCGTCCATACTCGCATTGCGGGCATAAACATTAACCAACACGAATGGTATACTGGAATGAACTCTCAACGCCTGTATTTGCATATCGTCACTGTCCCAACTGGACATGTCTAGCTCTGACGCCACCATGCTGTCGCGAACGAGAATCGCCGTTCCCAGATGTCGTCTGTTGTAGAAACATTTGAAGCCGGCAATTCGGAGTAGCTGATCGCCCAGTCTCGTCTCCTGGAGTGCTACAATGTCGTTCCTGTAAACTAGGGTTTCTAAAATAGAGCCCCGTTGTTTTACACTGGCACAGTTCCAATATAGAATACGGATATTCCTGAGTCCTAGACGGTGACACTTGAGTCTAAAACGCCTCAAACCACCGCGCTTACCTTGCTTCTTTGTCCCTGCGCGGCTACCACGCCGCTTCGTTATGTTGACTGCTGACCGCTCGGAAAAAATACGTTCTTCCGCCATGTTGAAAAAACGTAAACACAGACTGCTGATAACCACACACGCTGCTGAAAATTCACTCAAGGATGGCTTCGCTCGATGCACGAACTCCGTAGCACCCGCGCAGATCTTGAGTAGAAACTCCTGGTTTTACATCCTGGCACACCAATTACACGCAATAGATGAATAAATCCATCCCCTACGCGAAACAGTTAACGAACACAAAACAACACGACCGTCCGTCGCCATGTTGAAACCGGAAGTTCCAAGGGACGTGTTACATAGAGCCTGTACTTTTGTACGGATGTGAAGCGTGGACAATGACCAAGCAGGTTGAAAAACATCTGATGGCTGTGGAAATTTGGTTTCTGAGGATAAATGCAAAGACTACTATAGAGCGACACAAAAACTAATGACCAAGCCCTACAAGCAAATAGAAAAAAAAAAAAGAACATCGTAAAATGATTAGAGAAATTAGACGTAAACAATCAATTTTTAGGCACGTTATAAGAAGAAATAAATTGAAGATTTTGGTGGCAACTGGCAAATTGAGTGGAAAAGAACAAGAGGGAGACATAAGTAAATACCTGGGTGGCTTGGCCATGTGGTATGGTCGAGACAAGAAATAGGGCTGATCCACGACTCTGGTAATCGTTGTAGAGGGCGAAATATGACCGCATACGCTTATCGGCATGGCACATGATTAGAGCTCCTTCTGTTTCCTTCGCGGTCGAAACGTGTGGCCTGAAATTCTCTGACTTCTCTATGCCTGTCTCCATCTTACCGAGGTAGAGGGGTTTGAGTTTTCTAATGAACCCAACGTGCTATGCTGACTATAGTACAGCTACTAGTAGGGTATGCCATGGCGGATAGGTCAAGGGATAGGAACCAGACGAAGAGAGACACACACGTGCTGCTTTGTAGTTCTGGGGACTGTCAAAGTTAGGGAGAGCACACCCAAAAATGCTTGACTAAATCGGATGTACTGAGCCACAGGCTTGACAAAACAATGCAACGTAACTCAATCAATTCATGATGCTACAAATAAAAGTTAATCAGAATGGTGCTAGAGAGAAGAGGGACAGAAGAGAGAGAGAGAGAGAGAGAGAGAGAGAGAGAGAGAGAGAGAGAGAGAGAGAGAGAGAGAGAGAGAGAGAGAGAGAGAATATCCTGGACATTACAGTATGGTGCTAATCCCGCGAAGTCCCATCAGGCGGTGGTAGTGTCGCGCCCCCCCCCCCCCCCCGTCTCGAGAGGGTCCACCCAATGCTATTTTGGTCACCTTCCCCTGTGCTATGGAGTAAAGACACGGCGGGGTAAGGTAAGAGCTATTGACCAAACACCATGGACACTCAACATACTACAGTGGAATGCAGAAGGAGTTTTTAACAAAAAAGTCCCCCTAACAAATCGTCTTCATAAAGATAGAATAAGTCCCCTAACAAATCGTCTTCATAAAGATAGATGTGGCATGCATTCAATAGACACACCTCAACGTCCATCACAGATTTTCAGAGAATATCAGGTCACACGGTTTTAACGCGAAGGACACAAAGGAGGTGTACTAATACTTACACGAAATACAATACCTTGCAGTGAAGTATCTGTGATCTCTGAAAACCAAACAGAAATTATAGGTGTAAAGGGCATGAAAATAAAGAATGCACAATCTGTATAGTCCAGCAGATAAGGACCTTACACTCTCAAACATGAAAATAACTGACACAATATGCATTATTGTCGGAGACTTTAATAGCCGTTCAGAAAGATGGGGATACCCAAATACTGACAACAGAAGAGATGAAGTGGAGGACTGGGAAATAGACTCTTAGTATCTATCTTTTCATCAAAGCGGATGACACACCGAGCTTCTGCTCTAGAAGATGGTTTACCAATTCTACTCCAGACTAAGCGTCCTGCATAGGAGACCATCCATCCATCCATCCATCCAGTGCCATGCTGATAAGCGTGGGCGGTCATGTTTCGCCATCTCACTTGATCACCAGAATCGTGGATCAGCTCCGTGTTTCTGCCTCGGCTATGCCACGTGACCAAGCTATCCGGGTATTTACTTCTCGGTCTTCCCCTTGGTCTCTTCCCTTCGATGTTGTCAGTTGTCACCGAGTTCTCCAATTCATTTCTTCTCATAACATGCCCAATAAATTTTGACTGTCTAAGTATAATGTCTCTAATCAGTTTACGATCTTCGTTTGTTTCCTGAAGGACTTGTCAATTGGTTTTTTCTGTCTGTCTATGGGATTCTTTCCATTTCCTCAGAAACCACATTTCCACACCCATCAGATGTTTTTCAGCTTGTCTGCTCATTGTCCACGCTTCACATCCATACAAAAGTACAAGTTCTATGTAGCACTTCAACACTATCTCGTTTCAATTGGTATCTTTTTATTGGTCAGTATGCTTTTCATCTTGCAAAGGGCTACCTTCGCAATGGCAATTCTTGTTCTAATCTCTTCAAAGCATCTCCCATCTGATGTTATGACGGTTTCGAGAAAACTACCGATTCACTTGTTTAAGAATATGCCCAGGAGACATCCTCCACAAAATCGATCGCCGTGTGCTTGACCAATTAGCAGACAGCCACAGACCAATGCCTGCTTTTTATGAATATGGACTGCGTTCCAGGGTAGCAAAAGCCTTTGACTCGCTGGAATTACAAACGAGCTGACTGGGATAGATTTTTCTTATTAACAGATAAATATTGTGAAAAAAATAAAAACACGAAATGGCAACATGAAACAAATGGTGGAAAGTCTTTAAAAAAAAGCAATAATACAGGCGGCCACTGAGTCCATTCCAAGAGACACGAGGAAATATTACAAACCATACAGGACTGAAGAACTAAAAAATTGTTTAGAACAAAGTTGAAGATGCCGGGAAGACACCAGAGAACAAACCTAAGCAAGCATCTCTCTCAAAGCCATCTCAGGAAAATATAAAAGAGCAAAAAAATCAAACAAGAAATTGTTGGAGGGGAAAAAAACAGAAGACTTAAACTTTGACAGGGTTGGAAACAAACTATGAAAACTAGAGACAGCCATGAACAACGAAGGACCCAGGATAAAAAAAAACAACAACAACAAATAAGTAAACAATGAAATGCTTTGCTTAAGGGGGAAAAAAGGGCTTCAAATGCACTAATGGAACACTATAGTAGTACAAACCACACTGATATTACAAACGAACAGAAGAAAGCATTCAAGGATAGACAAATCATAGTAACACAGACACAGCAGCAGAATATATGACGACAAATCTAACAATTGAAGAAATGGAACAGGCAATGAATACCCTAAAAAAAAAAGAAAAAGAAGAAGAAACCGCAAGGAAAGGATGGAATCACAAATGAAATACTAATAGGACTAGGTACTAAAGTAAAAAAACAAACTACTAGCAGTCCTAAATTACAGCTGGAAGAGAGGAATAGTCCCACGGGCATGGAAGGGAGCTGTACTAATACCAGTCCCAAAGAAAGGAAAAGACCTGGAAGAACCAAATGGCTATCGACCATTCAGTCTACTTAGCTGTGTGTGAAAATTAATGGAACGCATTATTAATAATAGACTAACGTGGCTTCTGGAAGAAAATCAACTCTTGGCGCAACAATAAGCAGGGTTCAGAAAGTACAGATCCACTGAAGGTTAAATAACCTATTCAGGAAATAGAGGATGCCTTCCAAGACAAAAAGCATACATTAGCGGTCTGGATAAATTTATGAAAAGCATTCAGTGTGGAAGGACCGAAAGTAAAACTGCAAAAAATGCAGGTTTGTGGAAAAAATTTACAAATGGATCAGCAACTACCTTGAGAACAGAACTGCCAATACAAAAGTACAGGGACAAACGAGCAAAAACATCCCGTTGGAGCAAGATGTTCCCACGGGGGAGTTCTTTCACAAACATTATTCCTAACATATATAAATGACATCACATAAAACTTTCCTGCCAGGAGTACACACAATCCCCTTTGCAGATGACCTAGACATATGGACATCTGAAGAATATATTAGTACAACTAACAGTAGAATACAGCAAGCTTTATTAGCGCTAGAAGACTGGTCAAAATTATGGCTAGTGAAGATAAGGGAGGAGAAAACAAAATTAACAGTGTTCTCCCTCTCAAATAAAACTCAGCATCCTAAGCTGGTATTGAATGGGAAACATATGAAGGAAATCCAAACTATCTATGAGTCGCCTTTGATCATCGCCTGACATGGAAGACACAGGTCGAGAAAAATAAAATAAGAGCATGGCAAATAATGACAATCATGAAAAACTTGCTGGTACAACGTTGGGAGCAGATGAGAAAGTTCTCAAGAAGATATACAGGCGTTGCAGCTAAGTCTGTAACTGTAACAAAATAAATCAATTCCAAAATCAAGGAATGCGGTTCATAACTGGGAGCCTGAAGACAACGCCTATTAACGAACTAGAGAAGATCACTTGTTTTTCAAATCAATGCAGGACAGAAGGGATAGTAGAGCCCAGCAACAAGCAGGAAAATTTAGAACATTGACACACCACCCCATGTATAAAAGTTTTAACGGTTTTGGAAAGAGAAGACTGAAGCGTAGCAACTTTGTAGAAACCGCAAAAAAAGAAAGATTACGACAAATAACGTATCATATGCCCATTTACAGTGCACACAAGTTCCCAGCTTGGAGACAGCAGCAACTGCCTTAGATGATGGAAAACATTCCTGGTACTGAGAAACAGAGCATTCAGAATGAAACAAAGAAGACAAATAGCCCTAACTACACACAAGAACATTACCCAAGTAGCAATTGGACCCATGATATACAGATGGATCAAACAAATATTAAATAAACAGTCAGTGGCAACTGGAAAATTCTCAAGTAACTTCAAAGCAGAGGTTTTGAAAAGAGCAGCAGAAATGCTCTTGACGGAGGAAAATAAACAGAAGCAAATAACTTCACAGATGCAAGTCAGCTTGTCTCAATCAATACTGAAGGGCATAAACAGCATAGTAGCAGACCTTCATGAACTATGTCAGAAATTAACAAAAAAAGTAACACAGTGGATCCCACCACATTGCAGTGTATACCTGGAAATGAAGAGGTTGACAAACTGGCAAAAAAGGGTGGATGACCATGGGGCAAACAGCTTTATTATACAAAGCACATTTGGGAATTTGAGCATCCAGGCCACCAGAAAGATGATGCATATTACCAACTCGACCGAAATGAACATGTAGCCATTTTCAGACCCCGCATAGGATATAAAACCCACTAAAGATAGAGAGATAATTGTGGAACTAGACATTTAGCTGCAGCGCAGAGAAAGGATGTTGTTGGCTCGCTTCGATTCATTTCAGGAGAGGAAACTCACTGTGAATGTCATCTGCAGACAGCACGCAATTCTTCTGATTTTCCGTAGTGTGGTGAACGGGAGGCACGAATTGAAGGAGGAGGAACAAAGGCGAGGAAATGGCGAGGACGCTATTTCCTTCTCACAGTTCTAGTCTATTCTCACCATCTCCTACTCACAGTTCTAGTCTATTCTCACCATCTCCTACTCACAGTTCTAGTCTATTCTCACCATCTCCTACTCACAGTTCTAGTCTATTCTCGCCAACTCCTACTCTGTTCTAGTCTATTCTCGCCAACTCCTACTCTGTTCTAGTCTATTCTTACCATCTCCTATTCTGTTCTAGTCTAATCTCACCATCTCCTACTCTGTTGTAGTCTATTCTCACCATCTCCTACTCTGTTCTGGTCTATTCTCACCATCTCTTACTCTGTTCTAGTCTATTCTCACCATCTCCTACTCACAGTTCTAACCTATTCTCGCCATCTCCTACTCTCAGATCTAGTCTATTCTCACATCTCCTACTCTCAGTTCTAGTCTATTCTCACCATCTCCTACTCTATTCTAGTCTATTCTCACCATCTCCTACTCTATTCTAGTCTATTCTCACCATCTCCTATTCACAGTTCTAGTCTATTCTCACCATCTCCTACTCACAGTTCTAGTCTATTCTATCCTAGCTATCTTCTTTTCTAAGTTCTGTCCTATCCTAGCTATCTCGTATGCTAAGTTCTGTTCTATCCTATTCTAAGTTCTGTTATATTCTCTCCTATTCTGGGTTCTGTGTATTCTCTCCTATTCTAAGTATTCTATATTTACCAAGATAAGACAGAATATATGGTAATTTCAAGAGACGTAATGGCTAAAAACTCTGGCCACATACAAATAGATAATATGACCATTAAAAGAACGGAAACATACAAATACCTGGGTACAATCTTCAACTGCTCCAACATCATAAGGAAAGAAATACAAACTAGAATCAACTCTGAAAATAAGATATACTATGCACTACAACATCTACTAAAATCAAAGGCGCTATCTCGTAACACCAAAATCACAATATACAAAACACTGATCAGACCAGTTGTGCTGTATGGCTCTGAAACCTGGAGTACAACGAAAGGCAATCGAAGCCTTGTTACAAACCTTTGAGAACAAAATTTTAAGACGCATCTTTGGACCCATTAGGGATACACAAAGTGGAGAGTGGAAAAGATGAAGTAACAAAGACATTTATGATCTGTTTAAGTCTCCGCTAATCACTGGTATCATGAAGGCTAATAGACTACAATGGCTGGGGCATATAGAAAGAATGGAAGATAATAGGGAAACACAACTCGCTTACACTCAGGAAATAAATGACCGTAGACCCCGAGGTAGACCAAGAAGACGGTGGAGAGATAATACATGTACAGACCTACAAGCATTTGGAATCAACGACTGGCAAGAGAAGGTCCACCAGAGAGACGAATGGAGACGGATTGTATCTGCAGCAAAGAACCTCAATGGCTCGGAAAGCTGAAGCAGAAGAATTCTAAGTTCTGTTATATTCTCTCCTATTCTAGGATCTGTTATATTCTCTCCAATTCTAGGTTCTGTTATATTCTCTCCTATTCTAAGTTCTGGTATATTCTCTCCTATTCTAAGTTCTGTTATATTCTCTCCTATTCTAAGTTCTGTTATTTTCTCTCCAATTCTAAGTTCTGTTATCTTCTCTCCAATTCTAAGTTCTGTTATATTCTCTCCTATTCTAAATTCTGTTATATTCTCTCCTATTCTAAGTTCTGTTATATTCTCTCCTTTTCTAAGTTCTGTTATATTCTCTCCTATTCTAAGTTCTGTTATATTCTCTCCTATTCTAAGTTCTGTTATATTCTCTCCTATGCTAGGTTCTGTTATATTCTCTCCTATTTTACGTTCTGTTATATTCTCTCCTTTTCTAAGTTCTGTTATATTCTCTCCTATGCTATTCTAAGTTCTGTTATATTCTCTCCTATTCTAAGTTCTGTTATATTCTCTCCTATTTTAAGTTGTTATATTCTCTCCAATTCTAGGTTCTGTTATATTCTCTCCTATTCTAAGTTCTGTTATTTTCTCTCCAATTCTAAGTTCTGTTATATTCTATCCTATTCTAAGTTCTGTTATATTCTCTCCTATTCTAAGTTCTGTTATATTCTCTCCAATTCTAAGTTCTGTTATATTCTCTCCTATTCTAAGTTCTGTTATATTCTCTCCTATTCTAAGTTCTGTTATATTCTCTCCTATTCTAGGTTCTGTTATATTCTCTCCTATTCTAAGTTCTGTTATATTCTCTCCAATTCTAAGTTCTGTTATATTCTCCATCTACTATTTTAACTTCTATTCCGATTATATGTCTCCTATTCTTTCCTATATCTCCTATTCTCCATCTATTGTAATATCTGCTCTAACTTTCAAGCCTCTCAGTAAACTCCCCTCTCCATGCTGAAAAGAAAACTATGGGGTAGAAACAAAACAAACAAACATTTACATCGAAAACAAAGAACGGTTGTTTGTATATTGCTTCATTTTTTTTTTATCTGTATCGAAACAAACATATCATTTTACAATCATTTACAATAAAAGTCAATGTACACAAAATATAACAGCCCAATTCGTCCTCAACACACATCCGAAAGGTTGGCAAAGTTGAAATTTTATAGCAGAACCAGCCCAATTAAATAATGCTGTCTTTTGCGGGGTGGGGTGGGGGGGGGGGGGGCAGGGGAATGATTCACAAAAAGATACCCCCTTTTGCTGACAGGCGTGGCGATCATGTTACTGGAGGGCGGTCGTCCTGCCTGCTTTTTGTCAATTAAACCTGCTCCTCAAATCTCTTCTCTGCCCTCCCCCCGCCCCTACACACTCACACACACACACACACACACACACACACACACACACACACACACACAGAAGCAGATGCACTGACCGGGCACGCAAAGAAATTTCCTTTAGTGTGGGCTGAAATGCTCTCGCTCTCGCGCCCTGCATCCCAACATGTGCCAGAAACTGAACAAATCTCGCTCTCGTGCCGTACCTTCCAAGATGTGCCAGAAACTGAACAAATCTCGCTCTCGTGCCGTGCATCCCAAGATGTGCCAGAAACTGAACAAATCTCGCTCTCGTGCTTCTCAAGTTGTGCCAGAAACTGAACAAATCTCGCTCTCGTGCCGTGCATCCCAAGATGTGCCAGAAACTGAACAAATCTCGCTTTCCTGCCGTGCAACCCAAGATGTGCCAGAAATTGAACAAGTCTCGCTCTCCTGCCGTGCAGCCCAAGATGTGCCAGAAACTGAACAAATCTCGCTCTTGTGTTGTGGATCCCAAGATGTGCCAGAAACTGAACAAATCTCGTGCCGTGCATCCCAAGATGTGCCAGAAACTGAACAAATCTCGTGCCGTGCATCCCAAGATGTGCCAGAAACTGAACAAATCTCGTGCCGTGCATCCCAAGATGTGCCAGAAACTGAACAAATCTCGCTCTCCTGCCTTGCATCCCAAGATGTGCCAGAAACTGAACAAATCTCGCTCTCGTGCCTTACATCCCAAGATGTGCTAGAAACTGAACAAATCTCGCTCTCCTGCCTTGCAGCCCAAGATGTGCCAGAAGCTGAACAAATCTCGCTTTTGTTTTGTGGATCCCAAGATGTGCCAAGAACTGAACAAATCTCGTGCCGTGCATCCCAAGGTGTGCCAGAAACTGAACAAATCTCGCTCTCGTGCCTTACATCCCAAGATGTGCCAATTAAGGCTAAATTGGTGGAAGCAGCCAGGTATTTAAGAGTTGGGATGGAAGGAAAAGACCCTGTGGTATAGTTTACTGGTAGTGCGTTTGGCTCACAATCCCGGTGACTTTGGCTCGTTTGTGGTATGAATGTCCGCTTCAGTTTATCACAATATATGCTTCTCTAATCCACCTATGACTAGGGTATGTGATATTTATATGAAAGCAATGATATATCTACAATGTTGCTAAAACGACCTATGGCAATGATGAGAGAAGCCTACAAACGATGATTGGGAGAGAGATTCAATGATATATATTTACATTACTAAGCACAATCTCTTATACATACACAATATAGTTCCATCTTTGTACAATGTCGCAAATCATTCTCTTAGATACACATCCAGCGGATAACCTTGGGCTCACGTAAAACATTCACACGCAAAGAAGAACCTAACTTGGGTTTTTACTCTGCAGTCTCACACACAGATCACACAACGCACCTTTCGCCGAATAACAATCACATACGATTTTAACCTCCTCCGCAATCACACGCATACAGTATTTACACAATGCAAACGTCCCCCATATAGTGCCTCTTTCCCTTAATGTTAATCACACAAAATCACCACTTTCACATACGTACAGTAATCAAAATAACACAATACACAAACTGCCGTGTGTATGCTGTTCTGAGTGCGCCCGAGAATTTTGTTTCTCTATTGAGACCATTATGATTGCTAGAACATGCTACTCGACTTTTTTCCTTGAGCGACCATGATTCTAGAACGACGCATTCACTTCTACATAAAAATTAAGACCTAGAAATGTCAACACCAGATTTGTCTATGTAGTTCTCAAAGCTCCACGAATAATTGCACAAATATATATATATAAAGACACTGCCGTGGCATCGTTGTCTGCTAAAACACCACAACAGAAACAGTGTGAATACTTCACTGTAGGCCTTTTGTAACTGGGTCACCTTTGTTACCAGTATTACATCCCAGTGACGTCTAACTGAAGAAGACGGCTGTATTCGAAAGGTCAAATATCCAATATGTTTAAGTGTTTCGCTACTGCCAATTTCATGCACTCGAGTTTACGTTTGTCTGATGAAATGGCGAGGACTTTCATTCTGTGCCTAAGACACGAATATCCAAGCCATTTCTATCATAATACACTTCTAGATTGTTTCCCCAATGGTTGCAGTTTCTATCATAATACACTTCTAGATTGTTTCCCCAATGGTTGCAGTTTCTATCATAATACACTTCTAGATTGTTTCCCCAATGGTTGCAGTTTCTATCATAATACACTTCTAGATTGTTTCCCCAATGGGTGCAGTTTTGGCAGGGTTTCTATTCCTACAGTATTTTGTTATAGTTTGCAGGTTATGCAATAGATTCCAAGATGGAGCATGGAAGGCATGCATGCCGTTTTGCCCTTAATTGGATATTGGAAACCTCGCGTAGATCGTGCATTCTTGTAAAGGGTTCTTTCTCCAAGGACCATGGTTCTACTCTCCGAGCCATCAGGTGCTTCGATGACACAAGTTGTGGGACAGATGACACGGAAGTTAACATGTTCTCAAGATTTGGCATGTGAAATCACGTATGGCAGTAGCAGAGTAATCTGACAGGAACAACGCAGGTGATTCTACAATAAGTTATTTACTGGAGCAGTTAGCATTCCTCAATACTTCTGATACAGACACAGAACGCATGAGTGGAGTTGCTCCGAGTGCTAAAGCATTCTAGTAGGTCATCAGTTAAAGTCATAAGATTTATTGGATTCTAGTTAATCACGAATAATGACAATTATGTAATAATTTCTTTGGATTCTTATGAGCGAAACTTAATATGGGTGTGACCTGCGTGCTGTAGGGTTAGGTTTACATAATTAACAATGTCACAAGATGCGATTTCAAAAAGGTGATAAATTAAGTTGGTTTGGTAAGAAACAATCACCTACAATAAGGTTCTTATCTCTTTTCACAAACACGCTCTGTGTGCCCTCTTGGCTTCTTCAGTCAATTCTTCGGAAGCAAGTTGGACTGACACACTGAGCACCTTCATTTATGTCCTTGTCTTATGGAGTGGAAAATAAAATAAACGCAGCCTCTTGGCCTGAGTGACATGTCGACCAAACGGAGCCTCCTCGTCTGAGTTCTATGTTGACTGACGTTTAGTATTTCCCCATGATACTGAGTCTTCCGATGCAGCAACGATCCCGTATTGCTCAGTTTTCCCCAAAAGTAGTGGGTTATGGCATCCTCTCTCTTTCCTTCGTAGTGACGGGATTGAGGTCTGCTTATGTATGGATGCTTGGTCTCGATATAAAGCTGTCTTGAATTCTGTTCAACAAAGGTTTGCCACGTGAGATAATTTTACAGTCTGAATACATGCCTGTGCTCCACGTGGTGTCCTTTTCTGACCTTCACTGTACGAGGCATTGTGTCCCTGATGCCTTAGTAATGATCATACCCCACAGCTACCCAGCAGATGAATCACTAATGACAACGATACAGCTGAAGAGACAAGACAGCAATTTCTGCCACACCTTTTTGAAAAGAACCATAAATATGAAAGCTGTGTTGAGAAATGTGTATCCGCGCCAGAGTGTGTGTGTCAGCAGCTGTAGGATTTGAACTCAGGGGCCTCAGTGAGAACAGCTTATGCCAGGAACTTCAGAATTCTTGTCCAAGACAGTGCAGACAGATTTCTTGTTAACGTTGTAGTACTAGACATGGCTGAGAGGAAGTGGCTTTGCTGGTTGGTAGTTAGTGGTCGTGTACTTCCTACTGTGGTAGTTGTTCTTATGACACAGTGTGCCGTAGAAGAGCTTCCGCCACGAGTCCAGCGTTTTGCTTGACCAGATCCAGAATCCGGATGTAGTTCCTATCACTAAAGACATGAAATATTTCAGCATAAATACAGTGTAGTCTGGCACGGCTGGGTCCTCGTAGCAGGGGCAGGTTCGAGTCTTTTCCCATCGTTCTCTTAAGTGCTGTTCGTAGAAGTAGCACGCGATGACGATCGTGGCGGGCACGGTGTACAGGACTGAGAAGACCCCTATACGAATCATCAATCTTTCTAGTTTGTCTGTCTTGCCGCGACCCTGTTGTTTGATGACGTTTCGGATGCGAAACAGCGAGACGAAGCCGGCAAGCAGGAACGATGTTCCAATGATGAGGTACACAAACAAAGGCGCTAAAACGAATCCTCGAAGGTTGTCCAAGCTCTGATTCCCAACATAGCAGATTCCTGCAATGGGATCCCCGTCCACCGAGGACATGGCTAGAACAGCAATGCTCTTAACGCTGGGGATTAACCAGGCAGCTAAATGGAAGTACTGAGAGTAGCTGGCAATGGCTTCTTGTCCCCATTTCAACCCAGCAGCCAAGAACCAAGTGAAGGCAAGAATCACCCACCAGATGGAAGAGGCCATGCCAAAGAAGTATACCAGCAGGAAAACGACGGTGCAGACAGCCGGACCTGTCGTCTCATATCGGATGGTGTCAGAATCACAAGCTACTGCCTCGTGGCCGACGATGAGTCTGATGATGTACCCAATGCTGACCATCAAGTAGCAGGCACTGAGGAAGATAATAGGTCGCTCTGGGATACTTGAACCTCTTCATGTCCACAAAGAAAGTGGACACGGTCATGAAGGTGGAGATGCAGCACAAGATGGACCACAGGCCCACCCAGAACGTAGCAAACGTTTTCTCGTTATCACCAAAGTATGGGCTGTAGCAGTTGATGGCGCAGTTGAGGACTGAGCCCGTTCTCAGTTTGTCGAAGTAGCTGCTCGATGACTCTGTAATCGCCTGAGGATGTAAACAAAATTACATGTCAATCTTTGTTCATGTTTACTTTTCAATTGCAAAGTTACTTTAGATTGCTTCGTCACATCTGACATTTTCTCATTTGACACCTTTCACAACAGAACTTCTGCGCCACATTCCTCTAGCAACGATGTGAAATGTTCTAGAAACGTGTCATACCTACACTACATCCTCCAATTTCACGTTATTCCTTTAGATCAGTTTATGTTGTTCCTGATGACGAATTTTATCATCTTAACGTTGATTCGTAGTATAATTTTTGTACATAGATTTTTTCACCCCTCCTGTGATTTATGTTTGCCGTAGCTTAGTTCGTTGTAAGATATAATAATACTGTTTAGTATCTCACTTTTTCGCAGGAGTTACACACGTACCTGTTTTTATTTCATTTCTGGCGATTTAGATATTTAATTAGGAATAACTTGGAAGCAACAGAGATGTAGTTCCTGAGACGAATGTTGTGAATTACTTGGACTGCCAAAGTAACTAACGACGATTACCTGAAAGAGGCTAATGAAACGAACGTTATATGCAACAATAAGACGGACAAACAGCTTTCTTTGGTCATGTGATGAGAAGAGAGACATTGGAGAACATCTGACGACTGGAAAGATAGAGGGAAAGAGAGGCAGAGGCCGACCAAGAGAAATGATGCTGGATGAACTGAGACGGTGGCATGGAGGAATATCAGCAGCAGAGTTAATCCGAGATATGTGGAGAGACATGAACGCCTACGCCAGCTGACATGGCACTTGATGACCATCTGGCATTATGTGTTTCAGGTTTGCACTGCTTAGCCCAGGCCCCAGACGCCTCTAAGGAACTCTAGGCAGTGCGGCCCCAGACACCAAAAAGCAATGCGACTCCAGACACCTCTAAGGCACTCTAAGCCGTGCGGCCCCAGACGCCTCTAAGGCACTCTAAGCAGTGCGGCCCCAGACGCTTCTAAGCAGTGCGGCAAGTGTCTTGTGACTTCGATTGGAAGCTTGTTTGTCATGTTTTTCATCTGGTAAAAGGCGCACTATTGCAATGTCTATAATCTGTGCAGGCATCTTCCAGTCAATTTAATTTTCAGGCGACTTCCATTGAATGCGCTTCTTTCTCCTCCTCCTCCTCATCATGTGACATGCCAATAAGCGTGGAAATGATGCTTCAAGGCATCCATTTGTTCACTTCTTTACCTTATTCCCATCAAATTTGCCAGTTAACAATTTTCACATTTATTTCTCATCATAACAATTTTCATTTCTTGTTTCTCGTTAGTACTTTTTCATTCAATGTGTACATGCCTGTTTTTGGTTTTTCATCATGTTTTCCAAGTCCCGAGAGCGTTTGCTTTTTCGATTACTTGAAGCTTTCTTTGTTATGTTGTATTTTTCAGAATTAGCTAATTTACCAGTGTGTTCTTGTCATTTCTTGACAACACCGCTCAATATGCCCAGGTAACATAATTTACCTGATTCACCTTGTTCCGATGTCCTTGTTTGTTCCCGTCTAGATTGAATTAAATGCATTAAATGCCAACAGTATTCACCGTCTAGTGTGTGCCCCAAAATTAACATGTGCACATATCGGTTCCTGAGCTTGTGTGCCGACTCAATTTGGTAAGAAAACAGACGAGGGGCCATACAGGATCAAGAGCTTTGCTCATTCTTGTCACCTCGCCATGTTGCCTTGACATGATCAGGTGTCGCAATCAACGTGTCATGTGTAGTTGTGCTTCTTATGTTTAGTCACAGAATCAGAATAAATCTGGCAATCATTGGGTGTTACAAGAAATGTACATGTCACTGCTGTGAACTTCCTGTGAATTGAGTTGAATCCGTTGACAATGACCTACAATTTGAAAGAACCATTGCAAACCTAGGCCTACCCATTCTAAAGGCGCGGGAATGTGCAAAAAAACCATAAACCGCATCTATATTAATAACTACTACTTTTTATTTATTGTACTTGTAGTAAGGCTTACGAGAAATACCGTTGTACAAGGATGCTAAATATATAAGGATGTTATTTATTATTATTATTCTTTTAATTGGGAGTCTGCAGTCTCAAACAAAAACATTCAAATACTTTCTGTCATGGCCGATGGCCGTCGTTTTCTGTGATGGTGGCTCGGGGCCTATTTCTACGTTGGTGGGTTGGGGCTAGTCCAGTCCTGTAACCGTAAATCCTACTACCCCCCCCCCTCCCTCTTCTTCTCTCCCCCCCCCCCCCCCCCCAGGTAAAGAACCACCGAGTTTAGTTATCCATCATCATCATATGGCGCGTTCTTGCAAACTTTGCTCTTCTCGCGATCCGCTGACAAACAAATTATCGGGAGTTTGCATTTTCAATGTCCCGTTTCCGTCTTCGTATTCGGTTGACCGCTGCCTCTTCTTACCAGAAACCCATGCTTTCCGGACGTTTAATATTGCCACAGTATTTCTGATAACAACGTATGATTCTGTTGATTCGTGTTGCTTCTTATATGTCTTCCATTCATTACAAAAAAACAAAAAAAAACACGCTCTACCTAACTGACACGCGAGAACCAGGCGGGCATATTAACTTTCTGTTTGTGCATGATTTAAAAAAAAAAAAGTTAAACCTTTTAGCAATGATCAACTGTAATTATGCTATAATTGAAGTAATTAGTGGTAGTTTTTTTTTCCCTTTGAGTTATCTTATTTTTCTCTTGTGAATGTTGAATTTATGTTCAGATCCAACAATCTATATAGTTATTTTTCCTGAATGCTAGCTTTTCTTAATCTAATTAAACTGTCGTTGTGTACGGTTTTTTAATTTAAAGTATCCCGTTGTTTTGATACTAAATGATTTTGTTTCACTTATGTCCACTGTGTTATGTATTACTTATTAGCTGTTTGAAAATGAACATATATTGTTTAATCATCTTCTTCTGTCCTAATTCCCCGATGGTGACAAGCCGTCCTATCTTTTCCTACTCTTACAGCTTACTCCATGGCCTCCCAAATAATATTCACTTTAGTTTAATTCTCATATCCCTGTTCTTTATTGCCTCCTCTATTTTAATTGCCTTGTGTGCTCCAGAGAAAGGACTGTCCAGCTACATAAGCATCATGATGTATCAGTGTGTGGTTCTATCCAACACCGATGTCGCTTGCTCACCTCTAGGTTTGCTCCAGTCTTCTCTAGTCCTCACCGTTAACTCAGGGTAAGTGATTCCGCCATTACCATGTTAGTGCTGTTCTACGATGGAATCAGTTAATGGAGTTTGTACTTTTGGTCTGTCAAAAAACTGTCATTTACTGCCTATAATAAATTGCGGTGTATAACGATTTGGGGGCGGGGGGTGGGGGTGGGGGTGTCTTGAGCCTGTGGAATTAAGGCCGCATGGCCATTACAGTCGCCGCGATCTGTGCAGGTTGAGTTTTCTTCGTTTCTTCTACTTTTGGTCCTTCTCCATATTTCTGAAGATCCATTCATCAAAATTGTTTGGACATTGTCCGTATTTCTGTAGGTTCATACATCAAAATTTTTGGTCATGCGCCATGTTTATGTAGATCCATACAGCAAAACTGTTTTGATCATGTGCCATGTTTATGTAGATCCATAAAGCAAAACTGTTTTGGTCATGCGCCATGTTTATGTAGATCCATACAGCAAAACTGTTTTGATCATGTGCCATGTTTATGTAGATCCATACAGCAAAACTGTTTTGGTCATGCGCCATGTTTATGTAGATCCATACAGCAAAACTGTTTTGATCATGTGCCATGTTTATGTAGATCCATAAAGCAAAACTGTTTTGGTCATGTGCCATGTTTATGTAGATCCATAAAGCAAAACTGTTTTGGTCATGTGCCATGTTTATGTAGATCCATACAGCAAAACTGTTTTGGTCATGTGCCATGCATCTGAACCCTACAGCAAATCTGTCCATTCTCTATTTCTGATCCATACAGCAAGACTGATTTCACGTTAAATATTCTAGATTGTTAATAGATTTATTTTACTTCGACTTTCATGTATTTCCTACTGTTTTCTCCTGCTTACTGCCTTATCACTACATTGCCACCTAAATATATGTGATTATGCCTCTTGAAGCGAGCATTCCCCAATGTCTTCTTCTTCTGCGTTCATCCGGAGTTTTTTCGGAAGTGATTGCGTTGCGTCTGTTTACAGCAGAACTGCGTTCTTGTGCCGTTAGGCCGACACATCCGAATTCTGCGGGCATTTGTTGATCGTGTTAGCCTTCACGGGCATTCCCCAATGGAGATCTGGTTATATGCATGAATAACTTTTTTGGTGTCTTTGCCCTTACGAACTTATAGAGCAAACTTCCTACATTCTGTTGCTAGGCTAGTTTTAGTGTCCCTGTTTCCCAATATTTTGCTATTTTTCTGCAGATAGGTCTACTCATTGTGGGCATGCAAAAGTTAAACCCTCAACATGTTTCAAAGTTGTGACTCGTGTGTTTCGCCATTATCTGGGAATGTTATGCGTGTATTCTGTCTACCCAATTGCTACAATTGGGCAGGAACTGTTGTAATGTTAGTTTTCATGTAATTTTTAACTAGTAACATTCAGCATTATTTTCTTTTTCTTTTTGGTGCTCTTCTGTTGCTGCATGGGCAGTAAAGGCTGGGTGATATTGATCAGACCATCCTTCGAGTGACCACTGGTCTAAATCATGAGGCTAGCACCATTTACCTGACACGTGTCGCGCATATAACGTGGACCTTTAGTTTTATTATGTCTTCCAGTGGGGGACTGCTGTGACCAGGGTCCTTTAGTTTTATTATGTCTTCCAGTGGGGGACTGCTGTGACGAGGGGCCTTTAGTTTTATTATGTCTTCCAGTGGGGGACTGCTATGATCAGGGTCCTTTAGTTATGCCTTCCAGTGGGTGACTGCTGTGATCAGGGTCCTTAAGTTTTGTCTTCCAGTGGGGGACAGCTGTGATCAGGGTCCTTAAGTTTTGTCTTCCAGTGGGGGACAGCTGTGATCAGGGTCCTTAAGTTTTGTCTTCCAGTGGGGGACAGCTGTGATCAGGGTCCTTAAGTTTTGTCTTCCAGTGGGGGACAGCTGTGATCAGGGTCCTTAAGTTTTGTCTTCCAGTGGGGGACAGCTGTGATCAGGGTCCTTAAGTTTTGTCTTCCTGTGGGGAACTGCTGTGATCAGGGTCCTTAGGTTTTGTCTTCCAGTGGGGGACAGCTGTGATCAGGGTCCTTAGGTTTTTTCTTCCAGTGGCGGACAGCTGTGATCAGGGTCCTTAGGTTTTGTCTTCCATTGGGGGACAGCTGTGATCAGAGTCCTTAGGTTTTGTCTTCCAGTGGGGGACAGCTGTGATCAGGGTTCTAAAGTTTTGTCTTCCAGTGGGGGACAGCTGTGACCAGGGTCCTTAGGTTTTGTCTTCCAGTGAGGGACAGTTGTGATCAGGGTCCTTAGGTTTTGTCTTCCAGTGGGGGACAGCTGTGATCAGGGTCCTTAGGTTTTGTCTTCCAGTGGGGGACAGCTGTGATCAGGGTCCTTAGGTTTTGTCTTCCAGTGGGGGACAGCTGTGATCAGAGTCCTTAGGTTTTGTCTTCCAGTGGGGGACAGCTGTGATCAGGGTTCTAAAATTTTGTCTTCCAGTGTGGAACTGCTGTGATCAGGGTCCTTAGGTTTTGTCTTCCAGTGGGGGGATAGCTGTGATCAGGGTCCTAATGTTTTGTCTTCCAGTGGGGGACAGCAGTGATCAGGGTCCTTAGGTTTTGTCTTCCAGTGGGGGACAGCTGTGATCAGGGTCCTTAGGTTCTGTCTTCCAGTGGGGGACAGCTGTGATCAGGTTTCTAATGTTTTGTCTTCCAGTGGGGGACTGCTGTGACCAGGGTCCTTTAGTTATGCCTTCCAGTGGGGGACAGCTGTGATCAGAGTCTTTAAGTTTTGTCTTCCAGTGGGGGACAGCTGTGATCAGGGTCCTTAAGTTTTGTCTTCCAGTGGGGGACAGCTGTGATCAGGGTCCTTAAGTTTTGTCTTCCAGTGGGGGACAGCTGTGATCAGGGTCCTTAAGTTTTGTCTTCCAGTGGGGGACAGCTGTGATCAGGGTCCTTAAGTTTTGTCTTCCAGTGGGGGACAGCTGTGATCAGGGTCCTTAAGTTTTGTCTTCCAGTGGGGGACAGCTGTGATCAGGGTCCTTAAGTTTTGTCTTCCTGTGGGGAACTGCTGTGATCAGGGTGCTTAGGTTTTGTCTTCCAGTGGGGGACAGCTGTGATCAGGGTCCTTAGGTTTTGTCTTCCAGTGGGGGACAGCTGTGATCAGGGTCCTTAGGCTTTTTCTTCCAGTGGCGGACAGCTGTGATCAGGGTCCTTAGGTTTGTCTTCCATTGGGGGACAGCTGTGATCAGAGTCCTTAGGTTTTGTCTTCCAGTGGGGGACAGCTGTGATCAGGGTTCTAAAGTTTTGTCTTCCAGTGGGGGACAGCTGTGACCAGGGTCCTTAGGTTTTGTCTTCCAGTGAGGGACAGTTGTGATCAGGGTCCTTAGGTTTTGTCTTCCAGTGGGGGACAGCTGTGATCAGGGTCCTTAGGTTTTGTCTTCCAGTGGGGGGCAGCTGTGATCAGGCTCCTTAGGTTTTGTCTTCCAGTGGGGGACAGCTGTGATCAGAGTCCTTAGGTTTTGTCTTCCAGTGGGGGACAGCTGTGATCAGGGTTCTAAAGTTTTGTCTTCCAATGTGGAACTGCTGTGATCAGGGTCCTTAGGTTTTGTCTTCCAGTGGGGGATAGCTGTGATCAGGGTCCTAATGTTTTGTCTTCCAGTGGGGGACAGCAGTGATCAGGGTCCTTAGGTTTTGTCTTCCAGTGGGGGACAGCTGTGATCAGGGTCCTTAGGTTCTGTCTTCCAGTGGGGGACAGCTGTGATCAGGTTTCTAATGTTTTGTCTTCCAGTGGGGGACTGCTGTGACCAGGGTCCTTTAGTTATGCCTTTCAGTGGGGGACAGCTGTGATCAGAGTCCTTAAGTTTTGTCTTCCAGTGGGGGACAGCTGTGATCAGGGTCCTTAAGTTTTGTCCTTCTTCCAGTGGGGGACAGCTGTGATCAGGGTCCTTAAGTTTTGTCTTCCAGTGGGGGACAGCTGTGATCAGAGTCCTTAAGTTTTGTCTTCCAGTGGGTGACTACTGTGATCAGGGTCCTTAAGTTGTCTTATGTCTTCCAGTGGGGACTGCTGTGACCAGAGTCTGTAAGTTGTCTTATGTCCTCCAGTAGGGACTGGTGTGACCAGGGTCCTTAAGTTATGTCTTGTCCTCCAATTGGGACTGGTGTGACCAGTGTCCTTAAGTTATGTCTTTCAGTGGGGACTGCTGTGACCAGGGACCTTAAGTTATGTCTTCCAGTGTGGACTGCTGTGACCAGGGTCTGTAAGTTGTCTTATGTCTTCCAGTGGGGACTGCTGTGATCAGGGTCCTTAAGTTATGTCTTCCAGTGGGGACTGCTGTGACCAGGGTCTGTAAGTTGTCTTATGTCTTCCAGTGGGGACTGCTGTGACCAGGGACCTTAAGTTATGTCTTCCAGTGTGGACTGCTGTGACCAGGGTCTGTAAGTTGTCTTATGTCTTCCAGTGGGGACTGCTGTGATCAGGGTCCTTAAGTTATGTCTTCCAGTGGGGACTGCTGTGGTTCCTTTAGTTTTATTGTTTTGCAGTGTGGACTGCTCCACTGGGTACTGCTGTGACATTCTGGTCCTTAAAGAGAGTTCTGTTTATTTACTCACCTGCTTGTCATCTTTATGGGACATTCATCATTTTTCTTTGTGCTAATATCATCATTCTTAAACATCTTTATCATCATCCAGTGCTTTGTCATGTATAGAACTGCCCCATAAGTCTATTGAAATTACTATGACAACCCAGGTCTCCTGCTGTGATCTGTACAGAGTATGTGATATTTTGAATCCATATATACTGTGATACTTCCTCTTACCCGTTTCCCTGTTGAACCTCCCTCCAGAGCGATTTTTTTTCCCCAGACTAACATGTCTTTTGGTATGCCCAAAGAACGTATTTATTTTAAACATAAAACTATGTATTGTGTATTTCGATATACGGATTAATTTATTAATTGCGCTGCTTTATTATATACTTTATTCCGTACAAATGGCGAGATATATCGAAATATGCCATGCCATACAGTTTGTATGTGTGTCTTTCAGTTGATTCTCCGATGAGCTTCTCTCTCATTTTAAAGACAATAGCAACGGTCACAGACTGGGATGCGCAGAAGACAACATAAAAATAGTCAAAAGGACCAGCCTACCTTTAAGGGGTGTTCACATCTGCATGCGCAATCTTTGGGCGTGGCAGTTGGGGCTAAATCACCCGGGACGGGCCTGACACCCCCCGGGTTGACGTTCACCACGGGCATCCCCACGGCCATGCCCCCTGACCCTCCTGGTTTCCTCCTGGATGATTCCCCGCCGTCCCCGGCCTTGCCTGGGGCCGGGGTGGGCCGGTTGTAGGCGGGATTTGATGGCGGAGGCGTGTTGCGGTCCGTGATGTTGGCGTCCATGCATAAAGTGTCCTTGTCCCCGTACTCGGGCAGAATCTCGCATTTCATTCTCTCCGGCCAGGCGAATCCGTACTGTCTGCAAATGGAAATACAACAAGTTAACGGACAGGAAGTAAAATCATTCACATAGATTTAATAAGAAACAATTTCGTTGCCAGGCAAATCCATTCTGTCTGCAGATATACATGAACGTTGTAAATAAAAATGTTAACGGACGGAAAGTGATAACCATCACTCAGATCTGATGGTAACTAACAATTACTTGGCCAATCAAATCCATAGTGTCTGCATATAAAAACGCACATTATAAAGTTAATGAGCGGAATATAACAACTATCACATAGATGGCAACAGACTTACTTGGCCAGTATCCGTATTGTCTACAGATGTAAACATAAACGTTATAAATAAGTTAACGGAAGGAAAGTGACAACTATCACATAGATTTGATAAGAAACAATTTCTTGCCGTATTGTCTGTTGATATAAATATGAGCGTTATAAATAATAAAAGTTAACCGACGGAAAGTGACAACTATCACATTTCTTGTCCAGGCAAATCCGTATTGTCTGCAGATATACAACATGAATGTTGATAATACAAGTTCATACGGACGGAAAGTGACTATCATAAACACTTGATGGCAACAATATCTAGCGAACCAAATCCCTGTTGTATGCTTTTGAACATTGTAAATAGGCGTTAAGAAAAATTAAGAAAGCAATGACACACTAGAAAATGTTAAAACCGTCCGCAAGTTTAACCTGTGGCTAAGTGCAGCGTCTTGCAAAGGATATACATTTTCAAAACAACCCTTAAAACAAAGCAAACAGAGCATGTCCCTATTGGCCATTTCGAGCATTGCATCAGTACGCTTATTTAGTTACACCCGGTAATTGCTGACCAATACACACTAAATACACTAATAGAGAAGAAAAGATTTGTCGGCGCTATCGATACCGTATGAAGTGCGCCGCCCTTATCTACATTTACACGGTCCTGTTTGACTTAAAACGCTATGAGTCCCCTGCTCTTTATCTACTGATAGACGATACACAGGATATCTCGAATCCGTTAGTTTGTTTTCCTCTCATTTGCCGTCAAAGTGGATAAACGCGAACAAATACGGTAATCAAATTTGTAGGCCAGTTTACCGCGTCAAATCAACTAGTACTCTATGGTGGACGGTTCGGCCAAAGACTTAATGAAAACGGACAAGAATCGTGGAATCTGGTGCTAGCGATTTAGTTTGGTTTTGTAAATGATTCTTCTTCATCTTCTTCTTCTTCTTTTTCTTTTTCTTCTTCTTCTTCTTCTTCTTCTTTTTCTTTTTCTTCTTCTTCTTCTTCTTCTTCTTCTTCTTCTTCTCTTCTTCTTCTTCTTCTTCTTCTGCGTCCATCCGGAGTTTTTTCCTTTTCCCCCGGACGTGATTGCGTTGTGCCTGTTTACAGGAGAGATGTGTTCTTGAGCCGTTAGGCCGATACATCCGACTTCTTCGGGCATTTGTTGACCGGGTTAACCTTCCCGGGGGTAAATGATTACTTTTGTTTCACGCGGACACCTCAGTACGTTAACCAGTCTCCTATAGGTCACACGCCAAAGAAGGAACGTGTTATGATAATTATATCACAAGTACAGGCAATCGCTTACTGAAGTTTTGTAGCCTGACTGGATGCCAATGTTGTACAATGAGTAAAAAGATGATGCAGGCACTTGAAGTAAGGAGGAATGTGGGTGTGGAGAAGATGAATGTTACAGGCTGGCGTCAGCACGGCATGGATCAAACAGTAGTTTGGAGAAATTGTGACAAGAAGACGTAGAAAAGTATAGTAATGAAATGTCAAGGTCTCATAGCACTTACTACAATATTAACCGTTGCAGCGGCTTTAACTGTGTCGAGGGATTAATATATCCGCCACATGTGACCTCCCATTTGGACAGAAGGACTATATATCGCCATTCCAAGGCCATAGTGTTATTTGGTGTGTTTCGTGGTAGCTTCCCCAATGTCATTGCTCAGTCAACGGAAATTGACATAATACTTGCTCAGTTGATGGTGCACCATATTTGGTCCAACCCTAGGTTTTGTTTGACACTGAATCAGTTAAGTATTCCAGTTCCCGATCCACGTTACTGTTCTATGAACCAGTCTATTGCAGAATTTCCGTATTTGCCTTCCTCTTTGTCCACGGTGTGAAATAATCTAATTTCTGGCTAATTCCTGGCATACTAGCTAGCACTAAGAGATTGAGTGACCATTTATCTTCATCCTAGAGCCGACACAATTTCAGATGTGTGTGTGGGTGGGTAGTATGTAACTGGAATACGTGGTCGTGTTACTGGGCCAACTAATTTTAACTTATTGCATAAGGTAGCACCAATCAATGGCCCTCCTCACGCCCGACTCTTCCCACTACCACACTATTATTATTATTATGATAGCTTTGTCTACTTTAACACACTATATTCGCTCTGTATGTTAACGTATTGCTGTATGTGTCAGATTCTATATTGGATAGTATGTATTATTTGTCTATCAGTTATTCTATACCGGATAGTATGTATTCCTAATCATCTATCAGTTATTCTATACCGGATAGTATGTATTCCTAACCGTCTATCAGTTATTCTATACCGGATAGTGTGTATTCCTAACCGTCTATCAGTTATTCTATACCGGATAGTGTGTATTCCTAACCGTCTATCAGTTATTCTATACCGGATAGTATGTATTCCTAACCGTCTATCAATTATTCTATACCGGATAGTACGCATTCCTAATCTTCTATCAGTTAAGTTTACTTGCCCATCTAACTACAAATGAATGACAGCAAAACCCGAGGTAGAATCGGTAGCTTTACTTGAACACGACCACAAGAGACAAAATGGACTTTGGAACCAACGACTTCGTCAGCACATAAATAAAAACGATACAACTACCTGAAAACCCTACATGAAAAATATCTCTCTCTCTCCATCCATCTATTCATTGATTTACCTTAAAAAAAATCAACTTCCTCGCCGGTGCTACGGGGTTCGTGCAATGAGCAGAGATTCTCCGGACTCGGGCTTGAGTTAGGAGTAGATGGTGCACTTATGGGTTACACCCGTGTGCCGTGATGTTGATCCGTCGACTAAACTAAACTGATCTACATACCCGTGCATTACCCATCAACTAATTCATCACTCCAACCCACGTCACCAACCATCCACCCACCCACCCACAGCCACCATCGTTCTTTGCGAGGCAAACAATCATTATGCCGATATATCTCCTTAATGTCTCTTTCATGTCGATCCCCCAAAACCTAATCCAGATTATCCTTAATCACCAACACAGACGATAAGGACATAAATCCCAACTCCGAGCTGTTGTCGAGGGCCTATTCATTGTCTAACACTCGCCATTTGTTACCACGTGCTCATAATCCTTTCTTTTCATTGTTTCCCCTCCTGGGGTCTTCCTGGGGGAGGGAATCTCCCCATGTTTTAACCTAGGTTAAATGTCCTGTCCGGAACATACGTTAAATGTTCCTGTCCAGACATTCCCTGGCCAGGCACGGCTCGTGAGACAAGGAGACCTGGCCAGTCTCCACATAATTTCACGGTTCGGTGACCTGGCATGATCACGTTTCTCCTACGACATAGAGGAGAGGCTGCTCAAGCGGCTAGGACGACGAGCTCCAATCCAGGAGACCCATATTCGAATCCTAGGTAAGGTGATTGTAATTTTATTTTCACTCTAAAAACAACAACAACAATAACAACAACAACCCTAACCTGCACAGTTCGCGACGCCTGCAACAAACCAACACCCCCCCCCGCCCCCTCAAACTTATGTCCTACACGGCAGGGTATTACACACAGTAATGAGTCGCCCCCCCCCCCTCTTTCAATTTATCCCCATAAAAAAGGTATGTGTTGAAATACCCAGCGGGACAAGGATTTTTTTTTTTTTAAGCATATCCTTTACAGGACTTAGCTGTCAACACCAGCATCTTTCAGCTGTATGTTGATCTCTTGGCAAGATTACGCTCAGTAGTTTGCCATTGCTTTCTGAGCGGCCGGCTCAGTATCCCGCAAGTCACGAGCGGGGGTCGAACCGCCTCAGCTCTCGCTCCGCTACGAGACTCTGCGTGATAAACGGGATTACAGAGAGAAAGTGTTGTAGCGCCTCAGCCAGAAAGACCGGCTGGACAAGGATTATGTTTTTAAAAAAAAAAGAAAATTAGCCTCTGCTTCAGGGTCGAGCACGTTTAAAATGTGTACCAGAAAATATTCTGGGAAGTAAAGGATGCCGACGTGATACGGTCACATCATCATACAACACACATATCCACAAGTGGAAAGGCGTTCTTTACTTTAAAATAAGTAAATCCCCGGGAAGGTTAACCTGGTCAACAAATGCCCGCAGAAGTCGGATGCGTCGGCCTAACGGCGTAAGAACGCAGCTCTGCTGTAAACAGGCAATCACGTTCGGAAAAAAAACAAACCCGGATGAACGCAGAAGAAGAAGAAGAAATAAGTAAATTTTTGTCAGAACGTTGCCATCAACCCCATGTTGATTTTCAAGATAATATTACGTTCAGTAGTTTGCCATAATAGAAGACCAACTTAATGCCAGTGTATGAACTGAACCTCTTACACTACCAACAGTGCAATGGAAGTTTAAGAACGAGCGCTTTTAAGTGATCAGACATGTACAATGACCTCGTATCCTTTCTTTTACTTATACGAGCGCTAATCAATACCCGTGTTTAGTATGTCTGGTTATTTCAATGCCCTCAAGGGCAACCCAGCAATTGCTCAGAGTTTGAAGAGACCACTATAGGGGCAAGGTTTCTGCCCAAATAAAGCTGAAATTACTTTGTGTAATGAAGGACATGGCTAAGCCTTTAAAGCACATGGTCAAGCCAGAACTAACACGGCGGACCAGCGTGGACTATATAGTGTATCAACTGATAGTGGACACATGAATCTAGCACACGCCTGGCCGCCAGGGGCATTAACCAATGTATCGCCTGACGCGAGGTATCGCATTTAGCAATTAGCATAACTTATCTACACGAGCCAGGTCGTTCCGTCGACATTCGAGTTAATTAGTGCTCGGCAATGAATAGGGGAACGAACGAAAGAACGCCATTGTCAAAGGTTAAGGATTGGGCACGCAGGCTTGTCTACCATTCTGTCCTTATCTCTTTCCTTACATATATTATTTCATTCATACATCGCTTATTACCCTGGTCTCAACAACAACATGGACATTATATATAATTAAAAATTGCTCATCCAGTGTGTAGGCCCGAGAGCAAGGAGGAATGTGTGGCTATCTTTTCCAATTTTAGCAAAAATGGGAAAAGTGAAAAAAAAATGGGTCTTAGTTTGAATAATAGAAAGACGGAAGTCATGGTGATATCAAAGAAAAAGATGTGCCTAAATGTTAAATTTAAAGTGCAGGATGTTATATTGGGGCAAGTGCAGACATTCTTATATCTAGCACTTGGATAACTTCAGATGGAAGATGCATTGCAGAGATGAACAGAATAGGATGTGCAAAAATTGCATTCTATCAAATGAACGTTTTGTGCAATAAGAATGTCCGTCAAAGTTTAAAACCAAAAAAAAAAAGAGTTTTTGCATGTTACGTAGTTAAAGTTTAAAAGTTAGCTGCATATCCTTTGCAGGAATTTGCAGCCAACACCAACACTTTTTGCTGTTGTGATCTCTTGGCAAGTTTACGTTTAGTTGTTTGCCATTGCTTTCTGAACGACAGGCATCCACATTTCGTTTAAAAAAAATCAACGCAACACGGTCTGCTGCCAAATCGCGTGCAGATGTGTTTCGAACGCGGGTATGTGGGATCACGAACTGCGTCCGTAAACACCTTCGCCAGGTCATCATTGGCACCTTTCCGTCTTGATAGACGATAGTAACCCCTTCGCCGGGTCATAGAACAAAGATTTAACATACGGCTGCGAATCCTGGACAATTAGCAAACAGGCGGGGAAAAAATCCCTGGGAGCCTTGGAGATGTTTTAGTAGAAGATTGCTGAAAATTCATTGGACAGCCAAAATAAGCAATCTGGAGGGAATCTTGAGGGAAGCTGAGTCGCAAAGACAACTTATCACAAACATCAGAAAGAGGCGGTCATCGTTTGTTTGGCCACTCTATGAGAAGACCACCAAAAAAAAACTTGAACATGTGACAACCGGACTATTTGCAGAAAGAGATAAGAGGAAGACAGCGTGAGAAGATTCTTGACATCTTGTGTCATGGCACGGAAGGGAGTCAACACACATGGCGTCGGAGATCGCCCACGCCAGCCGGCAAGCTACTGGATGATGATTTTAGCCAGCGACAAACCCGCGTCCGGCCGTGGTCATGAGAAGTGCAGTTCCTTAACTTTGCTAACGTATGCACATAATAGCATGGACAACGTGCAAAGACTGTTATTACAATTGTATTAAGGAGGGGACGAGCAAGAGAGAAGACACTGAATAGAACACGTTTCAGAAATGATTGTCAATGTACGAGACAGGAGACTGGACAGACATGGTTGCGAACGCCATTTGCTATTGACTACGAATACGTAGCTAAACTCGAGAGAAATGATGCTTGATGCTAAACCAATGGAATGTAAGAGTTTCATGTATAGATTTGATCCACAACAGCAAAGGAGAGGGGGGGGGGGGGGGAGAGAAGAGAGATCGAGATCTGCGGAGAGATGAATGGCTATACCACTTTTCTGGGCTCATGATGATGATAAAAAAAGCAAAGCGAAATATTTTGTACATTATAAACCATGGATGAGTCGAGATGTCCCACTCTATTTGATTCTACCATTTCCCGTACCCCATTCAATCTAAGAAGAGAAGTTATATTAGGGTCCATCGCCTGGCTCAGATTAATAAATAATCCCGTGGCCGAGTCAGCCACAAATATAATATCAATTTAAAGATGATTGTTGGCCAAAGAGGGTAATGGTTCTGTGATGTATAGCGAGAAGATTGTTATACCATGTGGATCAGTCTCTCGGTAAGCCACCAGCAATGTTAAAGCACGGTCTCAGTAGCTCCGTAGGTGGCCATGTATTCGAATCTCGAATTGTTGGTATAGACCTGGGCTGCTCAGATCAACCCAGACTAAAATGGTGGTACCAGGAAATTTCCCGGAAAATAAAGGCGCCCGAGAAATACAGGCCACATCACCCACGAAGTACCGATTAGTTTAAATTTTAGGGCTACCACATATACCAAATACGCCTCAAAGGATTAAAATGGGCCCTGTACATTTTAACTTGCAGAATGCAAGTCCCTAATCTATAATGGCTTTCATCGATCAAGTGCCATTTCCACAATGACTCTCCAACAATTGTCATTCGCTTTGTTTGCACTCTCTGATAAACTATTCACCCCCTTCTCTCGATGTTATCTTCCCACTTGTACCGTTGTTAACCTCTTTGCCGTCCAGTGTAGTGTTTATACGTGCCATATCTTTTAATTAACCCATCTGTACTAAACAACCAACCATTAAAACGTTTACCTTGTCGCGAGTCCTTAGCAGGACTTTGCCATCAACCCGAGCATGATATACCAGGAAATGTTTACGTTGAGTAACAGGACGGGGAGGAGGAGGAGGAGCAGCAGCAGCAGCAGCAGTAGCGGCTCAAGGAGGAGAGGGGCAGCAAGAGAAAGGGAAGAGGGACAGCGGGACGAAGGGTAGAGGGGCAGTAACACAAAGAGGAAGGGGGACAGTAGCACGAAGAGTAAGAGGGGCTGTAGCACTAACGAGGAAGAGGGACGCACAGTAGCAGCAGCAGTAGCGGCTCAAAGAGGAGCAGCATCAGCGGGACGAAGAGAAGCAGCAGCAGCGGGATGAAGACGAGGGGGTGGGTGGGCAGCAGCGGGACGAAGATGAGGGGGAGTGGCAGCAGCGGGATCAAGATGAAGAGGAGCAGCAGAAGCAAAAGGAGGAGAGAGGCAGCAAGAGGAAGGGAAGAGGGACAGCACGGCGAAGGGTAGAGGGGCAGTAACACAAAAAGGAAGAGGGCCAATAGCATGAAGAGTAAGAGGGGCAGTGGCACGAAGAGGAAGAGGGACAGTAACATGAACGAGGAAGAGGGACAGCAGCATGAACGAAGAAGGGGGACAGTAGCACGAAGAGATAGAGGGGCAGCAGACCGAAGAGGAAGAGGGGCAGTAGCACGAGGAAGAGGAGCAGGACGATGATTGGGAAATAAGACATTCATTTTTTTTAAAGTGTTACTTATATAGCAGCAATCGTAAATAAATGGCGTGTGTTAGTGCGTGAGTCTGTTCCCTAGGGCATTATTATCTTAGATGTGCAAACACATGTGCCCTTACCTCATCAACGGAGCACATCCGTCTCTAGCCCGCTCACACACCGATCTGCAGGCTGGCAGATGCCTCTTGTAGTTCTCCATGCAGATCGGAGCATACATGCTGCATAGGAAGAACTTCAAATCTGGCGAACATTGAATCTCCACCAGCGGCCAGAACTGATGCACCTCCAGCCCGGCCTCTTCCTGAGTATCATGGTTGAACTGGTTTGGCATGTAGGTCATGTTGTAACCGATTCCTTTACACATAGGAATTGTAACTTCTTGGCACTTCCGGACTTCGCCGCTTCCGGCGGTGACGTAAACGACGTCCTTGGGCAAAAACGAGGTCAAGATGAACATGGCCGTAGTTATCAAAATGAAAGATGGTGAACGTTTAAACAGAACAGCCATATTGCAAACAATTTTCATTTTCTATGAACAAGTAAGACCATTTTTTTTTTCAGAATCACAAATAAATCCAATACAGAATGATTTTCGTTATATCTACGTTTGTCACAGATAACAAGGATGCTGCCCCCACTGCGCCTCGACAAACCGTCCTATTTCTGACCTCCTTTCAACCACTTACAAAGGCCGAGTGCTTCAGTACGCAACCACTCGTCTCGCTGAAGTGTTTTCACTGCAGCCGACCTGGGAGACAGCAGCGCCTAGCCGAGGTGGCATGATGGCTAGAAGGTAATCATGTCAGGGTGATTCATGCATGCCTTGGCAATCCAGACTCGTCAATCCGAACCAGGGACGTCGAGCTTAACTTGTACAAATGTGTCTCCGTGTGTGTAGAACAGCTGCTGTGGTTTCTTCATCTATTCCATTGGATGATTACACTAAGACCTTGCCTGCAAAGAAAAAGAAAGGTTCATACAGTAACAATCTCATAAACACAGGTTCATACATTCTCATAAACACAGGTTCATGCATTCTCATAAACAAATTTACATGTTATCAACAAATTCACACGTATTGATTGGCACTCGTAGAAGTAGAAAGACTAAGTTGCATATCCTCTGCAGGACGTTGCGATCAGCCCTGGTGGAGACTTGCCAGCCCTAGTGGAAGTCAGTACTGTGGTACCAAGCACGGAGGACAGCCTCTACACGAATCTTATCCCCATGGATGCAGCCTGTTTATAAACCTCCGGAAAACAACGTTAGTGCATCTGCTCTCCAGAGTTTTCCAGACAATTCACAGCTCGACTTACAGCGTGGTAAACACAGTTGAAATAATCAATCATCAATCAGGTGCCGTCTTCACAATGAAGATTGGCTGCAATGAATCTCCAACACTGTCTGTCTCTCGCCCTGACTGTACATTCTGTCAGGCTGATGTTCATCCATCTCTTGATGTTATCTTCCCACGTGTATCGTTGTCTACCCCTTGCTCGCTTTCCCCCAACCTTGGCCTTTTTTAAATGTTGCATATCCCTTACAGGACGTTGCAGTCAACACCAGAATTTTTCAGCTGCTGTTGATGTACTAGGCAAGTTTTAGGTTCAACAGTTTGCCATTGCTTCCTGAACGACAGGCTCCCATACCAGCACGTTATAACACAACACGACACGATCTGCTGCACAAATCGGTCGCAGCTGAGTTTCAAACGCCTGGTAAGCGGCTCACGAACCGCGTTCGCAAGCCTTTGGCCACGGAGACCGACCTTGGCCTATAAACACTTAACGCACCTGAGCATTCACATGTCATCACAAGTTCTGTTCATAGCAGTCACTGCCTTCCTCTCTTTTCTTTCCTCCCTCCTCCTCCTTAATCTTCAAACCCCTAATTCTTCCTCGTGCTTCTTCCTCATCTCTTTACCCTCTGTCTTCTCTTACTCCTAAGTCTTTTGATTTGTTTTGGTCTCGTTTTATTTCCCTCTTCGTTGTTATATTTTTATTACCATTAGAACACTGAAAAGACCATTAAGCCAATCTACTGAGTCTTTGCAGTAGTAATGGTAATAGTAGCAGCAGCAGCAGCAGTAATAGCAGCAGTAATAGCAGCAGTAGTCGCAGCAGCTGTTGTTTGCAGGTACTGTTCTACCTACAATTGTTTCTTGCTATTCTCACGGTCTGGTATTCCAACAACTGTCTATTCCTCTCGTAGTGGTGGTTGCTGTCATCATCAACATCGCGCCTGTCATTGCGCCCATCACTGGTGATACGTACATGCCTAACAAGCCTCATAATCCCGACACACAGGCGCACAAGCCAGCGGCAGAGACAACCCCTGCATGTATTGATCAAGACAACGGCCTTGTCTCTCATTAGCCGATTGTTTCCCCAGGCAGCCTCTCCGTCAGCTCAGCCATCTCCAAGTCAAGGCGCCTAATCTTATCAATCAACACACCAGGAAAACACCAGGCCCTGCCTAGGGGCAGCAAGGATTGCACAGACCAGGCATGTTCTACGCACACGGCCGGGTAATAGTACTCATTCTGAGCTTAAGATCTAAGTTATAAGTTTTAAATATTCCATTTTGCATAACACCTTAAGGCGTATTGAGCGTTGCTAGACCTTTAATTTTATAGACCAAATCGGCACTCGGTGGGTGATGGTCAGAATCTCATCGGACGCCTTTACCTCCCCATACGTTTTGTCATATCTATTTTAATCTAGATCTATCTAGAACCTTCGGTGAATTTTACGAATCGGCCTCATTACAGATTCAAACCGATACATACAGCTCCTTAAGGCGTGTAAAGGCGTCTTTGTTAGATTAAGTTTGCACTGCATAATTTTACTTATCAGTTCCAACTTCACGGAAAAGGGTTGCCCCGTCATGCTCCATCCCTGTGCCAGTGAATATCACACAAAATGCTCCTCACTGTCCCATGTAGAACAGACATATCAGTAGGTTAAGGCAAAGACAGAAGGCTGTGGACAGACATGATCACGAACGTCTCACGCCATGGACTATAAGCAGATTAAGTGTGTACAGAAGTTACACTTCACTTTGCTAAACATCGCTCACTTCATTTGCTAAACATCGCTCACTTCACTTTGCTAAATATCGCTAACAATCATCGCAGAGGCACCGGGCTTGCGAACTTTTCTTTGCCATTTCCAACTACCGTGAGATTTGTAACATGTACATCTTGCCACGAGTGTTCCTGTTTGTCGCCCTTATCCGATAAGACCCTAGATCTTTCAATTCAACAGATCATGGGAACGCGCGATATCATGGTTCAACAATGGTTCCGGTAAAATCCCCCAACCCTATACTGGGATTCGAACCCGGTTAATTAAGCTTCAGGCTGGCGCCTTGACCTCTCGGCATCTTCGTCTAAGTCGTAAACTAGTGAATAACTCGAATCGACAGGTATACAGCAGCAACAACAACAAATGATGATGATAGTTTCATATTGATGGGATAATATTCTATAGTTTTTTTTTTCTTTTCCGTCACTTAAGATCTCCCGACCTGGAGGCATAAACTGGGTTACAAAAACACTGCCAGGAGAATGAAAAGAAAGTTAATTAGCTCTGAAGAGAACGATCGATAACATGGACTTTTGCAGACTATCTTGTCCTGCTATCTGCAAGATGGCAGTGAGGCGTAGAAGAGATGAACAATGCCGATTGAGAGGCACTCAACAACAGACACAGAAAAGTCAATGACGCAGTTTAAAATTATAAAAATAGATGCAGAGATGATAGTTGGACTTGATCGAGAGGATACTTCCCGAGGCAGTGGACTCAAATGGCAGATGAAGATAGGAGCATGTGCGCAATGTTTGGCTGAAGAGTGACCTTCGGGGGATACAACAGATAGACGAGAGTGGTTGTAAGGGGGCGTAATGGATAGACGAAACATTCAGTAAGAAGGGGAAATAAGCCAGCGTCTGTGGCGTAAAGGCAGTTCATAATTCCTCAACATACAAATCCAGGGTTCGAAATCAGTCGCAGATGATTTGGATACAACAATCCAAAACAACGCAAGGCGGTCTAAGCGCCAGTCGATCAGAAAGCACAGGCAAACTACGGCAAGGAAGAAACTGATTAGTATTCACAAACAACCATAATATTATGGTGTTAAGTGTCACGTCCAGTAAATGGAATGCAACTAACTTTTAAAAGAGGAAATACCAGAATTATGGACTTAGAAACAAGACTCGGCCAAAACAACATGTGGATTATGTTGTTGTTGTTTTTTTTTTTTTTTAAATCAGAAAACACTCGCGAAATGAACTGCATAATAACTGTTTCAGTGTCTATCACAGAGCAATTACGCCGAAGGCAGCAGATCACATACACCAATGTCCAAAGCATGACATATCTAGGCACACTGAGTGATCAAAAAACAAATCTGAAATTCATACAAAGGACTTATTGCAGATATAGACGATTTCAAGGGAACAATGAGATTAATTCTGCCGCAAAGGGTAGGGTTCCAAATCTATATATACCAGCAAATTATGCCATAAAAATTTATGTTTTATGTTTATATTATAAACCATGGCTCATGGGATAGTGAGACGCGTAGTTTCATAATTTCGCCGACATATAGAGTCCAGGGTTCGAAATCATCCGGATGACTTGGAAGCAAACCTCTCTGCGTTGATGGTATGAGAATTCTGCTGGTTCGCAAAACAATGGCAAACTACTGTACTTAGTAAATAAAAAAAAAGCAGCCAAGTACACAAACAGCCAGTAAATGATGGGGTTGATTGCAAGGTCTTGTAAAGGGCATGCTTATAGACAAGTATAGAAGCATGAATTATTTAGTATGCTTGATGCCATTTAGTCATCCTTCACATCGGCGGCATAAAGTGAGTTACATTTCTAGTTTTGTGAACCCAGTGGCTCTGTATATCCGGTTTCGTCAAGTATTTGTTTTCGGTTGGCTTTCCATAGTTTAGACATGCACTCTATGTGTGTGTGTGTGTATGTGATGCTTTTTAATCAACACGGCCGCTTTTACTACCCAAACTGGTGCCGGGTCGACCTGAGACAGGGTAAGTTAAAAATCCGCCTAGACAAACTCAAGCCGTGACCATCGGCTCGACATGCCAGCGTCTACAGCGAGTTCCTTTGTAAATAAGATTACGATTACTAGATCTTATAGTTGTGTATTATGTTCTCTATACAGTCATACCGACGGTGGGTCTGTAGAGATTAGAACAAGAACTAATGTATTATGTTCTCTATACAGTCATACCGACGGTGGACCTGTAGAGATTAGAACAAGAACTAGCTATGGAAAGGGTAGCCTTTTGCCAGGCAAAATAAATAAAACGTTGGTAGTGAGAGGAAGAGTGCTATACAGAACTTGTGTGAAACAGTAAACAAGCTGAAAAACATGTTATGGCAGTATAAATGGTGTTTCGTAAGAAACATGAAAAGAATACTGTGGACAGGCAAAAATGATCAAATCCTACATGAACGAATGAAAATCGTAAACAGAAATTAGACGTCAAGATTTATTGGGCACGTCATGGGCAGAAATATACTGGAAAACATGACAACTGACAAGACTGAGAAGAAAAGAGCTAGGGAAGGCAGAGACATGATACATATTTTTGGTTTAGCCAAGTCGGAACAAGAACACAACTCTTGCTGTTAGTGTGATGATCACTCTTATCGACATGGCACGTGATAACGATGATTATGTTATTACTTTATTTACAATCGTTCTTAGTTACTCCAGCGCTCCAGATGTCAGGAGAGTCGAATATAATGCTCGTTTTTAAACATCCGGTGTGATGATGCCGAGGTAGTGGGTTCAACCCCAACACCGGTCAGTGACTACCAAATGTTGACTCGGGGACGTAAATTACAAGTACCTCTGAAGTCGGAGTTGGTTCGCCCGAAGGCGAGGGACACCGGTAAATAGGGAAAGCTAATCCACACGCAGTCTCCCTGGTCTAGGAGTTAGACGCCTTTCTCCGTAATCTCGTATACTCTCGTGAGTAACGTGACGTGCGCGAGAATCAGTAGCGGGTCTCTCCGCATCGGTAACTTACGGGATATGTGAGCCGGTCGCTCAGAAAGCAATGGCAAACTACTGAGCGTAATCTTGCCAAGAAATCAACAATCAGCTGAAAGATGCTGATGTTGACAGCGATGTCCTCTAAAGGATATGCGAACCAAAAAAAAAATCCACACGCACCAGTGCACGTGTATGGACAAACGCTAGAGTTCCAAGCGAGCGAGTGAACGAAAAGAAAAACCCCTAGCCTACAAGGTACTGGAAACATTCCTCTCATAAACCACATCACCGTTACCTTGCGGTGTTGACACGGGTGTCTTGAGTCCGAGGAATTAAGGCCGCCTGGCTAGTGCAGTCGCCGCGAATTGCAGGTTAGCCCCCTCCCCCCCCCCCCCCCCACACACACACACACACACGACCACACACATCATCATCACCTTATTGAAGATTCGAACTCGGGGGCTCGTCTTCTAACCGCTTGGCCTAACGCTTCACTTCTATTGATGACGACGACGAGGACAACCCAACAGGCCCAGAAACCACACACGGGCTTAACGTTCGGTAGGAAGTCCTCCAAGGGGAGGGAATTATTGTAGTGCTGTCAAGGAAGTGCTTCAGAGGCCAGGAAATATGGCGGAAAAAAGCACGTGTGTTTTCGCGTCTTAGCGAGTCACGCGCCTGACTGCACGCGCGCGTACTTGCTACAGAAGTCGGTCATGCGTGAGTGGATGCTAACAAGGTGAGAGTGAGTTGCGTGCACGACAGAAACAGGTGAAAAGATTCCTGTTTGAGTAGAAAATGGGGGAGTGGAATGATTACGCTATGGCATTTTAGAATGGAGAAGAATTCGGAGTCTAAGAGGAACTTGATGTAACAATTAAGCAGAAAAGATGTTACAGTTGAGTTGAGTTGTGTCAAGAACCGACATTACAGCAAATTCCCTTACGCTTCTTCAACAACCAGCGAAGAGGCCTAATACTAATGGTACCAGAAGTCGACTGATGTTTCTGTCCTGTCTTTCCTAGGAGAAATTAAGTCAGAAACTCGGACGGTCACTGCAGCACCATTTTCTCTAGGCTACGATGATTTATTGCGAGGAGGACATTGACAACTAGGACAGTTGACAACTAGGACAGTGGACAGTGACAGTGACAACTAGGACAGTGGACAGTGACAGTGACAACTAGGGCAGTAAACTGAAAATCTAGGTCACGGGGCACTGACGGCGACAACTAGGATAGGGGACAATGGTAACAACTAGGACATGGGACAATAGTAACAGCTAGGACAGGGGACAGTGGTAACAACTAGTAACAACTAGGACAGGACAATGGCAGTGACAAGCAGAACAGAAGACACTGGCAGTAAAAACAGAAGATACGCAACTATCTAGAACTGAATAAAGTACATAAAGAAGGAAGACCTGATACACGTACAGCGAGTCGTGTGGTACAGAATGAGCTAGCCGCGCGTGCTAAGAGACTCAACTTATAACTCACATTTACACAGTAAAGGCATTGATAACGACGCCAGTTTTTCCCCCGCGGGCATGTAGAATGCCAGGAGGGCACTCAATGAGAACGTCTCTCCCTCCCTCCCTCCCCTCCACGACACGCGCGTCAATACGACATACATCAACTCTCTATTCTTATCGACCAGACAGTTTCAGCGACCTGGCAGACAGCACAGCACGCCTTACAATTCTTACTTCACCCGCCCTCCATGGAAGAAACAGGAGACAAATTATAAAAAAAAAAAATAATAAACACGGTAACATGAAACCATCTTCGTCAATCAAAATATCACACGATGACATGCCGATGTATTTAAACATGTTCCTACTCCTCCTGTCATTGGTGTGGATATGAATAAATAAACAAAGCTTTTACAATACGTTTTTAACTCTGGACTTGCTAAACAGTAAGCGAGACCACAGCTGCGGCTGGATGCTACAGCTATGCCCAGCTGGAAATCAATATAAGATGTCACTGGTTAACTCTTCTACATGCCTTCAACCTAACTTGTCTTATAGGCGCAGTCTAATGGAGAAAGGTAAAGTAAGGATCGAAAGTAAATCTTCATGCCTTCATTGGCTTAATCCGGTCTCCGTGGGGAAGGTCATACGGACGCGGTTCGTGATCCCGTCTACCCACGTTCGAAACTGCGGAGGTTTGGAAGCAGGCTTCGTTGCGCTGGTTTTTAACGAAATGGTATGGATGCTGGTCGTTCAGAAAGCAATGGCAAACTACTGAACGTAAACGTGACAAAACAACAGCAAAAACTGCTGGTGTTCACTGCAAACGACCTGTAAAAGGATATGCAACTAACTTTTTTTAAACAAAATAATTGGCTTAAGCTGAAAACCTTAAAAATATTTTAACATACAGTGCGAAACAACAAGTACATGTGGACCAAACATGGGGGATACACAATGAAATGAACAAGTGTTGTAAGTATATTTTCGTTCACTAAGCATTGAAACTTCGAAAGATACGAAACAAACACACGATAATCCTAGTATGGCGGTCTATCGTCCTTCTATCTCTACATTGGAAGTCACATTTGGCGATCTTCTTCGGCGCTGAATCAGTTTATAGAGCAATCGGCGAGTGTCAGCCACACTATCATTACTTTGGCTCCCAGACTCTGCTTACATTTGTTCTAATGTCCTGATTTGCCATCTAAACACTTGAACCACTATGCATCTTTCCTGTAAACGAAAGATGCACAGCCGTTGTTTATTACTCCATCGACCCGCTTGAATCACACATCCGGTTCATACCGTCCACATCAAAATCGTTGAGCGCTTAAGACGCTTAAAAAAGTCGCTTAAAAGTCGACAGGGTCGACTTCATTGGACCGGGATTTTATCCAATATGGCTCAGTCTCTTTCCGCAGCGCGGAAAGCATCGCATAAAGCGCAAACTCCGTAGCTCCAGCGACGGCCCTCAGGAGTCTCCAAAAAAAAAAAAATGCACTCGTGAACCGCAGGACGCGACCCGGAATCGAACCCACAACCTTCGTAGCCCGTGTCAGACAGCTTGACCACATCGCTACAAAGACGTATTCAGCCAAACATGGATTCGGCGTATTCAGCCAAACAAGGATTCAGTTAAGTAGTCTGTGTTTTCATGTAGTGTTTTCCGCGTAGTTGTGTTTCTGTGTTTGTTCTGTACTGACGAAGGCTTTGGCCGCAACGTCCATTTTGTTTCTTGTATTCGTGTTCTAGTAAAGTTCACAATCTACTTCTCGTATTTTGGTGATTCATTTATTGCCTATTTTCTAAAGGGATTTTGCTCATCATTTAAACTTTGCTTATTCATATTTGTGGCTCGGGCTCGTTGGGAGTATGCGAACAGTAGATCAAATAAATCATGCTCTGAAGAGAATGGTGCGACAGGATGGAAGTGGACCTTGACGACACTACTGCAAGGTGATGACTGACGGACACAGATATCAAGCTGCAACTGGGTACAACTACTACTGGGATTCTTGCAGGTAGGGCTACAGTGGAAGGCGGACGAGTCATGGACCAGGCAGACATTCTGAATGCTCTACGAGAAGTAAGTCGTTTACGAGAACCAAGTAATGACTGGGAATCTACAACCATGGTCAGGCTGCGAGAACAGCAAACTACGCTGGAAGCCAAAGAAGAGTAATAAACCAACACAGAACTTGTGTCGTGAGCCGCTACACGCTACAGGATTTACTGAGGAAGGGATCCGAGCATTTATGGACTGAATGGTTCAATGTGCAATGAGGATGATCTGTCGACTAACTAACTAACTAACTATTGGGATTCTTCGCTGCTTGTTGAAGTTATGGACGGGGTGCGTAAGGGGAAATGTCCCGAGTGATGTGATGGTTCTGGAATCACTCAATCTGGTCTCTACTGGGAAGTTCCAATACAGCTCTAGCACAAGCCACTAGAACCTTCTTTTCGGTATGGCAATTCTTCCGTAGTTTTTTCTTCCAAAACAGAAGAATTGTTTCTTATAGCCCATTACGTGGTGTGGCGTTGGTAATCATGATTATCCATAGCCTTCTGTCTCGATTACTGCAAATCATTTCTGACACTTATGTTCCTCTATGCCAAACTGTCCAGCATAATCTTTCTTGGTTTCTTCCTGCTTCTTTTCCCCTCTAACTTTTACACTCCAGCTTTTCCCCTCCCCAAAGCGAATATCCAGTTCTCTTTGTAAGTTAAACGTCTAACTCGAATCCTCTTTCTGTCAACAGTGTTATTCAATAAAACCACATCTCCACATCCCCCACATTGCTAATTGTCCACAATCCACTTCCATGCATATAGTTCTCAAGACAACTCCCTAGAACTATCAGTACAGAAGGGAGTACTATGCTAGCCTGGCCTTAACTCATAACAAAAATGCATGATCAAGCTTCCAAATACAGCAGCACACGCTAGCGCAGCTGTTCTGTCGCTCCAGTTTCGCGGCTATATGATATGGGCAGCGAACTGGAAACACGTTGTCGGCTCAGCTTCACAGCACGCGGATGTAGCACTTGCAACCCGACTGTACTCATCCATGTCAGGTGACGGCTGTCTCTTCCGGTATCTATCGCACCAACTCCGCCAAGGTCACATAACTACGAAAGACAATCTGCTTTCGTTTGTGAATCCGCTTATGTAAATCCCCATGCAGACAACTCCAGTAAGATTGTAAACTAGACTTACTTACATTCCACATAAAGGGCATTGTGGGCTGAGGAGACCTGCTAGCTTCCACGTCGACTGTATGAGTCTATGGCACTTTTTAATGTTCTGTAAGAAGTCAGCGATGCAGTGGAACTTAATGAGCCTGCTAGTAAACTTCCGGTGCGCAGTCTGTGATGTATGGGGTTAATGTCTTACATCTATCAGTTGGACTAACGTATAACATTGACTAGTAAATTAGCCTGGGATTAGGGTTGGTCATAACGTCCTGCTAAGGATATATAACAAAATACAGGTAAATGTTACGATTGCCCTGTATTGCCACAATAATTAAAGACGATTACCTGAAAAAGAGGAATGAAAGTGTAAAATTAGGTGCAAACAAAGAGACAGAAATAATCGATCTTTGGTCAATCGATCTTGGAGAGAAGATTGTGACAATTGGAAAAATCCGTGGTAGTGGAGGCAGGGGACAACTATTGCTGAATCGCCTAAGACGGTGGCATAGAAGATAGTTGATATAGTTGATGATAGTTTCAAAATGGTGTTCGTCTTTCCTTCGAAGCCAGTATCAACTTTCGTTGCAAGCTCTGCTTTACTACTCTAGGCTCAGGAACCAACTAATCTAAGAATACTTGAGAAATACATCTACAGTCAAACCTCGGTTTTGGTTACCTTCGGTTTTCGTCAGTTTCTGTCTTCGTCGATATTTTCCGCGAAAAAACATTGTCTCGGTTTTCGTCGACGTGCTCTCATGACTCCCCTGCTAATTTTGCAAAAACATTGCGACCCACGCGTTCTTCTGCTCAGTTTGGAGTTGTTTTTCGTTGTGTGAGCATCACTTGCTAATAATAAAATACGAGAGCGGCATTAAGATTGCTTAAATCGGTCGCATGTTCGGGAAGTTGCCATCAACGGTAAGTTTCATTGTGGCGAAAAAGGAAGAAATAAAGGAAGGAGGCTAATGTAGCGAAAGACATGAATGTGCTAACGAAACAGAGATAATAAACGTCGAACAGTTATAATTAATTTGGACAAATCAAAACCAGTTAGATGACGATTCTTTTTCGGAGGCAATCATATGTGGGGAAAAAAAACATGAATGTGCTAACGAAACAGAGATCATAAACAATTGAAAATGTCGAACAGTTATAATTAATTTGGAAAAATCAAAACCAGTTAGATGACGATTCTGTTTCGGAGGCAATTATATGTAGGGGAGAAAAAAAAAAACAGACTGTAGTATGACGATATAATTAAGAAAGTTCTTGGGACGAGTGCTTGCTAGTGTACTTAGTGATTTTAAGGCAAGCAGAGAATGCTTTAAAAAATTCAACAGGCGCACTGGCATACACGGTGTTACTAAGCACAGCGAAGGTGTGAGCAGGAAAAAGTCTGGGGCCGAAAAATAGTATTAAACTATTTTTATTCTCTATAACATGTTTTTTTTGTTGTTGGGGGGGGGGGGGGGGTGTATGTATTTTGGAGTTTCTAGAATGAACTAATTATATTTACATTGATTAAAATGGAAATAATTGCATCGGTTTTCGTCGGTTTCTGATTTCGTCGATTGTTTTTGGAAGGAATATCGACGAAAACCTAGGTTTGACTGTACATAGAAGCAATTTGGGAAGCTACATAGCACATTTGGAAGCTATAGAACCAAATTGGGAAGCTATATAGAAGCATATGGGGAAGTGATATTGAAGTATACTATGAAGCTATACATCTATATAGAAACAACTGGGGAAACTATATATAAAAGCAAATTGAGAAGCTATGTATTGGGAAGCTATATTCAGAAGCGAATTGGGAAGCTACATATAGAAGAAAATTGGGAAGTTATATATAGAAGCAAGTTGGGAAGCTATACATCTATATAGAAGCATATTAGGGAGCAACTAGGCCCCCGATTCAAAATATCAAATACAGAATGGCTGGAATTAGTGATGGGTTGTTCACTTTTCCGCCATTGTACGTATTTTACTATCAAGTTCGTATTTTACTATAAAATCCTAACCCAATGCTAATGGGGCTGTTTGAATATCATCATCCAGTGCCTTGCTGGCTGGCGTGGGCGATCATTCCTCGCCACATAATTGCGATCTCCGACGTCATGGATCAACTCGTGTGCTGACTCCCTTCTGTGCCATGACATAAGACTCAAGAATCTTCTCACGCTGTCTTCCTCTATCTTTTCCCGCAAATCCTTTCGGTTGTCACAACATGCTCCAGTTCTTTTCTCATAACGTGGCCAAAAATGATGTCTGCTTATTTGTGATATTTGTGACAAGTTATCTTTGCCACTTAGCTTCACTCAAATACACTAATTCTCAGGTATCCTCGCCCAGTCATGACTAGGGACCGGTCTTTATCAGGACCAACATAAGACAGAAAAGGAAATTACCAGCATAAAAATAACCTTATCCGACAAACAGAGCGGAACCAGGACTAACAGTCTACACAACCACGGATCTCTACAATAACCAACGCTGAGGAGGCAGGTTGAACGAGACCGAATTTGGAATTTTTGTTTTGAAAATTGGAATTGGAGTATCCCCGTGGTTCAGTAGCAAGCGCGCTTGCTGGTCGAATCCCAAATTGAGACAAAATCTACTTTTTTTTTCCAATGACCTATGCTCTGAAGCTGACTCAGCACACAAAAACAACAACAAAGAAACAGAACATGTCACGGAAAGTAAAGACGGCCGGCACTATATAAGCATCAAATTACGCATAGAGTGCCGATAGGTTTATACACATATGTAGATAGAATCATATATCCAATATCCATCAAGGTTTGCAATAAAGTTCTTTACTCAAGTTGGTTTTTTTGTTTTGATTTTTGTTGTTTTGAAACCTAACACTCCATAGCTCTATTCCAGGCAGACCTGTACACGTCATCCCCATATTCTTGTCTGTTTCTACTTCTGTTTTCAGTCTTCCTTTAGTATTCCAGACAGGCCTTCCCTAGTTGTACTATTCTCAGATTTTCTCAATGGGTGTGCCTATCTAGAACCACCATCTTGATTTACTGGTATTTGTCTAGTTCTCTTTATGCGCACCACATTGGTGGCCCTGTCATAGCATTTTATTTCTATTTTGCGCAGGCGAAATCTTAATGATTAGTGAATCTTAATAGTCTTTCGTTCATTGTTCTTCGTGTTTCTGACCCAATCAGCAGTACTGATTTAACTCTAGAATTGAATATTTTAAATTTTCTGCTAAGTTTAAATTTCTGTTGACTTCTAGATATCCAAGTGTTATAAAAGCTCCTTTAGCTTTCTGCGTTCTTATATCTATGCAGTGCACGCCTAATGCGATCTCGGATGTGGCGAATTTCTGTTGTGAAGAACAATGCTGTATTGAAAGTTGTAAATGCATTACTATATGTTTGCATTCTTAGAGGAATTTCTTATAAGAAGAAATATTTCTTGAGTCCCAGGTGAGTTCGCCTTAACACGTCTGTACTGTATCTGTTTCACAACCGTTGTCTACAATGCTACCAAAATAGGCATATTCTGTCTCTTGAAAAAAAAAAAAAAAAACACTATATGGAGTGAAACATGGCTCCAGGGTATGTAGAAACCCGCATTTTAAAGAAACAAATGAAACTCGTAAACTGATTAGAGAAATTAGAAGCAGACAGTCAAAAATTTTGGTCATGCTATGAGAAGAAATAAATCAGAGAACTTGGTGACAACTGGCAAGATCGAGGGGAAGAGAACAAGGGGAAGACAGAAGTAAATACCTGGATGGTTTAACCATGTGGCATTGTCAAGACAAGCACACTGAGCTGATCCACGACTCTGGTGATCGAGTTAAATGGCGAGTCATGACCGCCCACGGTTACCGGCATGGCACACTATGAATGGATAGAGTATGTCAATAACAACAGCCATATTACGCACGATACCCCAGATATTACAGCATCATCATCCACCTCATGTCTTCTCAGAAACGGTTGGCATCTGCAAATCTCCAGCAATGTGTCATTCTTCGTTGATTGTCAAGCTCTGCCGTGACCACATCGTCATGCTGTCTGTCCATTTTTATGTTTGATGTCCTCTATTGTTGTTTTGCCCTCAACTATGCCTCTTATGATTTTAAGTGGGGACATTTATATAGCTTGGTGTGGGAAAAGTACCTTGTCTTTGTCATGTGTACATCCTTCAGTAGGCCCCCTATTATGTTGAACCGCTCTACCCATTCCTTGTTTGTCTTCTGTTCCACCCAAGAAACTGGCTCGGGCTTTCAGAGACCCACCTTTCAAAAACCTCAGACAACACACGTTGGAGCAAATACAAGGCAGACACTCACTTAAGAAACTGCCTAGTCTGCCTGGCCTCGATTTCCAGGGACCGGGAAAGACGATACAGCCCTGGGACCTGCGAGTATGAGAGACACTCGCCGAATCAAATAACAGATTAGTCAAAATTAGAGCGTGACCAGGCGACAGCCTAGAGAGCGGAGGCTCCTTTTCCGAGACAAGCATGTCACAGTTTATTAAGTGCTGGAGTACGCGTTCGTACCAGGCAGTCAGCTTTCTGATAGTTCATCGCCAGCAGTTTGATGTCTTGATCAAGCCACGGATCCCTTCGGAGCATCGGGTTGGAAAACAGATATATGAGTATGTACTGGGTTAAGTAAGAAAATGTATCGACCAAAGGAACTTGTTCTTTCGCAGTTTGTCGCTAATTGGTGCGACAAAACCTTCAATAAACAAAGTTAGAAAGAAAAAAAAACACACACACAAGAAAGATAAAAAGACAGAACAGAGAGGGAGAGACAGAACAGAGATGGAGAGACAGAACAGAGAGGGAGAGATGAACAGACAGACAGACAGACAGACAGACAGACAGACAGACAGACAGCAGACATAAAAAGATGGACACACGCATATGGGCGTGAGAGCGAGACAGACAGAGAAGAAGAAAAAAGATAGACACACTCATATATGGGCGTGAGAGAGAGAGAGAGAGAGAGAGAGAGAGAGAGAGAGAGAGAGAGAGAGAGAGAGAGAGCGAGAGAGAGAGAGAGAGAGAGAGAAAGCAAAGCGGCCGTAGTATAACAGTCAAGATAGCGCTGATAAGACACACACACACACACACACACAGAACATGATGCTGCATATGAACATACTAATACAAGCACGGCGGCTACAGTCAGGCGTGTGTCGAGCAACTGGCTGCCTCATCCGTATACAACCTTGTCCGCAACGCCCAGGGGACCCCCAAGCCTTCATGAAGGCAACGCAAATGACGTATGTCTTTCGGGACGTTGTAAGCAACCCCAGTTACTAAGTAATACTAGGTAATGTTACGTGGCGTAGTTTTGCTTTAAACTGGCGCTGTGTCTGGGAGGCGGTAAAAGGGTAGGACGTAGTGAGACGCGCAGTTTCTTAATTCCCTTAACTACGTAGTCGATGGTTCGAAATCTGACGCGGGCGATTTGGAAGAAAACTTGCGTTGATTTAGCTTGTCCGTGGTGCCGGCCGATCAGAGAGCAATGGAAGAATACTCAACTAACATTACTCAAAAACTAGCCAAATAATGCTGTGTTTGACTGAAACGTCTCGTAAATGACAAAGCACCAACTACTTTAAAGTATGTATTTAAAAGTAATATATACTTGAGTAAAACATTCATAACAATTTGTGCAGTCGACAAGTTATGAAACGCCTCCCTCGGCATCTCATAATCTACGGTCATAAAATTAATGAAAAAGCATTTATTATACTGCATTCGACGAGCAATAAACAACTGCTCAAATATAGTGAGATGTTAGCAATTATAGCCAGTTTTGTGCAAACAGAAAGAGTTCATTTTAAATTTAAAATAGCCATGGGGATAACAAATGCGCCACATTCGAACAATACCCGTGACTATGTGTTTTAATATTTCAGCCAATGTATTATTAATGTATTCACTTCATATATCTTCAGTATATAGCTGACGAGATGCAGCGAGATGTGCCAGGCAGATAAATCGTGCAATATACTGATTGTGACTTCTGTGTTTGATTTACTAAGGGAATACATTGCTTTATAACAGTGGTTCTCAACCGGTGGGGAATTCCCGGGGGGGGGGGGGAGAGAAATTAAGATTAAATTAAGATTATTTCAAGATCGCGTTAATACAAGAACCGATTACTTTATATTGTTTTTCCCTCCATGTTTTACTGTTCTGTACTTCTCGCCCTTCTGAAATTCATTTTATAACGGAAGCAGACTCGCAAATCACGTTTTATGTAGACGTCTAAACTTGTTCTAGTATGTGTTATTACAATTAGCTTCCAGTTTTATGTGTACTGTAAAAAGAAAAGGGGGGGGGGGGGGAGGGTGTGTTTATAGGGAGGAAATATGAAAGGGGGGAATGACGTTCTGAAAATATGGTGAAGGGGTGCATGGGCCAAAAAAAGGGTTGAAAACCACTGCTTTATAACATTATGGACCCAAAGCGTTTAATTCACAGAGGAAGGAACAACGTCTGAGACTGGGGTTAAGGAAAGCATTTTCCACATTTTTTTTAAAGTTGCATATCCTTCACAGGACGTAGCAGTCAACCCCAGAATTTTGGCTGTTCGTGATTCCTGGGCAAGTTTTACGTTCAGTAGTTTGCCATTGCTTTCTGAACGACCGGCAGCGATACCTTTTTCCGAAAAAAAACCTGCACCGATACAGCAGTGAATTAATACTTAATTCCACGGCACAAAGAATTCAGATGCTTCTACACCCACGATGTCGATTTGTCTACCCCTGAAATGACCCTTACAACAGAACTATAAGTGTGACTGTAGGTAACACGAGCACTGAAGAGATGCGTTGCAAATTTCAGATTTAATTCCCGCCAAGGGCGCGTTCCAATTTCAACTCTCAAACCGAAATCGGGAAAAAAAAACAAAAAACTATTATCCCTAAATGGCTTGAAAATATCCCAGAATTTAATCCCGAAGGACACAAAAAATAATTCTGAAATAATAATCATATGAGCCTGTGACAATGAGTACAAAGCCTGGGTATTGTCACAACAGCCAGGCCTAGTTGTTCGGGTCTTATTGATTTAAGACACGGGGACTAGAGTTTCAAGTAGTCGTTAGCTCTCAGTTTAACTTAATGTGTTCAGAATGCGAGCGGCGGCCGTGAGGTGGCGAGTGCGACCTGTGTAAGGCTGTAACTTGTGAGAACTATACATTTAATAAACATGACGAAAAACATCATCATCAAGTGCCATGCCGAAAGCCGTGGGTTCCCCATCTCACACAGCCACCAGTCTCGAATAAAGTCAGTGTTGCTTGCTTGTGTTCGTTGGCTTGAGTTCCAACACGAAGTCCTGTATGTCGGATGAAGGCATCCTGTTGTCCAACATCAGTGTGATGTCATACAGGACCTGAGGTTTGCCTGAGTATCCGTTGTCCCATGTCTGGCTTATTGGTGTGCAGACTGGTGGTTCCTCGTCGTACAGGCAGACACTCTCCGACTTCGGAGGAAGAGTCAGTGTTCTTGTCCCGACCATGCCATGCTACCAAATCATCAAGATATTTATCCCTTTATTATCCTCTTGCTTTCTTCCCATCAAGCTTGCCAGTTGTCGCTAAATTTTCACACGTCCATTTCTCCTCATAACATGACCAAATAACACGGGAAGCAAACAAGTTCATGACCCGTTTCCTCGCCTTGAGCACTCGGTGTATGATGCAAAGGCTATTGCAAGTCCCTTACAAGACGATGCGATAAAATTGATTTCCTATGTAGTTTTAAGTTCAGAAAGAAAACTGAAATATTTGTATCACTTTAAACGTCACGAAAGTTTGGAGAGAACAATAATGGAGGGGTATGTGCCTGGGAAAAAAGGAAGAGGAAGATGGGTGCAGGATGTGGCGGATGATCTCCAGATGGGTGTATCGGACGCGAGATCTTGCTTATGATCGAGGTTTTCCGGAAGGTTGTTAAGGGAGCAACGTTCTGCAAAGGCCATGCTTCTGAATGAATGAATGAATGAATGAATGAATGAATGAATGAATGAATTTGTCGTTGCTTTCTGCACGAGAAGTCAATGTGAAGTCCAACTGACCGGTGTACAGTTGATGCCGCTATGCTGCCCTCAGCGCACAGGGAGTTTAATAGCTAGGGAGCTCTTACCCTTTCAGCCACGCCGAGTGCTCATGCGGTTTTAAAGACAAATCAGCCCTGGCGTGGGTCATGTGATCTGGTACCTATTTTAGAATAGGTCACCATGAGGACCAAGATCGTTTTATAAAATCCGCGTCGATGGAGATTTGAACACGTGACTACCGGGGTGGCAGGCGAGCGTCTGGCGTCTACGCTTCCGCGGCTCGCTAGAGAGGCTAGTGGTGAAGGCAGCTCGGGAAACCAAAACATGCTGACTACTTTATTTATCCTGGTCATTGCCGCTATTAGCAAATCCTTCTTTCTCTGTGGCCATCTAGCGCCTAATAAAGATGAAACACACACACACACACACACACACACACACACAAACACACACACACACAGAGGGCGCGAGCGAGCGCGCACAGAGAGTGAGAGAGAGAGTGAGAGACAGTGACAGAGACCATGACAGACAGACACGAACAGACAAACGGGGAGAGAGACAGGCAGAGGGAGAGAGCCGGATAGAGAGACGCGGGGAGAGAGACACGGGCAGAGAGAGACACGATAAGACAGATAGAGACGGGGGTGGGGAGAGGGACATAGGGCGAGAGCCTTACAGAGAGACAGGGGAAGAGAGACACGGGGAGAGACACGGACAGACAGACACCGACAGAGAGAGACGGACGGACACAGAGAGAGAGAAAGAAAGAGAGAGAGAGAGAGCCACGGAAAAACAGCCACGGACAGCAGAGATACACGGACAGACACAGACAGAGAGAGAGACACTGACAGAGAGACACGTGGAGAGCGAGAGATACGGACAGAGCGAGAGAGAGACACGGACAGACAAGAGAGACGCGGACAGAGAGAGACACACGGACAGAGAGAGACAAGGGTAGAGAGACACGGACAGAACAGAAATGGAGAGAACACACGGGGAGTGAGACGGAGACACACACATACACATAAAGAGGAGAGAGAGAGAGAAAGTGAGAGAGAGAGAGAGAGAAAGAAAGAGAGAGAGAGAGAGAGAGAGAGAGAGAGAGAGAGAGAGAGAGAGAGAGAGAGAGATAGATCAAGCATCCATCAGTGAAAGTCGCGCAAAGAGCAGATAGCATGGATAGACCTGGCGGCAAACAATAGCCAGATATGTGAGCTCACGGTCCCGCTTGTCGGTACCCAACCGTGCCCCGACAGATTTCCCCCTTCTTATCTGTCCCCGGGCACAGACAATGCCCTTGTTTCTGGGACTCCCAATCTCTGGAGCCATTTACGACTGCAGTGCAGTGAAGGGGAGGGGAGAAAAGACAGGCACACGTAGGTACGTAATTTAGTAGTTAGACAGGCATGCGTATATACAGGCGAGAGAGGGGAGAAATAGAGGGAGATGCTGGGATATTTTGTGTACTATTATTTTCACATTGTTAAAAGTGTGTTTACGATAGCCAACTTCGCCGTCATAGAGTCAATATTATCATCGCCACATCCCCTCCTCCAGCAGTAGCTCCTTTACGTATTTCCCTGTTTCCCCCCCCCCCCCCTTTCTTTGTTAAAAAAAACAAAACAACAACACTGAATAGAGAGAGAGAGAGAGAGAGAGAGAGAGGAGAGAGAGAGATAGGAGAGAGAGAGATAGAAGAGAGAGAGATAGGAGAGAGAGAGAGATAGGAGAGAGAGAGAGAGAGAGCTAGTTAAATTGGGATAGTATTTTATAAGGGTTAAAACACCTGAAAGAAATATTAACAAAAAAAAAATAACCTAGTTCCCACATATACGCCCCGAGACTGCACTTACGCACCTGGCCCACTAACCCGCACGCACCAGATTCCACTTTCTCACAACACATCTCCACAAACCAAGACGGCAACAACCGCACCAAAGCAGTCTGTCAAAAACTCATTTACTGCCAATATATTTGCGATGTATGGCCTACACATCCCCATAATGCATCGCATTCGCTCAAAGAAGCATACGTACCGAGACTAACTGATCTCACCCACACACAGAAATGTACGCACTAGGACCACCACTTCCCCACAAGGCACCTCACCCACCCACACAAACGTACACACTCACCCACACACAGAGCCACAAGCATCAAAACCACACATCTAACACACCTCGCCCACTCACAACCACACGCACTAAAACTGCACATCAAACACCTCCCCACACACAAACGTACACACCAACATCCCACCTTTCCCCTCACAAACATTACACCGAAAAAGCAACGGCGGCTATTTTTCTCCTTGCGGTGTCAAATTCGCTTTTAAACAGATGTGAACACGAAATTTGAGACAACAATTTTCGCTCCTCGGAAAAACAAAGCCAAAAAAATAGTGCCGACTTATTTCCACTCCTCTTAATTAAACCTAAGGCAGAACAGGCGAGCGGGCCCCGCTGCTTTCTTTATGCCTAGCGGAGACCCTTATAAAAATATTGATATTACCGTGTGAGTTCGGGTTTCCACATGTTCAGATAGGGGGGAAATCTTAAGGAATCGCTCCAGGTTGAACGTGTTATGAACATGAACATATTTCCTCAGTTATAAAGAGTTCCAGTCACAACATAGGTTACATTCATCATCATCATAAAATTTATATTCATCATCATCATCATCATCCATCATCATCATCATCATCATCATCATCATCATCATCAGTGGCTGACTGGGTCTAAAATTATTGGGTGCCGGAACAAAAGATCATTAACGATGTTGTTGTTGTTATTGTTGTTGTTGTTGACTTCCACTACCGTTACGCGGCGTGGGTGATGGTTATTGAAGTTCCAGCGCCCGTGACTAGCACCTTTCCTCCAATTTCCTCCATGATTCATGAGCATAATTTGTCTAGAATCAAGTAAATTCCCTACCGGTTTGCTAGACGTGTCGTAGGTTCCTTACCTGCTTAACCCTGTCATATTTTGAATTCCAATTATAGGGCCTCGATAGAGTCCCCGTTTTGTTATTTTTCGTCACTACCTCCCCGTGCCGGGAGTGGGTAAATTGCGCATCTACTGCCTTCCTTGGATGTGGTAACCGTTTCTCATGCTCCATCTCCGGAATCGAACCCTGATTCCCCATTACAAACATGGTTGGCATCAAATATCGATGGTACGTGAGACTAATGTTTGTGGCGTCGTTCCGTAGAGATAGCGAACGCGATTCGTAATTCCGCATACCGCGTTCAAAATTTGCAGGCCGTTTGGAAGCGGAGGGGACCGCTTTGTGTTGATTTCTGAAAACGGTATGGGTGTCGGTCGTTCAGAAAGCATTAGCAAACTATCGAATGTAACCTTGCCTAGCAAATCACAAACAAATCAATCAGGTGCCGTCTCCACAATGACGGTTGGCTGCAATTGATCAACATTGTGTCTCTTGCCTTGATTGTACATTCTGACAGATGGCTGTTTGTTCATTTCTTGATTCTCTGATGCGAACACCATATACCCAATATCTCTCCAGAAAAGAAAAAAGAAAAAGAATAAAAACGTGTACTATTTTCCTACAAAACTGCAATACATTTACACTGAAAATTGTTTTGATAACACGCTGACGAAGGCTATAGCGGAAACGTTCACTTTGTCACTAGTGATTGCATTCTCGTAAAGCTGACTAATTCTTCTATTAGATTTGTTTTGTTTTTTTACACATTGCTGATAGATGTAGGTAAGTATACCAGAAACAACCAAGAGAGACCCTGCGTAGAACCATCATTAGAGAAGGCTCATTCAATGGCCAAGTAAATATCCAAGATCTACAACAGATAGCAGCGAACCGCCAGGCATGGAGAGACAGGACTTCTGCCCTATGCGCCGCCTTAGGCTCAAGAGGAAAGACTAACTAACTAATACCAGAAACAAGTTAGTTGCATATCCTTTACAGGACGTCTCAGTCAACCCCAGCATTTTATTTTGGAAAAGGGGGGGGGGGGTTGGTTGTGATCTCTTGCTCCGTTCAGTAGTTTGCCAGTGCTTTCTGAACGACCGGCACTCATACCAGTTTATAAAAACTAACGCAATGCGTTCGGCTTCCAAATCACCCGCAGCTGTGTTTCCAACGACATATGTAGGATTTCGAAATGCGTCCGTAACCCATTGGCCACAGATCCGGCACTAGACACAAACAACAACAAACACAGTTAATTATTGTACTTTCCAAAACATTTCGCTCACATTGTAATCTTCGTAGCGTTAAAAGTATTCCGGCCAAGCAACCAACACGGCACATAAATTTCTTATTGCTTCCACGCGAAGTTTCAACACACGGCGTCAATATAATAGTGTTGATAGCGGTTGAAAGCACACGGGAAAGGACAGTTGACAGATAAGTTAGAAATCCATGCAAAGGTTCAATAAATTTAATTGAATAATGGTGTTCGCAGTGGGTTAAAGTATGCTGGACATCATCATCATCACCACCAAGTGCCTTGCCAGCTGGCGTAGACATGTCTCCGTATCTCGGTCTTCGGTGTTCTGGATCAACTCTGCTAATGATATTCCTCCAAACCCCACTGTCTTAGCCCATCCAGCATAATTTCTCTTGGTCTACCTCTGCCTCTCTTCCCCTTTTTTTTCCAGTCTTCACGATGTTCTCCAATGCCTCTGTTCATCACATATTCAAAGAAAGCTGTTTGTCTCATTGGTGGGGAAAAGATTTTTTTTTCTAGTTTCATTAGCCTTTTTTTTTCAGGGAGTCATTTACTCTGGCAGTCCAAGGAATTCGCAACATTCGTCTCAGGAACCGCATCTCTGTTGCTTCCAAGTTCTTCCTAATTTGTTTATTTACATGTGTAAATTTCTTAAGTGTTCTGTTGAGTGTTCAAATTATGAGTGTTCAGCGTACGGCGTTAACATAAGTGTTGGTAGCGAAAAAAAAAAAGTACGTTCGAAAGCAGTTACATTTCTTTGCGTTTTCATGCGAGTTTTTAACATACGACAGTAAAATAAGTGTTGTTAGCGATAATCTACAAAGCAGTTAACAGTGTTCTCGCATTAAGTTCATCTTCGTCGTGGAATTAGTGCACTGGGAGGCATTTCAAGTGTTTCCATTAGAGTTGTTACACTCACGGCGTTAACAATTGTGTTGGCAGCGAGTACAGTACACTGGAGAGCACCTGGCATTGTAATGTTTTCACATAAATTTTTAAACTGTCATATAGACTGTCATTTACTGCCAATATTTATATAATACATTGTGGTGTATGGCAGGGGGTCTTGAGCCTGAGGAATTAAGGCCGCATGGCTAGTGCAGTCGCCGCGAACTGTGCAGGTTAGAGTTTTCTTTTTGCCTCACACCTTACCGAGGGTTGGAACCCGGGTCTCCCGAAGGAGAATTCGGCATTGTAGCCACTCGGCTATCCTTCATGGCGTTAAAATAAATACTGTTACTAGACGTAGACAGTCAGAGGTCGGCGTGGCCAACACGTTTATCTCGCTCGCACTGAAACTTTTTGAGCACGCGGCAGTGTATTTGTTGAACTCGCGCTGGTCAGCTGGGATTGAATGTTGACCTCTCGTTCAGAAAGCAATAAAAAACAATGTACAATTGCCTAGTAAATCACAGAGAGCTTATAGGGGCTGGTAGTGAATGTAACCTACTGCAAAGGATAAGCAATATAATTCAGCAGTAGAAAGTACGCTGGACAACACGTGACAAATGTAGCGTTTTCGAGTTTTTGAACAGCGTTAAAACACGGTTAAAAAAAGATAAACGTTGGGAAGCAAACATATTTCTTAGTATTTTCACTTAGTTTTAACATATGACGCTAACATGTTGCGTAGGTAGCGGTAGAAATTGCGCTAGAAAGTACAGTAAACACATTTCTAAATGTTTTCACGTGAGTTTAACACGTTAAAATAATGTTCCTGGCGATAAGAGTACACCGGAAGGCACACATTTCATAGTGTTTTCCCGAAACATAATTTCTTGGTGTTTTCACGTAACATATTCCTGAGTGTTTTCACTGAGTTTTAACACAAGGCGTTAAAATAATACTGTTGCTGGCTGTATGATGCACGCTGGAAGGCACAATTAACACAATGTTTAGTGTTTAACTCTTTTTACTTTTTACTTTTTTTACACACGACGTAAACTTGTAGCGGTATGCTAGAAAGCACAGTATAGGTAGCAGTATGCTAGGAACCATAGTATAGGTAGCAAGCAGTATGCTAGAAACCACAGAATAGGTAGCAGTTTAGTTTAGTCGATGGATCAACATCACGGCAAATGGGTGTAACCCATAAGTGCTCCGTTCTCCTCCTAACGCAAACCTGAGTCTGGAGAACTTCAGCTCAATGCACGAACTCCGTAGCACCGGCTAGGATCCTGAAATACTTTTGGTAGATTTTTAACTCAACATTTTGCCCGGGCAGCGCCGTTAGGCTACTCTTTTTCGATTTCCAACTGCCAAGGGATGTTTTACGTGCGCAACAATACACACGGGCGTCCGGCTCACTACCCAGAGACCAGGGGAAATTTTATTACTAGAAATCCACGTGAAATAAATCCCGGTCCTCACCGGGGCTTGAACCCGGGACCTCCAGCACTGGAGGCGGACACCATACCTCGAGACCACGCATCCCCCGATAATAGGTAGCAATATGCTAGAAAGCACAGTGTAGGTAGCAGTATGCTAGAAAGTACAGTATATGTAGGAGTATGTTAGTAAGCACAGTATAGGTAGCAGTATGTTAGAAAGCACACTATAGGTAGCAGTATGCTAGAAAGCACAGTAAACAAAATCTTTCAGTGTGTTCACACTATACGTTTAGTTGACACATCTGTCTCGTATTTCTTTCTGTCTCTAAACAATTTACTCTGTATATAAAGAGGTTCATGGTCTGGGAACAAACGAATTTAATATCTACGGTTGAAAGACGTCAAGGAAACTCAGACAACGATGACAATATAGGGAGAAACTAATGGAAGAAACTAATGGACGTGGCAGGTCTAAAATGAGTTAAAATTATTAAGTGCCTTAAGTGCCGAAGGATAATATATCCTGACATCACCATTTGGGCAGAAAGGCGATATACAGCCATACTAGGGTCATTGTGTTTTGATTTGTTTCGCGATATCCGCAATTAATGCTCAGAGAACGGAAATGTACACATTATAACACTTGATCATTTCATTGTGTACCATATTTCTACTTTGTTTGGCACCGAATCGGCTACTGTTCCCAGGCATCTCAAATTTTGTGAAAGAATTGGAGTTGTCTGTCAAGGGATAAAAAGTTACCAGGCTACTATCCTTGGGCTGGGAATTTCACACCCAGAACCACTAGTTACATCACACGCCCCCATGATCTCTCTCTCTCTCTCTCTCTATCTCTCTCTCTCTCTCTCTCTCTCTCTCTCTCTCTCTCTCTCTCTCTCTCTCGTGTTGTGAGTACCGATGGCTAGACTTCTCATACGCGAAAAACAGGATATCTCGAGTGCAGAGTTAAATACACAAATTAAATACAAATTTCCCCTGGTCTCTGGGTAGTGAGATCGGACACCCGTGTGTAGTGTTGCGCACGTAAAAGATCCATTGGCAGTTGGAAAGTGTGGCCTAACGGCGCTGCCCGGGCAAAACTTCGAATTAAAAATTCTACCCAAAGTATTTTAGGATTCTCGCCGGTGCTACGGAGTTCGTGCACTGAGCTGAAATTCTCCGGACTCGGGCTTGATTTAGGAGTAGAACGGAACACTTATGGGATACATCCGTTTGCCGTGATGTTGATCTGTCGACTAAACTAAACTAAACTAAACTAAACAAGTTAAGGACTTTTATACACTTTGACTTACTGGATATATGGTGCTGTCCAATATGGTGCTGTCCCACATGGTGCTGTCCCATATGGTGCTGTCCCATATGGTGCTGTCCCATATATTTATATGGCCAATCGGTACTCTATGGATAATGTGTTCAGTATCACATTGGTCGACCTTGCTCATATTTCATTGTACGCATTTTGGGATAGGTCCAGCCTGGAGCCCATGTTATAGACAACATCCTACCGACGATGTGAACTTGAACACTCGACAACCGTTAAGCGCACATTACAAATCCAACAGTAATTGCATATAGCAAAGAGTAGGCAATACTTTTGCTGCCCTGTCAAAAGTGTTTTTTTTTTAAAGGTGGTTCCGTATCCTTTTCAGGACGTCGCAGTCGACACCAGCATTTTTTGCTGTTGTGATCTCTTGGCAAGTTTACGTTCAGTAGTTTGCCATTGCTCTCTGAACAACCGGCATCCTTTCCATTTCGTAAAATACAAAAAAACCAACGCACGGCTGTCTGCTGCCAAATCCCCCGCAGCTTTGAGATTTGAACACGAGTATGTGGGGTCACGAACTGCGCCCGTATCCATCGCCACTGAGCCGGCTGTCAAATGTTATGGAAGAAAAATTACACAGGTTGATAAGCCTTGGATGGAATCTGTCTAGAGAAAGTAAACTGTACACAAATGTATGCTGAATACGGGTACACTGACTCTATAGATGCACAACTGGGCTGTGGCGTACTCGCTCAAAAGGAGGTCGAAGGAAGAGGAAGGCCTCAATATTTCTAAGTTACCATGTTTGTTACGGTTATTTTTTTATTTTTTTCGATTTTGATTATTTATAGTGGTTTTGTTGAGGCATCGGCGTTGCAAGTGTCCTCTCGCGAGTGTCCTGTGTTACGAATGTTCCACTATTACGAATGTTCCACTCTTTTGAATGTTCTAACATTCTTATTAATGATCCGTTATGAATGCTCTAATGACAGTGTAAATAAATAAATAAATACTATAAATGAACTGAAGTGAATAAGAAAGCTCTAGATGTGCTAGGAATATTCTAAATGACATTGCGAATTTTGTAGGAACTGAAAGAAAGGCGACAAGAGGGAAACTGGGCACCTCATCTATGTTGTGGCCTGGAAAATATACAGACCCAACACTTGACACGTCAACGGCAGCATCGGCTATGGGATCATATTAACACATACACACACACACACATACACACACCACGGCCTTTCTGTGAGATACTGAGGACTACACACACACACACACACACACACACACACACACACACACACACACGGAATATCCATGAGCTACTGAGGACAATCTGTACACACACACACACACACACACCACTCACAAACTATCCGTGAGCTCTGAGGACCATCTTGAAACACACAAACACACACACACACACTCACAGACTATCCGTGAGCTACCGAGGACCACGACTCGAATGGTATATGATGCTAAGGCTATAGTTTTATAGCCCGATCTCTGCACTCAAGAGACGATCTGGCCAACATTACACGAGCCGCATTTACTTCCCAGAATACGAGGTCGGTACGAGAAGTACAGAATAGAGGGGATACGGGCAGAAGAACAGGTTTCAATACAGAAACCACTAACAAAATATTGCACGATGTTTGCCTGGCATACTGCTATGCTAGTTTTATCACTAGAGGACGCACTAGACAACATACAAATTGAAAACAATAGTTACCGACCGAGATTTGAACATGACACCTCCAAATGACGACAGCGACTCGATGTAGGGACAAGTGTACTTAGAGGTATGACTAACTAGATAGGTTCGAATCTCGGTGGGCAACTATAGCTTTCAATTTGCATGTTGTCTAGTGCATACTTTAATCTCTAATTCTGTCCCATAATTCTATGAGCGCGAAACAATACGTGTGAATTTATTAATGAAATGCCTTAGTGGCCTCAAAGGGTTCCCCACTTGATATTTATGTGTAGTTACATCACATGAAGTGAATAATCTAATAATACTTTGGCCGAAATACTAAGTTAGTTGCATATCCTTTACAGGACGTAGCAGTCAACTCCAACAGTTCTTTGGCTGTTTGTGATTCCTGGACAACTTTATGTTCAGTAGTTTCCCATTGCTTTCTGAACGACCTGTATTCATACTATTGTATGGAAATCAACGCAAGGAGGGTCTGCTGCCAAATCGGACCGCAGCTATGTTTCGCGGTATGCGGGATCAAGAATTGCAAACGTAATTCCTTCGCCGTACAGCCGACGTAAATACTAAGTACATAGTAATTAATACTGAGATAAGTGCCATCGCTTTCTGAACGAGAAGTCAACCTAGTACCCCACCGTCATCGCACCGGAAGTTTAAGCTCAAGCGCATGAAGCCCGACGGCCACTTCGACCTCTATACTCTGGTGCTAAAATACATCAAGATGATATAGCAGGCCAAGCATGCCATAAGAGGAGATTAAGGCGGGATGACAGTAGCATCGACTACATCGTCCATTAGGGGAGGTTTATGCTGTAAAATGCAACCATTCATGAAACCAGTGTTCAGCTGGGAGAGTTTGTGTGTGTAGGCTGCAGACATATAGGATGAGAGAGGAAGAGAGGAAGAGTAGAAGGAGCAGGAAGTTGGAGGAAGGGATAGGAGGGGTACAAGGAGGAGGAAGAAGAACAAGGAGGAAGACAGCACAAGGTGGGGGAAGGAGAATCAGAAGAAGAAGAATTTTTTCGATACGTCTAATGTGAAACCATCATACTTACAGCTGCTCCTAAACTTCTGTGAAGAAGAAGATCCGCAAGTCCTGAAGCGATTATCCACAAAACACGTTCAATGAAAAGTATCCAACGCTGTTGCGGAATATAATCCGGTAATTCGATCGTATGTAGTGTCTCAACGTAGTGCCTATCCACGTAGAGGGAACATTAATACACGCCACTTGTCAACACAGCTTGAGAAGAAGCAATGCGAGAGATATTGAAAATACCCCGTCACGTCAAATCGATCTACAATTTTGTTATCAGCGCCGACTTAACGTCTCTCTGTTTAAACTTGCTGAAATAACAGATATACCTGGGCTGTCAGGCGACTGCTAGTAATGTAACACGGTCGATATACAGACGTTGGTGTTCTGAGAAGATTAACTGCGGCAACGTTTTATCTCTAAAGATTTGCGACGAACTAAAACTATTACACCTTGACAATAAAACCGGTAGATTTAATCAGATGGTTGAATTCTACTAAGTCCTGGCGAAGAAATTTCACGGGAAACCTTGCTGAACGTAAAGAATTAAACAGCAAAATGTTAGTAGTTCCTCCGCGGACATCTGCTGTTTCACTTCTGCTCCTGGACGTCGCTTGCCGCGCGATGTTGCTTCTGTGATTCCCTGGCGCGCCAGGTCTCCCGTCCCAGGCCGCACACCCTCTGTTTGCAGAAGCAACCAATCAGCGAGCGGGATCCCCAGCTAATTACGTCGAATCACGCGCAGCGGGGATCTGGGATTTGACATTTGGCCCCGCCCCGCTCGTTATCGCGTTTGTTGTCGTTTCCTTTCGCTTTTCTTAAGTTTATCCGTCCGGTACAAAGACGGACAAAAGTGTGACGGCCCGCTGAATACGGCCCGCGTCACCCGAGTTATTATGGGATACTCCAAGTTTATAACTTTATCATGTTTTCTTTCGTATACTCCACGCCCTTCTGTTTCCAGTTTTTAGTCCACGCCAATACAATCAGTTGTGTTAAATGTTTAAAAATATCAAACGAAACAAATAAAGATGATGTTTCGGCAATTTGAAAAATTGATGCAGATAATTGTTTTTTGTTGTAAAAATTGGACAATCGTAGAAAAAAAAAAAACATACGAGGGAAATGAATAGATTTGTTATGACTTTGTATCTTGCTCAAATGAAATTATATATTTCCGCTGTGCTGCTATTTTGTTTTCAAGTAAAGACATGATGAATTTTAGCATCATCGTGTTCCCTGCCAGCTGGCGTGGGTGTTCATGTCTCTCCACAGAGCGCGGTCCTTGGTGTTCTGGATTAACCCTGCTGATGATATTCTTCCATGCCACTGTCACAATCTACCCTGCATTATTTCTCTTGGTCTACCAATGTTCCCCCCCCCCTCCCAGCAACACGTGATCTTTCCAGTCGTCGCGATGCCTCCCATCCCTCCCCCTCTTCTCACGACATGGTCAACACCTCTGTTGGGTTCTTTCTATCATCATCATGTGCAGTGCCGATAAGCGTGGGCGATCATGTTTTGCCATCTCACACGATCACCAGAGTCGTGGATTAGCTCTGTGTTCTTGTCTCGAACATGCTATGTGGCTAAGCCATCCAAGTATTCACTTCTCTGCCTTCCCCGTGTTCTCTTCCCCTCAATCTTTCCAGTTTTCACCAAGTTCTCCGATTTATTTCTTCTCATAACATGACCAACAAATTATGACTGCCTACGTCTAATTTATCTAACCAGTTTACGATTTTCATTTGTTTCTTGTAGGACTTGGTCATTGGTTTTTCTGTCTATCCGTGGTATTCTTTGCATTTTCCAAAGAAACCACATTTCCACAGCCATCAGATGTTTTGCGGCCTGTTTGCTCATTGTCCACGCTTCACATCCATATAAAAAGCACAGGTTCTATGTAGTACCTCAACACTTTTTTTTCTTACAGCTGTATATAATGTTCTAGTTTCATTAACCTCTTCCGGTTAATCAATTTCTTTGGCAGTCTAAGGTATTCGCGACATCCATCTCAGGAATCACATCTTTACTTGATCTTACTGCTGAGATAGCGAACCCATTTTACAGCTGGGATAGTGAAGCCATTTTACGTTTGGAATAGTGAAGTCATTTTACAGCTGGGATTTTTATTTCTTTTTTGGTATGTGCATATCCTTTACAGGACATAGCCGTCAACACCAGCATCTTTCAGCTGTATGTTGATTTCTTGGCAAGATTACGCTCAGTAGTTTGCCAATTCTTTCTGAGCGGCCGGCTCACATACCCCGTAAGTTACCGATGCGATTCGAACCACTGCTGATTCTCACCGTCATCACGTTACCGAAGAGAGTATACGAGATTACGGAGAAAAACAGCTGGGATAGTGAAGCCATTTTACGGTTGGAATAGTGAAGTCATTTTACGGCTGGGATAGTGAAACCATTTTACGGTTGGAATAGTGAAGTCATTTTACGGCTGGGATAATGAAACCATTTTATGGCAGGGATAGTGAAACCATTTTAAGGCTGGGATAGTGAAACCATTTTACGGCTTGGATAGTGAGCCCATTTTAAGGCTGGGATAGTGAACCCATTTTACGGCTGGGATAGTGAACCCATTTTACGGCTGGGATAGTCAACCCAGTTTAAGGCTGGGATAGTAAACCCTTTTTTTTTTTTTTGTCCTGCAGACTAACTATCCACTACAAGACCCACTACGACGACACCCACTACTACAATTACAACAACCACTACTACAACAACCACTACTATAACTACAACAACTACTAATACAACAACTACAACTACCACTACTACAACAACTACAACAACAACCACTACGACAACCACAACCACTTCGTCAACAGCAACAACAACAACCACTACGACAACCACAGCAAACAACTACAACAACAAGAACAACCACTACGACAACTTCAAATCCTCAGCGAATAGAAATTTACAAGAGACGGCTGAATATGCTGCTGCCAGACAATTTTAAGTTAAAGTAAAAAAAAAAAAAAAGAAGGAAGAAAGAAGGAAGAAGACAAGAAAAGACAGAAAGAAAAACAAAGGAGGAAGGACGAATAAAGAAAGTCCCTAACAAGTTCTGTATCCTCCAATCGATCTCACTCGGAGAATTTCACCCCGGTGCACGATATCTTTAACACTGGAGAAGTTTGTATACGTATCTGTCAATCAGACAAGCGCCTTCCTTGTTCGCCTCCAGACTTCAGTAGGAACTGAATGCAAAGAAGACGGCAACATTCAACTTCAGCTTGTTGCCATCTCCGTAAAGTTGGTTCTCAAAATACTCAGTTCTACATCCGTTGGACACACTTGCAACAGAACTACACATTTTGTTAAGTATTTGGATTCTTTCATTCAATCAGTAGCATGTCCTTTGCAGAACCTCGCTCCCATAACAACCTTCTGGAAAACTTCTCGGTCATAAGCATGATGTTCCTCTTCAGATAAACGCATCTGGAGATCATCTGCCATATCCTGCTCCCATCGTCTCTTTGGTCTTCCTCTCTTCCCAGGCATATACCCCTCCATAATTACCAAACTTTCATGACGTTTCAAGTGACTGAAATGTTTCAATTTTTTTTCTTTTATCGTCTTTAGCCGAAAACCTTCTTCATTTGTCAACTCTTGTCGTATGGATGCATTTGTTCTTTTATGTATCCAAGATACTCTTAGAACCCGTCTATAACATTTATAATCAAAGGCATTTATGCGCTGTTCAGCGTTAGTAAGTGTCCAGGTCTCTCCGGAGTATGGGAAAGACCCATACAATGGGAAAGAAACATGCTCTTAAAATCATAATTTTTGTAGTTCTCTCTGTTCCACTCCACAATTTATTCAGTTGTTTTAGTCTTTGAATAGCAATAGAGATTCGTCTTTTAACTTCTTTCACTGTGTCACAATTGTTGGTAATCAATGTGGGTAGGATTTATAATTGTGACATCTACCCTGGGCAACGAACGGCCTGTCCATCCTGTTATTTCCGAGTTGCAACTGCTGGGAGATGTCCCGCATGCGACGTGCCCGCGGTTCTCTCCCTTTGTTTGTCGCCCTTATCTGAGAAGGGTAGATTCATTAACTACCACGGTAACAAGGGTTGAGTAAGGTCTTTTATTATCCCTTTCTTATTACGTTAAAACTCATGAACTTAATCGTAGGTGGGCTATGCGAATAAGAATATGGCGTTGCACCGCTAGCCACATGATCACGGGTGGTGAAAATCAACGCAGGACGAGTTATTTGGTACAGGCAGAAAAAGTATGGAATCGCAAGAGCTAAAGTAAATACCTGGAACAGAAAGATTTAATGTAACAACTGACTGAAAAGAAAAAAAAAAAAAAGGTAACAATGCTTGAGAGAGAAGTAACAATGCTTGGACAGAAGTAACAAATGCTTAGAAAGAAAATCTGACAGAGGTAACAAATGCTCAGAAAGAAAATTAAGTAACAGCTGTCTGGAAAAAAAAAAAAAAAGTTAAAGTAACGACTGTCTGAGACAGAAAGATTTAAGTAACAATTGACTCAGACAAAAAGTGGTTAAGTAGCAACTTCCTGAAAGTAACAACTAGGTAGTAAAAGAACTGAAATAATAACTATCTGGTCATAGCATGTGGAAATAACCACTCACTGAGAAAGAAAGCAACTAGCAACAAATGTTTAGGATAGAAAGAATTAAAGTAACAACTTCCAAGGACACATATTTCAAATAGCACCGGCCTAGGACACATATTTCAAATAGCAACGGCCTAGGACACATATTTCAAATAGCAACGGCCTAGGACACATATTTCAAATAGCAACGGCCTAGGACACATACTTCAAATAGCAACGGTCAAGGACAAAAAGCTTTAATACAACAATAACTGAAGAATAGAAATAGTTAACTGAGCAGACAGAAATAACTTCCGAGATAACAAACAATAAACGCCCGGATAGAAATAGATAAAGTAACAAGTGCCTTGAACAGATATGGTTAATGAGTTAAAACAAATGCTAGGGCTAGAAAGAATGAAACAAGACTTCGATAGAAAGAGATCAGTGCCAAACAAAGCAGGTTTAGACTAAACAAAGATGGATGAAAGAACAAAAAATGGGAAGTATGGGTGAGTTACAGTTATGACTTGCAAGTTGGTAGAAGACGTATTATAATAAGGACAACATTTCGGCGATATATAAGCCCATGGCAGTTACGGAAGTTACTTATGACGGCTAATCATCCCATGGCACTTAGGTAAAGTAAACATGTCTGAGACAAAGAGTTAAAGTAACAACTGCTCAAGACACAGAGTTAAAGTAACAACTGCCTGAGACAAAGACATAAAGTAACAACTGCCTAAGACAAAGAGTTAAAGTAACAACTGCATAAGACAACGAGTTAAAGTAATCACTGTCTGAGACAAAGAGTTAAAGTAACAACTGCCTGAGACAAAGATTTAAAGTAACAACTGCCTGAGACAAAGAGTGAAAGTAACAACTGCATAAGACAACGAGTTAAAGTAATCACTGCCTGAGACAAAGAGTTAAAGTAACAACTGCCTGAGACAAAGATTTAAAGTAACAACTGCCTGAGACAAAGATTTAAAGTAATCACTGCCTGAGACAAAGAGTTAAAGTAATCACTGCCTGAGACAAAGATTTAAAGTAACAACTGCCTGAGACAAAGATTTAAAGTAATCACTGCCTGAGACAAAGATTTAAAGTAACAACTGCCTGAGACAAAGAGTTAAAGTATTCACTGTCTGAGACAAAGATTTAAAGTAACAACTGCCTGAGACAAAGATTTAAAGTAACAACTGCCTGAGACAAAGAGTTAAAGTAATAACTGCCTGAGAGAACGAGATCTACCATTATCCAATACCAAAGACAGAAAGAAGCCGTCTCAACTGCTTGGACAGCAGAAGATGAAATGTCCGACGCAAAGAAGGAGTTGTAAGGCTTGAGCAGGCTTTGCCCAATGACTAGTAAATAGCCACTAACGATGTATACAACATACCGCTAACGATACATACAACATACCCAGCTGTACATCGTTATCCCCCCTATTGATACTAGCCTAGCCACAGCTGTAGAAACATGTCTGACACGGGATTTGCACATTTGAGAGAGCAGCGCGGCTCGGAGAATAATGATTATTTGCTGGTCTTTATTAAACTCAACAGAAAGTAATACAAACGGCGTATCTCGATGACCTTGTTACGACATAGGGCTCGGCAAAGAGCTGTGGGTTTCCGGGCCAGGCTTTGTAGGGACCCAGCGGGGGGACAATTAGGTGGAGGGTGGGACACCTGGCTCTGAAAGAAAGCGCTAACTATGATGTCCACATGCTGAAGGTTTAGTGGCCGTTTGTGGTAGAGCACCCACCTGCTGGTTCGCTTATGGTGATCTTTTCACGCTCTCCAGGGGGTGGTAATACAGCGAGTCGATTCACTCCTGTGCCACATGAGGTACATAATTGCGGAAGCATAGATGTTGGCTTGCTTTTCTGTTGGCCTGGTGGTGAAAGTTCGAATCTCCTTCTATGCGGGATATGTTTTTAAAACAACATTCCAAGTTGACCTAGCGTAAAATAGTACCGGAAATGCTCAGGGGACTAAACGTGTTAAAAACATCACCAAGCTAGTGCCATTTTATTAAAATAGGTGTTTAATGACATTAGAGGTATAGTCATCATCAAGTGTCTTGTCAACTGGAGTAGGCGTTCATGTGACTCCACAGATCTGTGAATGGTATGTTTATAGGCCGATCACTGATGGTGTCAGCATCACATTGGCCACCTGTAATTCCAATGACAGTATGCAAGTGCTATGTAAGTAGGTATATAAGTAGGTATGCAAGTGGTATGCAAGTGGTATTAAGTTTTATGTAAGGAGTAATAAGGGGTATGTAAGGTGTGTTAAGGGATATGTAAGTAGTATGTAAGGAGTATTAAGTGGTATTTAGGTGGTATGTATTTAGGTAGTCATCGCGATAAAACATGTCTTTTGCAGAACGTTTACGCTCAACCCGAACCCCCCCCCCCTCCCCCGGCTAATGTGCTAAGCAACTTTAAGGTTAGTAAAATGACGTCTAGTCTTAAGGGTAGTGAAATGCTAACGATCTGACACGAGGTGGTCGGGTAATTTCTGATCAATATTTCTGACACGAGCCGTATCAGGTGGTTATAGTATACAAATTTTATTGTTAAACACTTTTTATTTACGAGTCACATCAAGTGACTTTTAGTACAACAACTGTTTCCCCACTAATTGTATTGTTAAACATTTAACTCATGTGTCACATCAGATGCATATAATACAACTAATTGTTCCCACTAATTGTATTGTTAAACATGTGACTCACGAGTCATATCAAGTGCTTATAGTACAACTACTATTTCCCACTAATGTTAGTGTTAATAAACCCATAAACTCACGAGTCACGACAGGTGCTTAAAGAACAACTATTTCCCCCCACTAATTCTAGTGTTAATAAACTTGATGAGTCACATCAGGTGCGCATAGGACAACTAATTTTCGCCATTAATTTTAGTGCTAATAAATCCGTCTATAGAAAGATCTTAACAAAAGCAATTAAACCGTATTTACATGAGGGGTATCTGGAGGAACGTGGGCTTTAAATGTAACCTGTGGGTTAGATTAGCGGGAGAAACAATGGCAAAGCTACACCAAACAGCTGCAATGGGCAGTCGCTAATACACGCCAGGTAGGGATTAATTAGACTTTCATTGACCAGGTGGAATTTGTTCTCGGCCTTGATCTTTATGTAGCGTCCAGCGCTAAATATTGACTTGTTTTCTTTGATCTGATTGCCGTGAGGTTGTTTAAGAATTAACACGCACGCGTCCAGGTGGTATACGCGCACACGTCTTTTTCACACCCCTCACTCTTTCATATTATAAATGAAACTAGAACTGTATATGCAACAAGAAAGAAAAAAAAGAAGAGACAAACTTCCTTATTTGGTTATGTGATGAGAAGAGAGGCATTTGAGAACAATTTGACAACTGGAAAGATTAAGGGAAAGAGGTTGGCCAAGAGAAATGATGCTGGAAGGAACAGTCGGTGGCATGGAGAAATATCATCAGCAGAGTTGATCCAGAGCACTATCAGACCGCTATCTGTGGAGAGACATGAACACCTACGCCAGCTGACAGGGCACTTGATGATGAGATACACATGTTTTATGTCCTTTGTAGGACGGCGACTTTCTAGGTAATTGCACTTTCCGTAGTTTGCCATCGCTTTCTGAAAGAGAAATCAATGTTTAAGCCTAGCTTAATGTCGATGAAGGGGATGAAACACCAACACCATCAGCGTAACGAAAATGTAAGAATGAGCGCTCTATCCTTTCGACACGCGTTCTGCTTGAGTAATTCCATTTACGCATACAGACGGTAGAGTAATTAAACCACACAGAACATCATACATGTGCAGATTTATCTACGGTATATAGACACAGACACATGGACGCACTTGGAACTGCGGTAGACAAGACCATGAAGTGAGCTGGAATCTTCACAACAAGCCTAATGGATACAATATTTCATCATCCATCATCATCCATCCAGCCATCCCATCACCATCACCCATCCATTCATCATCATCATCATCATCACGTTTGTCACTGGTAGCATAAGGTTGGTGTGAATATGGTTGGTGTGTATATATATATATATATATATATATATATATATATATATATATATATATATATATATATATATATATATATATATATATATATAAACGGGCCTGCTTTTTGACATCTGATTTCAACTATTCTGTCCTCTGCGATCATACATCTAAGATGTTTGAATTCTTTAACGTATTTCAGGGGTGTACTATTTATCAGTATAGTTTGAGAACCAGGAGATCTGCTAACCTGCAATACATCAGTGCTGGCTGTATTTATTTCCATATTGTATCTGCTGTATGTTGAACTCAGCTTAATTATTCTGCGGCCTGCTCTCGTCGCTGTAAACCTGGTCTGTTATCTTATATATATATATATATATATATATATATATATATATATATATATATATATATATATATATATATATATATATATATATATATATATATTTTTTTTTTAAACATGTTCACGCCGTATGCTTAATGGGTATATGTAGCCGGTACAATATATTTTTTTTTTATATAAACCAACTAGTATTCCATGAGTCAATATTACACATGCCGCCTCTATTTCCCAAGGAATTTCCTGGTTAACATTTTAGGTGGGTAGAAAGGTAAGTAGGAAAATAAGTATGTAGGTTGGCATGTGGGTGGCTAGGTATCCTGTCACAAACCCAAGGCAGTTGTGTGTACACACTTACCCGCATCGAAAGGTGGTGAAATAATAGTCATCTGATTTGTGCGTTCCTAGTTTTTGAGTTAACCGGATTACTTCCAAATCCCATGTAAAGTATTCTTGCTTTGATGTTTATTTTGTTGTTCTTATTCTGTTCTTTTATTTATTTTTTAAAAATTTTTTCTTGTTCTGTTCTTGTTTTGCTGTATTGGTGCTCTTGTCCCTTGATGAAGTGTTCAAATGTTCGCGGGTCCTGTACATGGTGGCTGGCAAGCTGGAGGACACAGTGCAGTCATGCGTTTCCACAAAAGTCTTCATCAACGAACAAGAAACATCATTGCTAGTCATAACCTACGCTTTACTTGGGATAACGATCTAATGTAATCGGGGTGACTAGTTCAACTTTCTGGTCACCATTTCTCTGACATACCTCTGAGCTTCCTGGTCACCATTTCTCTTACATACCTCTGAGCTTCCTGGTCACAATTTCTCTTACACATGTATGAGTTCCTGGTCACCATTTCTCATACATACCTCCGAGCTTCCTGGTCATCATTTCTCATACATACCTGAGTTTCCTGGTCATCATTTCTCATACACACCTGAGCTTTCTGGACACCATTTCTCTTACATACCTCTGAGCTTCCTGGTCATCATTTCTCTTACACACCAGAGCTTCCTGGTCACCATTTCTCTTACACACCTGAGCTTCCTGGTCACCATTTCTCTTACACACCTGAGCTTCCTGGTAACCATTTCTCACACATACCTCTGAGCTTCCTGGTCACCATTTCTCTTACACACCTGAGCTTCCTGGTCACCATTTCTCTTACACACTTGAGCTTCCTGGTCACCATTTCTCTTACACACCTGAGCTTCCTGGTCACCATTTCTCTTACACACATGAGCTTCCTGGTCACCATTTCTCTTACACACCTGAGCTTCCTGGTCACCATTTCTCATACACCTGAGCTTTCTGGTCACCATTTCTCTTACATATCTCTGAGCTTCCTGGTCACCATTTCTCTTACACACATGAGCTTCCTGGTCACCATTTCTCACACATACCTCTGAGCTTCCTGGTAATCATTTCTCTTACACACTTGAGCTTCCTGGTAACCATTTCTCTTACACACCTGAGCTTCCTTGTCACCATTTCTCTTACACACCTGAGTTTCCTGGTCACCATTTCTCACACATACCTCTGAGCTTTCTGGTCACAATTTCTCTTACACACTTGAGCTTCTTGGTCACCATTTCTCTTACACACCTGAGCTTCCTGATCACCATTTCTCTTACACACATGAGCTTCCTGGTCACCATTTCTCTTACACACCTGAGCTTCCTGGTCACCATTTCTCATACACCTGAGCTTTCTGGTCACCATTTCTCTTACACACCTGAGCTTCCTGGTCACCATTTCTCATACACCTGAGCTTTCTGGTCACCATTTCTCTTACACACCTGAGCTTCCTGGTCACCATTTCTCTTACACACCTGAGCTTCCTGGTCACCATTTCTCTTACACACCTGAGCTTCCTGGTCATCATTTCTCATACACACCTGAGCTTTCTGGTCACCATTTCTCTTACACACCTGAGCTTCCTGGTCACCATTTCTCTTACACACCTGAGCTTCCTGGTCACCATTTCTCTTACACACCTGAGCTTCCTGGTCATCATTTCTCATACACACCTGAGCTTTCTGGTCACCATTTCTCTTACACACCTGAGCTTCCTGGTCACCATTTCTCTTACACACCTGAGCTTCCTGGTCACCATTTCTCTTACACACCTGAGCTTCCTGGTCACCCATTTCTCTTACATACAATTGAGCCGGTTCTGTGGCGAATTGGTTACGAACGCAATTCGTAATCCCGTATACCGCGTTCGAAACAGCTGCGGAAGATTTGGCAGCATACATCATTGCGTTAGTTTCTCTACAATGGTATGTGTGCCGGTCGTTCAGAAATCAATGGCAAACTACAGAACGTAAAACTTGCCAAGAAATCACAAACAGCCATACAATGCTGGAGTTTGCTGTGACGTCCTGTAACGGATATGTAACTAACTAACCTCTGAATCTCCTCAGGTGCCCACATTACCATAGTCCCTAAGTGTTAATACGTTCATTTACATAGAGACCTAAACAAAAGCAGTCGCACTGCATTTACACAAGGGATATCCGGAGAAGTGTGGGCCACAAAGGACTGGACTAGAAGGGGAAACAATGAGGTCGTTATTATCAAACAGCTGCAGTGGGCAGTCGCTAATACACGGCAGGTAGGTTCTCATTAGACCAGGAAGGGGTAGTAAAACGGCCTTGATCGAGATGTTGCTCAAAGCTTTCAATATTGACTGGTTTTATTTGATGGCCGCTGGTTTGTGCCGCGAGGTTCTTTAAGTATTAAACCGCACGCTAACAAGTGGTTTGTGTACAGGTGTTCTCTCTCTCTCTCTCTCTCTCTCTCTCTCTCTCTCTCTCTCTCTCTCTCTCTCTCTCTCTCTCTCTCTCTCTCTCTCTCACACACACACACACACACACACACACCATATATACATATAAGCACAAAAGGAATGAGATATTGTAAGTTCATTTACGTACAGACCCTAGAATAATAATAAAATATCAGTTGTAACTATAAGTACAGAACACTCTACAGTAGTCATGAGATGAGGCATTGACGACTTGATAACTTAGCGATGGAGGAGGCAAAGACAATAGAGGAGGCAAATACAGTTAGTTAGTCTTTCCTCTTGAGCCTCTCCCGTGTGTTGCCGGGGCCCTTAAGGGAAGCAAAGAATAGCAACACTGTAGCCTACCACGCATGTCGTAAGAGGCGACTAAGGAGGCTTGATGGTTCCGTCGCCCTGCTACTGAGTGAGTGCGTGGCGCGACACTGTGAGCTGTGAGTTTCGTGTGAAGTGCTTTTGAATCTGCCCAAGTTTTTATTTTTGGAACGTGACTGCATGTTCGGAGCGATGGCAGGTGGCTATGTCCCAGAGTTGACCAGTTTTTGCCTTATGCAGAAATGCGTGGCTGCTGAGCTTCTGGTTGACTGCCACTGCCGTCGGTGATGAACTGTATGTTCATGGACTGTGTAGGTGAACATCTAGGAAACATCCAGATAGGAAAATGACTGCCGATTCTATCAGAGATGAACTGGGTGTTTCGTGGGGGACTGGTGTGTTGACATTCTGGCGGCGGCATTATGCACAGTGTATCTGTGCGGGCTGTTGTTTGTCGAGACTCCTGTCTTTTCCACTTTCATATTGGGCAGTAGGGAGCGTTTTGTGTGATATTCACTGGCACAGGAACGGAGCATAATGGGGACGACCCGTTGCTGTGAAGTTGGAACTGCGACTAACTAACTAACTAACTAAATAACTCCTCTTGAGCCTAAGTCGGCGCATAGGACAGAAATCATGGCTCTCCATGTCTGGCGGTTCGCTGCTATCTGTTGTAGATATTGGATGTTTACTTGTCCGTTGAATGAGCCTTCTCTGATGATGGTTTTACGAAGGGTCTCTCTTGGTCTTCCCCGTTTTCTTTTCCCTACTGGTGACCATATGAGGGCTTGGTAGGGGAGTCTTGTCTTTTCCATTCTGAGCACATGGCCGATGTAGTTCCAACGGCGTTTTCTTACAAAAATGGATACAATATCTTGCTTAGTCTCTTGTCTTATTTGCGCATTGGTTTTGAAATCTGTCCACTGGATGTTTAGAATTCTTCTAAGACATTTGTTCTCAAAATGGTCTAATTTTTTTTATCTAAAGCTACGGTTGATTTCCAACTCTCACATCCATACGGCCGGGAAGGTTAACCCGGTCAACAAATGCCCGCAGAAGTCGGATGTGTCGGCCTGACGGCGCAAGAACGCAGCTCTGCTGTAAACAGGCACAACGCAGTCACATCTGAAAAAAAAATCTGGATGAACGCAGAAGAAGAAGACATCCATACGTTAGCACTGGAATCACACAAGAATTGAAGATTTTAAGCTGTGGCTAAGGGCTTGCGAACGCTGTTTGTGAGCCCGTATACCCGGGTTCGAAACACAGCGGTGCTGGTATTTTCGAAAAAGGTATAGGAGCCTGTCGTTCAGAAAGCAATGGCAAACTACTGAACGTAAAATTTGCCCAGGAATCACGAACAGCGAAAATGCTGGGGTTGACTGCTACGTCCCGTGAAGGACATGCAACTAATTTTTTTTTTTTTTATGTTGGCTGAATGAAGTAGGACAATATCAACCTATTAAGAGAGGTGTTAGGCAGGGATGTGTAATGTCTCCAGATCTTTTTTCCCTATACAGTGAAAATATTTTCAGAAATGTAGAAGACCTAAATGGAATCAGCATTGGAGGACGAAACATAAATAACATTAGATATGCAGATGATACAGTATTGATTGCAGACAATGCACAGGATCTGCAACAATTAGTAGGCGCTGTTGTTGTACACAGTGAGCAGCTGGGGTTGGAATTAAATTGTAGGAAGACACAGGTTATGGTCGTCACTAGGAAGCACGAAGCACCACAATGTAATATACAAGTAAATGGGAATATTCTTCAACAAGTGAATCGGTTCAATTATCTCGGAACAGTCATAACATCTGATGGCAGATGCCTTGAAGAGATTAGAACAAGAATCGCCATTGCGAAAGTAGCCTTTAGCAAGATGAAAAACATTCTGACCAATAAAATGATGTCAATTGAAACGAGAAAAAGAGTGTTGAGGGGATACATAGAGCCTGTTCTTTTGTATGGATATGAAACTTGGACAATGTGCAGTCAAGCTGAAAAACATCTGATGGCTGCAGAAATGTGGTTTCTGAGGAAAATGCAAAGAATACCATGGACAGATAGAAAAACCAATGACCAAGTACTACAAGGGACAAATGAAAATCGTAGATTGATTAGAGAAATTAGACGTAGACAGTCAAAATTTTTTGGACATGTTATGAGAAGAAATGGACTGGAGAACTTAGTGACAGCTGGCAAGATCGAAGGGAACAGACCAAGAGGAAGACCGAGAGGAAAATACCTGGATGGCTTGGCCACATGGCATGGACGAGACAGGAACACTGAGCTGATCCACGACTCTGGTGATCGAGTGAAATGGCGAATCATGACCGCCCACGCTTTCCGGCATGGCACATGATTGATTGATTGAATGACTTTGACTTCCAGATGTTTAACAGTTTATTGAAGGCACCATATGCCAGTGAGATTCTAGATAATATTTCTGGCGATGAGTCCCTTGTAGATGTTATTTTGCTTCCTAGGTATGTGAAGCTGTTGACTTTTTCAAGAACATGGTTGCTTAATTTGGTGTAATACACCACAAATACAATATACAAAACAACTACAGTTGTACAACTACACAGTACACTACTACACAGTACACACTACTACAGTACAACTACTACAAAACAATACAAAACAAATACAGTAGAGGAGGCAAAGACAGTAGAGGCGGCAAAAGCAGTAAAGGAGGCAAAGAGAAGTAGAGGAGTCAAAGACAATAGAGGAGTAGGGGAGACAAAAACAGTAGAGGAGGCAAAGACAATAGAGGAGGTAAATACAGTAGAGGAGGCAACAACAGAGGCAGACAGAGACAAATGATGCTGGATGGTCTGTGACATGGCATGGACGAATATTAGTAGGAATGATCCAGAACAGCGACGACACAGATCTGTGGAAAGACGTGAACGCCGACACCGGGAGTCAAACCTCTGAATAACCTCAAGTGCCCACATAACAAATGTGGCAAACCTATATTTTTCTGTTTAAAAGCAAAGCTATGAAATGTCCTTTTGCATGTCGGCATGGCCGAATGGATAAGAACGAAAGTCTTTAAACATCCGGTATGCTGATGCCGAGGTAAGGGGTTCAACCCCTACACCGGACAGCTAGATTAAAATGTTGACCTGACCTGTCGTCCTTGACTTGGGGACGTAAATTACAAGTATCTCTGAAGTCGGAGTGGGTTCGCCTGATGGCGAGGGACACTTACTAGGGAAAGTTAATCCACACGCAAAATTCAGTCTGGCACTATTGGAAGTAGTGTTATGGACAACGCTTGAGTTCAAAGAGAGCAAGCAAAAAAAAAAAAAAAGTCCTTTTGAAGGGCGTTGCAAGCAACCCCAGCATTTACTGGCTGTTCATGATTTACGTTCAGTAGTTTGCTTTCTGTGCTTCTGAACGAGAAGTAAACGAAGTCCAGCTGACATGTATGGGACCACATATACATACACGCACGCGCACGCAAGCACACACGCATGCACACACGCGCACAAACACAAACACACATTGGCACACAAACACAAACGCACACACTCGCGCGCGCGCACACACACACACTCGCGCGCACATACACACACAAACGCACAGACACACACACACATACAGAAAGGAGCGACACTATTTACACAACAGACACGCAACGATCTAACACCGCTGACAATACGCGGCATCAAAGACAGCACAAGACAAGAAAACTGTCCGTGAACTGACCTGGAAGTCACACAATCAGCTCCAGAGCTGAAGTTTGTGGCACACCTAAGACCCCTTCCAAGCCTCCTGGCCTACTGGAGATATGCTGTTTACTATCCATATATCCTTCCAACCATCCATCCACTGTATTCATATCCGTTCGCCAGTCTATCCATATATCCTTCCAACCATCCATCCACTGTATTCATATCCGTTCGCCAGTCTATCCATATATCCTTCCAACCATCCATCCACTGTATTCATATCCATTCGTCAGTCTACCCATATATCCTTCCAACCATCCATCCACGGTATCCATATCCATTTGTCAGTCTATCCATATATCCTTGCAACCATCCATCCACTGTATCCATATCCATTCGTCAGTCTACCCATATAATCTTCCAACCATCCATCCACTGTATCCATATCCATTCGTCAGTCTACCCACATATCCTTCCAACCCATCCATCTATGTTTACACTTATTCATTATCCATATATCCTTCTGACAGTGCCTCGCTTCGCTGCAGGAACAAGCGCTCTTCGACGCATGACCAGCCATCAGATACATGGACGTATCCATCTTTTCACCACACACACACACGCGCGCGCACACACACACACGCGCGCTCGCGCACGCACGCACGCACGCACGCACACACACACTCACACACACAACTAACTGACGGCACGACTCACCAAAAGTAGCACCATTATTTTAAGGACCATAAGAAAAGCGTGAAATGCTCCCAAGGCGTTCGACCATCAACCGCGAGCCCCAGATTACAAACAAGTAAACAATACGTATTAAAGACTGACAGCAATATAACTTGCGCGGAAACCCTGAGGCCATGACATCGCGTGAGAAATAAATTAACGGTATTGATCAACACTCATAGAGGAAATGACAGTAATCGTTAAGGCAGGTGAGTTATTTAGCATAGCCACTACTTGCCTCCGGTGACAGCACAGGTGAAACAGTATGGTCAGTGAAAGGTGAAACAGTATGGTCAGTGAAAGGTGCAGCAACGTGGTCGTTAGAGCACTGGGCTCATGGGTGGAAATGTAGCCTTGTCTGCCTTCTAGCGTGAACACATGTGGGTCGATTCGCTATGTGGATGTATACAACATAATTTACAAAACGCGGACTCGAATTGGATCAGTGAATAGGACGCATAGCCTTATCAGACAAGGGCATAAACCTATAGAGAAGCCACGAGCATGTTACTCACCCCCAGAAACAGAAAACTGAATAAAGCAGGCCAGAACAGGTCACTGTCCAGACCTTAAGGAAGGGAATAAGCAGAGGGAGAAGCAGAGGAAGAACACGTAGTAGAATAAGATGGAAAAAAAAGAAAAAAGAAGATGACGAGGAAAGGAATAGGAGGAGGAAAGGCATAGGAGGAAGAAAGGCTTAGGAGGAGGAAAGGCTTAGGAGGAGGAAAGGAGTAGGGGAGGAGAGGAGTAGGGGGAGGAGAGGAGTAGGGGGGGGGGGGGGGAAAGGAGTAGGGGGAGGAAAGAAGTAGTAGGTGGAAAGGAGTTGTAGGAGGAAAGGAGTAGTAGGAGGAAAGGAAAAAGAGGAGGAAATGAATAGGAGGAGGAAAGGAATAGGAGGAGGAAAGGAATAGGAGGAAAAGAATACGAAGAAGACATGATATTTCTTTGGTGCGCGCTCGCTTTGAACTCAGGCTTAGTCCATACACTTTACTTCTAGTAGTGCTGGACTGAATTTTGTGTGTGGGTTAGCTTTCCCTTTTAACAGGTGAACCCACTCCGACTTTGTAATTTACAACCCCAAGTCAAGGACGATAGGTCAACATTTTAGTCCAACTGGCCTGTGTAGGGGTTGAACCCCTTACCTCGGCATCAGCACACCGGATATTCTTGAACAAGCGCTCTTATCTATTCGATCATGCTGACCTACAGATGACAGATTGATATGATGACGTTTATAATGACAATGTCAAGATGACGATTGACATGAATACAATGATTGCGATGATGATCATTTTTGAACTGAAGGTGACAAATGGTCATGCTGACGATAGTAATTTTGTTTAAGACGAAGATGTTGACGATGATTCAAATGATGGCGATAATGGCGACTAAGATATTGATGCAGACGATGATAGTGTTGCAGCTGTTGAACGAACGAACGAAAGAACGAACGAACGAACGAAAGAACAAATGAACGAACGAACGAACGAACGAATGAACGAACGAACGAACGAACGAACAATCTTTATATTCAAAGAGCTTAGAATTGGTCACTCAGGCCCGTCTCATATTCTGCCCTTCTTCTCTATTTCCTCTCATATATTCTTTCATTCAACATCACTTACGAAGCAAATATTTGACAACAAAAGAATAAGCATTAAAACGCATGCAAAATAATCACTAATACATGACTCACTGAGGCAATGTTTAACATGGGCTTTATAAATACCTAACGAAGGTGTAACGGGCTATACATATGGGAATGTTTTAGGCTAGTTATCGTTTGTCATAATTTACCATTATTATCGTTTGACATAATTTACCATTATTATTGTCTTGTTTTTTTTTAAATGGGGGAATGTAGTCTGTACTGAGGTAGTGTTCAAACAGGTTGCGAATGTATGTACAATGATTGGTGGTGTCTTTGATTTCTTGTGGAAGATTGTTCCACAACTGAGCGGTGGAGTATGCTAAGCTTGTTTTATATAAGTCTATCCTAGGTTTAGCGACATGAAGTATATTTAGTCGTTCGCTATGTCTAGCGTTATATTTAAACAATGGCCAAAGGTAGCTTGGAGCATTCTGAAATAGTATTTTGTGAATTAGTTTTTCCTTATTAAAAAGTAGGCGTTTGTTGAGTGGCAGTAACTGAAGACGTTTATGTGGGTTAGTATTCTTGGTAAGCTTTTCACCATTAATTAAACGCACCGCCCTTTTCTGGAGTGAAAAAAGGCGTTTTGTTATTGAGTTGAAGCATCCATCCCAGATTGTGGAGATTGTGGAGCAATAATCAATATGTGATTGTATATGGGAAGTATAGAATATCTTTCTTATGTTTTCGTCAAGGAAAATTTTAATTTTGGCCGGTCTCCCTGGTCTAGGGGGTTAGCAGCTTTCTCCGTAACCCCGAATACTCTCGGGGTTGACGTGAGCGCACGCGAATTGGAAGCAGTTCGAGTCGCGCCAGTGACTTATGAGAGTATGGAGCCGGTCACTCAGAAAGTCGTGGCGTGCTGATGAGCGTAATCTAGCCTAGGAATCAACATACAGCTGAAAGATGCTGCTGTTGACCGCAATATCCTGAAACAGGATGGAAACGCTGTGAGGGGTGGGGTGTTGGGGGGGGGGGGGTAAGCTATTTGTTTAACGAGAGCATGAACATGGGAGTTAAAGGTTAGATTTTGATCAACGATGAGACCCACTGCCTTGTGCTCGGTTACACTTTCTACAGGCGTGCTACCAATGTGCAGCTGAAGAGCTCTCTGCGAGTTTAGAGTGTGAAGTCTTTGCCTGGTTCCTAATAACATAGATTTTGTTTTAGAAATGTTAATTTGCATGTGGTTTGCATGACTCCAGTTAACTACACTATTTTTATGTGGGAAGGGGGAGGCTCCATATTAAGGGGGGGCTGAGTGGTCTCAAGGTATGGTGTCCGCCTCGAGTGCTGGAGGTCCCGGGTTCAGGCCCCGGTGAAGACCGGGACTTATTTAAAAAATCCACCTGGACTTCCAGTAATAAAATTTTCCCTGGTCTCTGGGTAATGAGATTGGACGCCCGTGTGTATTGTTGCGCACGTAAAAAACTCCCTTGGCAGTTGGAAATCGAAAAATAGTAGCCTAACGGCGCTGCCCGAGCAAAATTTCGAGTTAAAAATCTACCCAAAGTATTTCAGGATCCTCGCAGATGCAACGGAGTTCGTGCATTGAGCTGAGTTTCTCCAGACTCAGGTTTGAGTTAGGAGGAAAACGGAGCAATTATGGGTTAAATCGTGTGCCGTGATGTTGATCCGACGACTAAACTAAACTAAAGTACACTATTTATTTCCGGTTGCAAGGATGATTCTAGCATATTGCAATCAATAACATTTGTATATACTGTGCAGTCGTCTACAGATAGATTGCAGGACGACGAAAGATATAAGGGAAGATCATTTATATAAATGGCAAATAACAGAGGTCCAACTATAGACCCCTGAGGTACTGCAATATTGATGGTAGTGGCTTGAGATACAGATTTATTGTGTGATATTACTTGTTGACTGAAATGAAGACCATGATTGCGATGATTGTAACGATGATGACGACGACGCCACCAGCAGTGTCGTACATGTTCACACCTACACAAAGTAAAACAAGAAATCCGACGGACATCCTCCCAAAGAAATCGGACGGAAATTCTCCCCCTGAAGACATTAACACAAAACCAACACCTTCTCTCACCGCGCCATCTCCCGTCTCCTTGAACATTATCCCGAGCTCCTCAACAAATGACACTCAAAGATTGCCCGCGTTCACTGATCAAAAGCTTGGAGAAGATTTCCCGTTGACTTAGAAATAAAACTAACACGCAGAAGTATGCACATAGCAAAAGACCTCTTTGGCCCTTGAAGTACGTAGATTTAGATATGCTAGCCAAATGTTAATTATCTCCTTACATGTCCTCTCTGCCAGGCTATTGTGGGTAAGTAACGATCAAACACGAGAGAATGATCGCGGACATAACAGCGCTCAAAAGGTAGAGAAATGTGAGACGACAAACATGGCAAATGGGAGGACATCGCTTTTCGTAACGAGAAATGGCAGGGATGCGTTAAGACAACATAGACATACTTCAGTGTGGGCAAGTTCTAGTTTGTTCTTTCACTTGTATCCAAAGACATTCTTTTCAATCTCGATGTTCATTAACGTGGTATATTTATGTCTGGTTCGACGGCAAACTAGCGTACTCTCCTCTGCGTACCACGAACTTAGCACTTAAAACTCGAAAACCGTGGCGGTTTGGCTCAGGCTTGTTCTGGGTGTAACTTAATGTAAAAACTTACGGGATCATTTAAAACAATGTATCCCCTTAGTGGATTTAAACACCAGCCTCCAAAACCAATGTTGCACAATTTATTTCCGATTTATTTAGCTGCAGCTTAATGTCCTACTATTTGTGATGTTTACCGTCTCACATTACATCAGATTTAGTCGTGGTTCCAACTTCAAGGCAAAGGGTGGCCCCATTATGCTCAGTTCCGGTGTCAGTGAATATTACACAAAATGCTTCTCACTGCCCCGCGTAGAAAAGTGGAACAGACAGAAGTCTCGACAAACCAGCAGCACGCACGGGTATATTATGCATAAGGCCGATGCCATAATGCCAAGACAAAAGTCCGCCACCAAAAATAGTTTACCATGAATGGAAGCGGCGGTCACTAGAAAACCAGCCATTACTGCATAAAGCAAACCCGCCATTTCTCTGAACATGCAGTTCACGCTATAAACAAATAATAGAGATGTCACACCCGAAGTAGAGTTTGGTACATTTGGCTCACTATCAGTCGTTTTTAGCGACGCGCACTATAGAACGACGGGATCAGTGGAAGGTAACTTTATAGACCACTAAGAGAAGTAAAATAGTTCATGGCTAAGACTAGAGAACGCACAACATAAAAACCGAAAACTTATGGTACATCATTTTTAATTCACCGCAAACAAACCACGTAGTTATTTTTAGCACTGACCTAGATCTGGTGGGATCGTCGATTTTCTGAGTAGGGATATAGGGATTCACTTCGTCAGGGAAGACAATGAAGATAGAGAAGACAGGGAAGATAGAGAAGACAGGGAAGGTAGGGAAGACATGGAAGATAGAAAAGACATGGAAGATAGAAAAGACAGGGAGGGAAGATAGGAAAGATAGGAAGACGAAGAAGACGGGACAGACAGAGAATATGGAAGATGAGGAAGACAGGGAAGCCTTGATAGCGCAGGATATGACGCTTACAGTCCTGTCCAACAATGTATGTTCGAATCCATTTCGTGATAAGGATTGTTTTCCTACAGACCTGGATACCCGGACTACAAATGGTATTCGTAAATTACTGGGAAGTAAAATCGGACTACGTGACACTGACCATATGACACATCGGGTGCCAACTGGTATATATATATATATATATATATATATATATATATATATATATATATATATATATATATATATATATATATATATATATATATAGCTACATATATCAAGAAGGCCTTAAGGAATTGTAAGACGGCCTCTCAGTGGTGAAGATGTTTGCCTCGAGCACTGAAGGTTGTGGGTTCGATTCCGGGCTACGTCGTTCGGTTCTCGAGTCCATTTTTCTCGGAGACTTCTGGGGGGTCGTCGCTGTAGCTACGCAGTTCATGCTTTGTGCGACGCTTTCGGCAGGCCGGCTGCAGAAAAAGGCCAAGCCACATGGGATAAAACTCGGTGCAAACCCCAAGAAGGTTAACCCGGTCAACAAATGCCTGCAGAAGTGTAGGCCTGGACGAACGCAGCTCTGCTGTAAACCGGTACATCGCAATCACGTCCGTAAAATACCTCTCCGGATGAACGCAGAAGAAGAAACCCGGTGCAATGAAGTCAATCCTCTCGACTTTTGCGAGTTTTTAATGTAAACAGGCACGTGACTGTCATGTGACCACGGCTTGAGTGCAAAGATCATCATGTTCCATGCCGACAGGCCTAGCCGGCCATGTTTCGCCATCACATGATCATGAGTCGTGGATCAGCTCCGTTTTCTTGATTTTACCATGCCACGTAGCCAAGCCATTCAGATATTTACTTCTCTGCCTTCCCCTTGTTCTTTTCCCTTTAACTTTTGTTATCAATTTCTCCAATTTATTTCTTCTCACAACGTGCCCCCCCCCCCAAAAAAAAATGACTATCTACGTCTAATTACTATAATCAGTTTACGGTTATCATTTGTTTCTTGTAGGACTTGCTCATCATCATCATCATCATCATCATCATCATCATCATCATCCCGAAGATGAGATTGGGTAAACCAGAGATTCCGCACACACATGACACGAACGTTCCTTATTGCACCGCGGCTGGAAATTGCCAAGAGAAGACCGTAAGGCCACTGTTTTGGCAAACTTGCCAGACTTAATACCTACCCACTGGTATACATACATAGCCATTATCGTGGAGGAAGTGTAGAGGAGGTAAAGGACCCTACACACACCCTAGGGCGTATTGGGTATATGGTGCTAGAACCATAAACGTATAAACCAATCGGTGTTGGATGAGTGATCTGGTCTGTATTTGCCGCCTAATCTAAGAATGCAAATGAACAAATTAAGAAGAAATTAGAAACAACAGAGATGTGGTTCCTAATACAAATGTTGCGAATTCCTTGGACTGCCAGAGTAACTAACGACGACTGCCTGAAACAGGCTAATGACACTAGAGCATTATATACAACAATACGAAAGAGACAAACATAATTCTTCGGTCATGTGATGAGTAGAGAGGCATTGGAGAACGTAACAACTGGAAAGATGTAGGGGAAGAGAGGCAGACGCAGGCTAACAGAAATGATGCTGAATGGACTGAGACGCTGGCATGGAGGAATACCATCAGCTGAATTGATCCAGAACACCAAAGACCGAGATCTGTGGAGAGCCACGAACGCATACGCCAGATGGCCGGGCACTTGGTGACATTAAAGAAAGTAAAACTTGACAACACATTTCGAAGTCGACACACTAGTCATGGGTTAAAGAGGTAACTAACCACACGAGTCACACACTCTCCAAAGAGGTACGAAGAAGAACCACCAAAATCCCACAATGTCAAGCAACTATAGGATTCAACCCGACCACAACATCCTGACGGAACGTAAACGTAGCCATCCCTTATTGCACGAACTCGCTCCGCTTTCAGCCTCAGGTACCATCTCCCGCTGGTCCATTGTGGCTCTGCCAATTCAAAATGGCGTCAAATAGGAACCCCCTTGCTGCTGTCGACTACTTCTAACAGCGGTCCTCTTCAGCCCTCATCCACGGGTCTTTCTGATGCACGGCTTCTGTAATTATTACCTGCTAAATACTAGATGTGTTCACTACAACCAAAAACTGTTCTCTTGCCTTCATCTCAAAATAAACCACGTGTACTGCAACCGCGCAATGGCTTTCGTCACAGAAGAGGTGTGTAGATTGCTGTGTACCGGTGTCATGTCATTTTTTTTTCTTTTCAGAGAAGAGTGTGTAAAGTATACCGGTGTTACTTCACATTTTTCTGGTAGCAGTGTGTAGATTGCCGTGTATCGGTGTCATGTCATTTGTTTTGGTCAGACTAGATTGCTGTATACCGGTGTCACATTACATTAATCTGACTGGAAAAGTGTATATAGCTAGATCTGTATCTGTGTCACTTCATTTTTCTGATTGCAGTGTGTAGATAGGCTTGCATCTGTGTCACTTCATTTTTTTTTTCTGATAGCAGCGTGTAGAGAGGTCTGCACAGGTGTTATCATCATCATCGTCATCATCAACATCATCGTCATCATCATCATCATCAACATCATCATCAACATCATCATCATCATCATCATCATCAACATCATCATTTTTTTTCTGATAGCAGCGTGTAGAGAGGTCTGCACAAGTGTTATCATCATCATCGTCATCATCAACATCATCGTCATCATCATCATCATCAACATCATCATCATCATCAACATCATCATCAACATCATCATCATCCACTTTTGCCGTCAAGGAGAAGAATAATTGGTGTTCCAGCGCCCGATGGGTGACACTGGATACTGTCATTCCGTATGATTAGTACAGTGTCTTTGATGTCCTTAATCCAGTTTCTTCTCGGGCGTCCTCTTGCTCTCGTCGCAGATTATCTTTGATGTGGAGCCAGTGTTGGTAGTTGCTGGTGTTGCATTCTAACGAGATGACCAAACCATTTGATCTTTTGTCTTTCGATAAATGTGGCACAAGGTGTTGATCCCACTGTCTGATAACATTTCTTACTCGGTCTTGGATTGTTAAGTTGGCAGCTCTTCTCCGGCATCTCATCTCACATGTGTCACTTCACAATTTTCTCATAGAAAATAAGTAGACAGCCGTGTACCGGTAACTCTTCACATTTCTGCAGTAAGAGTGCGTTGCTATGCCAATAGACTTTTCACACACGTTACGCCAATTGTGCGTAGGCGCCAAGCCCAAATATTTATAAACCAAGGGGCACCCGCCGGGCGATGTGGTCAGTATCGCATCAGCCGCCTTTACTTCCCAAGGCATTTCCGGATACCCATGTCATGCTGGGCCGGCGTGGGAGTACAGGTCAACTTAAAGCCGACGTAGATTCGATCCACACCCATGTCCTCTGTGGCGGTGGGCTAGTGTTTAGCCAGTAAATCACCGCGGTTCAGATTGTCATACCAGAGGCATATCAATGTCCCTTGGTAGAAGAAAAGCATAGATGAGGTAGTGGTCGACCAACACGACAGTGGATACAGAGAGGCACTCCGGACATGAGGCTGGAGAACTGGCGAATGGATGGGAATCGTTCCCTGCGGGCCGTGATGAGAGCCATATTCTGTAAATGACCTGCTTTTAAGTTTGTACTGGCTATCTGGACGAGAAATCTGAAATCCAAAATTCCACTGTGTGGAATGGTAACCCACTAACCTGATATCAGAGCACAGGAAATTTAAGCGCAAGCGTGATAACCTTTCGGCAATGCTGAACCCTGTATTCACATGTGAATGTTATATTTCCGTGACGTACAAGATCCCACGTTAGCTGTTCGTTGCTTTGTTGTACTGATGAAGTTAACATTGCACCGAAACGTTTAATCGGTCTGTTTGTGGCCACCACTACTTTTGTGTTTCTATCAGTGGGTTATGGGCTCTTAACCAACTCACTCCAAGGCGTCTTAAATGTTTTTCCTCCCCCCCTCTCTCTCTCTCTCTCTCTCTCTCTCTCTCTCTCTCTCTCTCTATATATATATATATATATATATATATATATATATATATATATATATATATATATATATATATACACGAATGTTGCGAATTCCTTGGACTGCCAGAGTAACTAAAACGACTGCCCGAAACAGGTCAATGAAACTAGAACATTATATACAACACTAAGGAAGAGACAAACATCTTTCTTCGGTCATGTGATGAGAAGAGAGGCATTGGAGAACATCGTGACAACTGGAAAGATCAAGGGGAAGAGAGGCAGAGGCAGACCAAGAGAAATGATGTTGGATGGATTGAGACGGTGGCATAGAGGAATACCATCAGCAGAGTTGATCCAGAACACCAACGACCGAGATCTGTGGAGAGTCATGAACGCCTACGCCAGCTGGCAGGGCACTTGATGATGATGATGATGCACACACACACACACACGCGCGCGCGCACACGACAGAAGTAAAATTGAATGAATTAATTAATAGTTAATGAATACATTATAAATGAATGTCTTGATACATTAAAGAATGACAATTTGATTGCCCGAACGAACCAAGTATAAAATTACAGAATGATGAGATAACGAGCGAACGAAAAAGTAAACATATGAATAATTACCAGTCTCACGCGCAGGCACACTCCACTGGACATGAACCCACAGACAGACACACTAATGAACAAACAGACACACACGTTCAACTCCCAGCCACACCCCCCCCCCCCCCCAAAATCACACACTTTCCCCCATAACAATCTTTTAATGGACAGTTCAATTAAGTTCCATTTTCCGCGCCTGGGTCTGGAAATGTCCGTTGACCACTTTGTAAATGTTACGCGGACACGAGCGTCGCGTTCTGTCCCGTCCCTTACAATCAGACAGGGCCTCTAAAGGCTGTTAAAACAAAGAGAACGAGACAATGTTCGCTTTAGTTTCATTTTCTCCTTGTTCACTCACACTTCATTGCTATCATTCATATCCTCTCCCCCTCCTACTCAATCATCCTTTCTGTCTGTAGCACATCTCTTATCCCTGTCTCCATTTTTTCCCCCTCAGATCCACATCGTCTTCAACATCTTCGACATTGTTCTTTCTATTTCCTTCCTCGGCGAGACTACAACACTAGTGCTGGAGGTTCTCCATGGGGTAAGACAACATCCAGCGCGTGTCAGAGAGGTCTGCAACCGCATTAAGAGTTGGTGGTGGTTCAAGTCGTTGTCCGGACTTTGAAGTTTTGAATTCCTTGGGGATGTTACCATCTCTTGCAGTTAATAGGACGTACGTGTTTTGTGTTCAACCTCACACACAATACACGTCATCTTAGTTGTTGGCTTTCGTTGTTAGTTTTGCTTCTGATTATGTTTATGTTTTAAGCAGCGATGTTTATTACGCCCTTGGTAAAATGAGGTAATCTACACCGCCTCGCTGTCAACCAGCAACGATTGCTCCAACAGTCTGTTTTCGTTTGTTCACGTTGAACACAAGCGTAGCACATATACTTACAGGGAGTGACCACAGGATCTGACCGACACTCGGGACACCAAGATAAGACCAGACGGACACAGACTGCTACTGCAACCATTAACATTGAGACTCTTCGTTGGCTGTTGAAGATGACGGAGCACATATGGGAATATCCCGAGTGCTATGATGTCGGTTCTTGACTTAACTAATTGCACAGTTTAACCGATTCAGCGAAGAGTGCCAAAAATGGTATCAGCTGCAGACTGTCAGTCTGGCCTTTCCTTAAGAGTATTGAGCATTGGCTATATCTCCTAGTCATTCCCCGCCGCATCATACTCTCCAGGAAATGATTGTGTATCTGCTCGTACACTATACACACGATCCCAAAAGACCCCAACCACATCCGTCTTATCCTGCACCAATATCCCACCCAGCCGTACAGATCCAGCCAGACTGCCAACATGCTAGATTACCCAACACACCAGCCTGCATGTAGATTAACAAACCAACAATTGCTCACTATTGTTGATTTTGACTGTTTATTAAGCCCATTTTATGTCTTCATTAAGAAGCTTACATGTTCTTCACTGGTGCGATCTGTGGCCACCGTGTTTGACGCATTAGTAACCAACCCCTCAAAGTTCCCATGAGGTGTTGGTTATATTTCATCTCTTGTCCATAGTCTGCTCAAAGTTCCCATGAGGTGTTGGTTATATTTCACCTCTTGTCCATAATCTGCCCAAAGTTCCTGCGAGGTGTTGGTTATATTTCATCTCTTATCCATAGTCTGCTCAAAGTTCCCACGAGGGGTTGATTATATTTTATCTCTTGTCCATAATCTGCCGAAAGTTCCCACGAGGGATTGGTTATATTTCATCTCTTGTCCATAGTCTGCTCAAAGTTCCCATGAGGTGTTGGTTATATTTCACCTCTTGTCCATAGTCTGCTCAAAGTTCCCACGAGGTGTTGGTTATATTTCATCTCTTGTCCATAGTCTGCTCAAAGTTCCCATGAGGGGTTGGTTATATTTCACCTCTTGTCCATAGTCTGCTCAAAGTTCCCATGAGGTGTTGGTTATATTTTATCTCTTGTCCATAATCTGCCCAAAGTTCCTGTGAGGTTATATTTCATCTCTTGTCCATAGTCTGCTCAAAGTTCCCACGAGGGGTTGGTTATATTTCATCTCTTGTCCATAGTCTGCTCAACGTCCCCACGAGGAGTGGTTATTTCACCTCTTGTCCATAATCTGCCCAAAGTTCCTGTGAGGTTATATTTCATCTCTTGTCCATAGTCTGCCCAAAGTTCCTGTGAGGTGTTGGTTATATTTCATCTCTTGTCCATAGTCTGCTCAAAGTTCCCACGAGGGGTTGGTTATATTTCATCTCTTGTCCATAGTCTGCTCAAAGTTCCCACGAGGGGTTGGTTATATTTCATCTCTTGTCCATAGTCTGCTCAAAGTTCCCACGAGGGGTTGGTTATATTTCATCTCTTGTCCATAGTCTGCTCAAAGTTCCCACGAGGGGTTGGTTATATTTCATCTCTTGTCCATAGTCTGCTCAAAGTTCCCACGAGGGGTTGGTTATATTTCATCTCTTGTCCATAGTCTGCTCAAAGTTCCCACGAGGGGTTGGTTATATTTCATCTCTTGTCCATAGTCTGCTCAAAGTTCCCACGAGGGGTTGGTTATATTTCATCTCTTGTCCATAGTCTGCTCAAAGTTCCCACGAGGGGTTGGTTATATTTCATCTCTTGTCCATAGTCTGCTCAAAGTTCCCACGAGGGGTTGGTTATATTTCATCTCTTGTCCATAGTCTGCTCAAAGTTCCCACGAGGGGTTGGTTATATTTCATCTCTTGTCCATAGTCTGCTCAACGTTCCCACGAGGAGTGGTTATTTCATCTCTTGACCTCGATGACCGTATTTATGTGCTTGACCATTCTTCAATTCCAGTTCACGTAGTCGGGCTAGAGACGTCTCGTCAGTACTGTCAACCGAGTCCGCACTGCATTGACTATTTCAGCACTCTCTATGCTTCTTGCCACTTGTTGCATTATTTGCCGACGTCTCTTACCATCGAAATCAACGCAAAAAGACCAATGGCAAGTCACTGGACGTAAAATTGCCGAGTAATAAAGCTGCCAATTAATCCTGGCATTGATTGCAACGTCCCATATAAAAGCGTGCAGTGAATTTACAATTCCAGATTTAGAAAATTCATTATAAATGTCGAAATGTCAACTTTTAAATACTACGTGAATATCTATATTTCAGGCGCTGTCTCTTCAAGCCATGTCTGTACGGAGTCTCTTGTCAGTCTGTACGGAAACTTGTGTCTGTAGGGAAGATCGTTCGTATCTGTCCCTTCTCACTGTTTCCACGTCCGCGTGCATGTTTGTACTCCCGTCGCGGTGCCTTCACAGAGCTCGTCTACAGTTGAGGTGCTTGAAAAATCTCATTTCCGGCGGGCACCAAAAACGAGGCTCTCAAACAATGGCGGCAATTTCCCTGAAGAGGGTAGTCGACTGTGACATTTTTGACAGACTTTTGAAACTGTGGGACGCCCCTGGGGCCTGACAAGCGAAGAGAGACACTTGTAAAAACGGGCGAGGCTGCTCCTGACAATGACTCCGAGATGGACAGATTGACTGAGTGACAGATAGGATAAGGTGAGTACAAGGGGAACCCCCGCTGTTGACTAGCAAGGACGATAACTCAAGCGTATTTCTCAATGACCTGTGATGGAGCGATTTTGAAACCATGCTGAAAAGCAAATAGCCCTGGCTGGATTTGGTGCTGATTTTAAGACCAGATTATGTGGAAAATCGGTTGAAGAATTCATGCTAGTTGGGAGTTACTTAAAGCAGACATCATCATCACGATTTCATTATCACTAACATTTAGACTCTGGAGAAACAACGCTTGCTATGGATGAGATCTCGTTTTCTGCGTTTTTATTCATTTTGTTGCTTTTTGTTTTTAGTTGACGAGGTAAATACGATGGTATCTATTGCTTCAGAAACAATGGCGAAATATTCTCACCTTGTTTTCCTCAACGTTATCCTTAATGTCCGTTGTCTTTTCCCTCTACTTATACCGTCTCTTCCAATCATCTCCTCCTCCAACTCCACATTTTCTTTTTCCTTCATATTCTTCCTAGTTGTTCTTACCCTCCTTCTTCCTAGTTCTTACTTCCTCATTACCATTGCTTCTTATTCTTATTTCATCATCTTCGACCCCGTCTTCCATCCTCGCATTCACAAAACTATATGAATGATAGGTAATTTGCCTCAATTACGAAGTTGAAGAGGTTCCAAAGGAAAAAAAAAAAAAAAAACAGAAGCAAAGCTTATTGCGAAGTGTCAAGGCTTATAAGAATCATATAATCATTCCACGGGGCAGCTAATGTTCCAATCCACGGGGACAGCTATTATGTTCCATTTCCACGGGGACAGCTAATGTTCCCTTTCCGGGGGCAGCTAATGTTCACTTTCACGGGGACAGCTAATGTTCCATTTCACGATGGCAACTAATGTTCTCTTTCCGGAGGCACATAAAGTTCAATTCCACGGGGGCAGCTAATGTTCCATTCCACGGGGGCAGCTAATGTTCCATTCCACGGGGGCAGCTAATGTTCAATTCCACGGGGCAGCTAATGTTTCCTTTCCGGGGACAGCTAATGTTCCATTCCACGGGGCAGCTAATGTCCTTTGTCCGGGGACTGGTAATAGGGAAAATTAGCCCAGACGCAAAAATCAGTCCAGTTTGGACTTCTCTCGAATTCACAGAAAGCGAATGGGAAACATATGCGACCCACCTACTCGAAAAATTACCTAGTAAACAAGCAGTCAACACACTGCTGGAGATGTCACTTGATTCCCTGGGGCCGCGAAAAACAATAGGAATCCTCGGTCATTATTGCTAAAGTTGATATGTATAGAAACTATACTGTTTGTTATATGGATGTGAAACATGTATACTAAGCAGATAACCTGAGAAACATTTAATGACAATGGAAATGCAAAGGATATCATGGACACCCAGAAAAAAAACAAAAAAAAACAAACAAACAAACCAACATTAAACCTAAGCTGATTCTAGAAATGAAGGTTACACATTCAAACTTAGTTGGGCACGTTGGAGGAATAAACTGGAAAACTTAGTGACAACTGGCAAGCTTGATGGCGAAAAAAGTAGGACGAAAGCAGAGATAAATATCTGGATGGCTTGACCACATAACATATTGGGGACAAGAATAGACCTGATCCACGACTGGTATTCCTGTGAGATTGCGAACTATGCTCATCCACGCCTATCGTCATGGCACATGATTAACAAGAGAGGCATTGGAGAACATCGTGACGACTAGAAAGCTCGAAAAAGGGGGGGGGGGGGGGGGGTGAGAGAGAGAGAGAGGCAGAGGCCGACCAAGAGAAATGATGCTGGATGGACTTAAGACGGTGACATGGAGAAATATCAGCAGCAGAGTTGATCCAGAACACCAAAGACCGAGATATGTGGAGAGATGAACGCCTACGCCAGCTGACATGGCACTTGATGATGATGATGCTGTATAGTGTAATAAACTAGCTTATTTCATACGCAAGTGCAGAAATTATAGGCACATAGATAATAGGTAACACCAAACGATAACATCAAAGAACAGAATAGGACAAACAAAAACTGCAATGTATCAAATAAAGAACAATGTGCAATAAGTTCTTGTCATTGAATGTTACGAAAAGAGTTCTTGAATGTTACTTAGAACCAGTTTTAGCATACGACTGCGAATCCTGGACAATTAGTAAACAAGTGAAAAAAATCCCTGGAAGCCTTGTAGATGTCGTTTTATAGAAGAATGCTGAAAGTTAATTGGACAGCCACAATGTGCAATCTGGACATTTTGAAACCTAGTAGTTGTGGTTTTATAGAAGAATGCTGAAAGTTAATTGGACATCCGCAATGTGCAATCTGGACATTTTGAAGGAAGCTAAGTCGCTATATAACAACCTATCACAAACAGAAAGAAGCAGTTATCGTTTTTTGACCAATTATGAAAAGACAAAAACTGCCTGTCTCCCTGGCCAAGGCCTTAACGACATTGTTCGTAATCCCGTATATCCACGTGGGGAAAACAGCAGCTGCGAGAATCGGCAGCGGTTGGCGCCGGGCTGGTAACTTGTGGGCGTATGTGAGCCGGTCGTTCAGAAAGCAATGGCAAATAGCTGAACGTAAAAACTTGCCTAGTACATCAACAGCAGCTGAAAAATGCTGGCGTTGACTGCAACGTCCTGTAAGGGATATGGAAAAAAAACCGGAAAGATTTGTGGAAAGGATATGAAGGCATTCTAACAGTCTTGTGCCATGACATGGAAGGGACTTACACGAATTACCCCATCCTGTCCGGATATCGGAATTGCGGAGAGGCATGATGGCCCACGCCAGTCGGAAGGCAAGGATGATGATGATTTCACACGCGTCTTGCAAATTTTATATGCAAGACAACAAACAATATGGAGTTTTCATTGCAAAGAACCGAGAAACAAGAAAAAGGAGTAATTTTTGGAAGTAAAGCAGATGCGGTACCTTGGAGCTAGGGACAAAACGAGGAGACACTGTCAGCGTTAAATTGGTTTTAACTGTTAAATTATTCATTTGGACCAAATTAACTGAAAACAAGGAATGCCCTTCCACGTGCCAATAGACTATAAATAACTCGCTAAATCGCCGCCTCTGATTGGTTTATTACCGTGCCAATTATACGGCGCGTAACATTAGCCCTGAAAGGAACAATGAATCAGAGTTTAGGAAACATTAGAAACTGGAAAACCCGCACTCTGGCGGAAGTAGTAAAGAAGTCAAGAGATCTACTGGAGGTTCTGAAAGAAACATGGCGGTTCATTTTTGTCATAAACACGGTCGTGGGAGGATGGTACGGAAATCTGAGCCGAAACGTCGGGTGATAAATTTTCGTTTTCTATTGTTGGGTTATCTCACAGTGTTAGGATGTACTTTTGTTAGAAATGTTGCCTGTTAGCACGGGCTAGGCTACACAAGAGTAGCAATGTAGCCTTGTTAAAAGTTAGTTACATAGCCTTTACAGGACGTCGCAGTCAACTCCAGCCTTTTTGGCTGTTTTTAGTTTCTTTGCAAGTTAACATTTAGTAGTTTGCAATGGATTTCTGAACGATTGGCACATATACCATTGTATGAAAACCAACGCAAGGCGGTCTGCCAAATCGCCTGCAGCTGTGTTTCAAGCGCGGTATGCGGGATTATGAATTGCTTCCGTAACCCCTGCCTCTGAGCCAGTGTAGTTGCTAGCCGATGAAGGTGCACTGGCAGATGAAACAACACATTCAACATTTAAGTTTTGGTTTATTTGGTTGTTTCACATTTAAGTTTTGGTCTAGAAAAGAGCACACTACCTTAGCAAAATTGTCAGGAAAAGTATACACACGGGTAGATGGAGCCCGTTACCTTTTGTCGAATCTGTCGAAAGTAAACCTAACGAGAATGCATGCTAAAGTCGGACACACAAACCTCTGAGTTGCATAACTAGTGACGCATTACACTCGAAAGAGGAGGAGGATATGTGACATTGGGCGGAACCAATCGCATTAAATGGACACGAACAATTATTTTGGGGGTAAGACAGCAGACAATTTTGAATATATCATCATCAAGAGTCGCCATCTCACGTGGATATACTTTATAGCTTCCGTTTCTTGTTCGTTTATAAAGCCACAAATATAACTGAGAATCCTTGTACCGAAACGTTCGAAGCGAGTCAGTCCGTAGTCTAAGATGACCACAGATGCAATGGTGTGAGAACCCTAACCCTAACCCTTCTTCTTCTTCTTCTTCTTCTTCGTTCATCTGGGGAGTCTTGTCGGATGTGATTGCGTCGTGCCTGTTTACAACAGAGCTGCGTTCTTGTGCCGTTAGGCCGACACTTCCGACTTCTGCGGGCATTTGTTGACTGGGTTAACCTTCACAGGAGAACCCTAATTATGAAACATTCAGAGCGAGACAGCTTTCGAACCCAGAAACTATCGAAGTAAGGCAACGCGCTATCCACTTAATATCATACGATTGCATTTGGGCTTTTGGGCTTTATATTTGATTCTTGACAATGGAATACCTTAAACCTGTGGAAGGAAATTACATGCAGGCCTAATATAATCCATTGTGCAAACACTGGGCTAAACCCAACACCTACCTACATCCCAATATTTCTCCTCTGTGTGTGTGTGTGTGTGTGTGTATATATATATATATATATATATTGACTACATATATAGTCGTGAAGTTCCAGTGCTGATCTTGCAAATGTCGGTTTATGAGTCCGGAGAAGGGCGGGCTCTAAAACTGTTCCTGTGGAGATATACTGTCGTCCTGGGTGTGGATAAAAGTCTAAACCATCCTCAACCCAAAGACTGCAAGCTCTTCTCGGGGCTCAAACCACCTACATGCCAATGCATTAAAGAGTTACATGTTCTAGAGTATTTACACAACAGCAACACAAACAGCAATAACATCACTAATAACAGGAATAGAAATAACAGCAACGACAAAATAACAGCAACATCCTAGATGTCTAACCGCTACACTGGTTTTAAGAAAAGAAATTCACACAGCGCCGCACCAAGGGAATCGAACCTAGAAACTTACGGGCAATAGGTAAAGCTCTATCCACTTCTACCACAGCAACACAACCACATATTCAAACCTGCTACTACATACACGTCCACACATACGCAAAGATCACACAATCCCATTGCTAATCCTATTACGGCCGACAAAGAAACTCCTCGGACACTGAAATCCTACAATGAAGCCTACAGGAATTCCGATACGCGCGTGTAATCAATACGAGCAGTTCCTGAATTAACAGGGCTTCCAACCAGAGCAAAAATGGCGGTTTCTTGTCACACAAGAATCCATTTAATGCGCGAAGCGAACAAGAAAATGTATTATTTAAGAAGACAGACCTTTAGCGATGGGCTGTAAATGAAATGGAAGAACTGGGTGATCGTAATGATTGGATTTCGTTCAATTAAGAAGCCGGGTGAATTATAATTAGGCCGTCATAATGCATTTTGTCATCGTTCTGTAGATAGTGTGGTTAGAAGTGGGTGGGGGTTTGCGGTTGGTAATTCTTGTGCTAATTCACCGGGAAGGGGGGGGGGGAGGAGAGGGGATGTGGGTTTTAAGTAGAATGTTGAGAATATGATGAACAATGAAGAATGCTGAGAATATGGTGGGCAGAATGGACAAAAGAATGTTGAGAATATGGTGGGCAGAATGGACAAAGGAATGTAAGAAAGAATGTTGAGAATATGGTGGGCAGAATGGACAAAAGAATGTTGAGAATATGGTGGGCAGGATGGACAAGAAAGAATGTTGAGAATATGGTGGGCAGAATGGACAAAAGAATGAAGAGAATATGGTGGGCAGGATGGACAAGAAAGAATGTAGAGAATATGGCGGGCAGTGAAGAATATGGCGGGCAGTGAAGAATATTGAGGAAGTGGGGAACTAAAGAATGTTGAGAATATTGTGGAAAGAATAAGTTTGAGAATATGATGGACAAAAGAATTGAGAATTTGATGGACAGAAGAATAGTGAACATGATGGACAGAAGAATAGAGAACATGATGGAAAAAATAATAGAGAACATGGTGGACAGAATAATTGAGAATACGGTATTCTATGCGCGGATACTGGAGGATTTGAGATTTGTAATCAAAGTGATCTTCAACCAAAACATATCCAAAATTAACACCCGCAGCAACAAAGTACGCCCACTGTCCCTGAATGTCAAAAAGAGATCACTGAATGTCATACATAACCTATTCTGTTTTATGGCAGTGAATCATGGAATGCGAACAAACAAACTAGAACGAGTTATGAGTCAGCGGATATGTTTCTGAGACATGTGAAAATACCTTCAGACTGCCGGAGTAACAGAATGAGTCTGGGAAAATGGCAATTAAAGTAGATTATATAATAAATGAATATATTAAAGAAATTGTTCTTTGGCCATGTGATAAGAAGTGAGGCACTGGAGAAAACGTGACAACTGGAAAGATCACTGGTAGAAGACACACACACACACAAATGACAGATTTGGAAGACAGCATGAGGCAATATAAACAGAATTTATCCAGAACACCAAGGGCCGAGATACGCGGACACAGAACGCTAGGCCAGTTGATAAGCGTATTGTCTGGCGCTCATAGAAGTGAGAAGAAGGAAGTAGTGACTATGGAAGCACCAGACAAAAGAAACAACTGAAAAAGCTATAGTTACCGACCGGGATTCGAACCTGTCATCTCAACATGACGGCGGGGCCTCGCTGCAGGAACAAGTGTACTTCGACGCATGACCAACTAGACACCGCTAAAAAAAAGTGTCTTCATTAGCCAGATCTAATAACACACATGACCGCACAAATATGGAAAATGGATAGAATTAGTATCTTCTTCTTCTGTGTTTATCCGGAAAGTATTTTCGGACTTGATTGTGTTGTGCCTGTTTACAGCAGGGCTGCGTTCTTGCGCCGTTAGGCCGACACATCCGACTTATGCGGACGTTTGTTGACCGGGTTAGTCTTTCCGGGAATTAGTATCTAACCATTGAGATAGCACCATAGGTCTCAGAATTTTACATTAAATCAGCATAGGTCAAATAAACATAAAAACACATCGCACCGTGATGCTGTGTCCAGTATATTCACGAACAGTTTAAGAAGATTTGATTGATTGATTGATTGATTGATTGATTGATCGATCTTTATTTTAGAGGGGTTACAAAATTGTGCCCGTCTTACATTCGGCCCGTCCAGTCACTCATCTTTCGTTCATCAATAGTGCATGATGCATTTACATAAGAAAAAGACATTGTCAAATGAATGTCAAAAGAAAACTGATTAGCCGGGTCCAATGTTGCACACGTATTACACATAATCAATTGGGGAACCCTAAGCCAGTTGATACGATATATATAATGAAAATTATGACAATGGCAAGAAAGTTATAAATACGAATACGACTGGGAAAAGGAACTAGAAATTAGAAGGAAAATAAAACAGCTACACAAAGTGGTCACATTTCTCAAACTCGCCCAACAGACTACTCGTTTCCATTGGAACGTTAAAGAGAAAGATAATGTCCAGGTGACATGTGGTTGCAGTATTCTATTTGCCTACAGCTGTGTTCTTACTACTACGGTCCACTTGAAAAGCGTACCCCGAGGGTTTCAGGAACATGGACCCGTGAAAGAGGTCAATAAATCCATTGATGACGGTTTCTCCTGGCCCACTGTTGAGTGTCGTCATTATGTCATTAAGTGATGACTGAGGTATGGACACGGCTTATCCCTTGCCACTAATATAGTCACCGCTGAGCTTAATCCAACGCAAGTACTGCCTGAGGGCACTAAATCCAGGACCGCTTCCGCAGCCTTGAGCGTGTGAGAGGTAAGTGGACCCAATTAACATACCTTTAGGTATATTAATGGCAAGGGTGACGATCGTACAGAAAGTAATGGTAAACAGCTGAGTTGAGCTGAGCTGAGTTAAGAACTGACATCTCCGCACTCAGGACATTCCCACATGCGCTGCGTCCCCTCGTTCAACAGCCAGCGAAGAGCCATACTGCTAATGGTTCCAACTGCCATCTGACTGAATATTCTGGTCTTCCCTCTCAGTTTTGAGATTCGTCCAGAGCTCCTGCCGACCCCCCGCCATATATTTCTCTCCACTTACGGGTGCTCAGTCTGTTCCACCGTTTTCTCCACCTAGTCCTACAGGCGCCCGACCACCTCTCCCTTGACCATATGAGAATTGCACTGAGAGGTGCAATCCCTGCCAGACTATCAGCCTCTTCACTGCCCCGCACTCCTGCATGACCAGAGAAGAAAATCCGTACTATCATCTACTCCTTTCCTAGCAAGCAGGTTCTACTAGAGTGACCTGTTAGTTGCTTCTCTTTCAAATTAAGACGACTATGGGAATGGTAAACTAAAGGTAAACTTGCCAAGAAACCAAACAAGTCATTAAGATGCTGGAGTTGACTGCGGCGTCCTGTAAACGACACCCAATTAACTTTTTTTTTACATAAGTAAAGGTATATATAGCTTATATGATGCAGAGGAAGGTATGACAGAGGTTAGATCTCGGCCTCAGAAGTTCGCCGGGTTCGATATCAGACTAAGGTTTGGCCTTTTACCCACGAACATTTGGTTATCCAATGACAACGGTATGAGAAGAAATAAATTGGAGAACTTGATGAAAGCTGGCAAGATTGAACGGAAGAGAACAAGGGGAAGGCAGAGAAGTAATGGTTTGACCACGTGGCATGGTCGAGACAAGAACTCTGAGCTGACCCACGACTAATGATGGTGTTAGATGGTGAAACATGACCGTCCACGCTTACCGGCATGGCACATGATGGATGGATGAATTGTCTCTGGATCCAGATTCCTCCTCTCTCCGATACAGAGGCGTAGCCCGATTAGAAAGTTAGGGGAAGCGAGCAAATAAATACCTGAGTTTGAGCGCTAAAGAGAACTTCTGGAATCACTTCAATCGCACACGTTACCAAACTAGGCTGTACTTCGCAAAGGACAAGTACAGTAGTCGCTTCCTTTTCTCATTACCTAGCAAAGTCACATTCTACCAGTCCTTTATTTTTCTTATCTATACCTAGCAAAGCTACCCCCCCCCCCCCTCCACCAACCAACCCACCCACGGTGATAGTATCAGGACACATGGCTTGATCCAACGGCGGCTAAATATTGTCTTTCCGTTTATTGTCTGGCCTGACTGTCACAATAACATTTACAGAGGGTAGAAACGCCGACTAGCAACAATAAAATAAAGGACGCCTTGAGGATTATCGGGTATATGTTGCTAGTCTCACCTTTCTATAGACCAATCGGCACTAGTTGGTTGATGTGGACTACACCACGCCGGGCGCCTTTACTGATCAGAACATTTCCTGATCCTCTTTTCAGTCTGGGGGCGATCTGTCGGTAGAATTGGTGTGTGTGTGTGTGTGTGTGTGTGTGTGTGTGTGTGTGTGCGTGTGTGTGTGTGTGTGTGTGTGTGCGCGCGCGCGCGTGTGTGTGTGCGTGCGTTTACCACTTATCTCGTTGAGGAGTTCTGTATTTTCTGTTTCCTGGTGTTGGGCTTGAGACTGGGAAGATGTTGCTCATATGTGCTTTCTGTCGTTGTAATACTTCAGTGTTACACTGATGTTCGTTGACATCGTAACGCTCGCGTGTATCTTGTATCTGTGTGTCTTTCGTTTCGTCAAGCTTCCTTAGTTATATTCTGTGCTCATCTGTTTCCACGACAGGAAACTTTTTTTTCCCCCTTCCGATATCCGAAACATACGTGATATCCAAAGTGTAGGCGTGATGGTATGGGCGATGTGATATCCAAGGATTAGGCGTGATGGTATAAACAATGTGATATCCTAGGCATGGGCGTGATGGTACATGCGATGTGTTTTTCTTGGCGCCGGCATGACGGTACAGTAATAAACGATGGTGTTGGTGTGATATTACAGAAGTAGACGAGATATACCAGATATCCAAGGACTGGACGTGGTGTTACAGATGTAAAGTGATATTACATATGTAGACGTGATATTACAGATGTAGACGAGATATCCAAAATGTAGACAAGATATCCAAAAGGTAAACAAAATATCCAACAAGTAGACGAGATATTCAGAAGGTAGACGAGATTTCCAAAAGGTAAACAAAATATCCAACAGGTAGACAATTAAACGAGACATACATGAAGTAGACGTGATGAAAGAAGTAGATACAATACCCAAGAGACAGAAGAAGCCAAAAAAGGCAGGACTAGCAGGGCCCGAGCAGAGATGTACAAAGAAAAGAATTATAGACAAAATTGCTGCAGAGTTTCGCCGATTGTTACGATGATTGCTACGATGATTGTTAAGATTTCACAAATACTACCTTACGACAGTATGAGTGATGTTACCACTTCTCTTCCACAGTGCGATAGCCTCACAATGAAATGGCCAAAGCGTGAGGCTTTCCTAATGCTGCGTATGGATACACACTTGAAAACAGATGCATGGTAACCTTCATGGGAAGAAAGCAACAGCTACTGGACTTGTCAAGAAATTGGCACTGCGCTAACTAGCCTCTAACTCGGGGACGCCAGGCTTATGTTATTTCCATATCCTTTACAGGACGTCGCAGTTAACCTCAGTATTATTTGACTGTATATTTCTTGGCATGTTTACGTTCAGTAGTTTGCCATTGCTTTCTGAACAACCGGCACTCATACCATTTTATAAAAACAAACAGGTTTACTGCCAAGTCACCCGCAGCTGTGTTTCGAACGCGGTATGCGGGATTTAAAATACGAGTCCGTAACCCATTCACCGCCGGTCTCCCTGGTCTAGGAGTTACACGACATTCTCCGTAATAATGTATACTCACGTGAGTAACGTGACGTGCTCGAGAATTGGTAGCTGTTCTCTCTGCGTCGGTAACTTACGGAGTATGTGAGCCGGTCACTCAGAAAGCAATGGCAAACTACTGAGCGTAATCTTGCCAAGAAATCAATAATCAGCTGAAAGACGCTGACAGCTATGTCCTGTAAAGGATATGCGAACAAACAAAAAACACTCCATTCGCCACAGAGCCGGTTTATGTTTTTTTTTCCCCCCGCATATCCTTTACATGACATTAAAGTTAACACCAGCATTTTTCAGCTGTTGTTGATGCCTTGGCAAGTTTTACATTCAGTAGTTTGCCATTGCTTTCTGAACGACCGTCTCACATATCCTCCGTAAGTAAGACTCGATCCGCTGCCGAATCTCGCGCAGCTGTGTTTGGTACGAGAGTACACGGGACTACGAACAACGTCCTTAAACTCTACGCCAGGGAGACCAGCAGTAAATCGGGGGTATTGCGCCCAATGGGGGATCCAGGCTAGGATGTTTTCATAATGTCACCAACTTGTTTAATGTCCACACAAAACAGTCGGCCACACTGGAAGCTGGCGCTATATGTCATAGCATCTCGCAAACATAGCCTTGCACCCTGTCATAACAACCTGTGAAGATAACATTGCCTTTCGCCACAGAAAATTGTGAAGCATGACGGGATAACTGGCTATAACGTTTGCTTATGTAAGGGTCTGGATGAATGGAGAGGACAAGGACCATGATGATGGAGAAGTGACAATTGCAGTTTGGGAGATAAACGTGTGAAGATGACACATTTTAAGTCATTGTCCATTGTGTCTTCACCCGAGAGTGGTAGAAAGGGGCTGTGTTCTAATTACCCCAGGCGCTAAATAGACTGTGAGCAACAACTGGTGGGGTCTCCCATGACGGACAGATCAAGGAATAGGGACCAGATGAAGTGAGACACAGACCTGCCGCATTAGAGTTAAAAATTGTCCACGTTTTTCACAGAACGTTGCGATCAACTCCAATTTGATGTACAAGACAAGGTTACGTTCAGTAGTGTTCAGTAGATTTCTTCTTCTTCGTTCATCCGGAGTTTTTTTTTTTTTAATTTGTCGTACGTGATTGCTTTGTGCCTGTTTACAGCAGAGCTGCATTCTTGCGCCGTTAGGCCGACACACCCGACTTCTAAGGGCATTTGTTGACCGGGTTAACCTTCCCGGGGTTCAGTAGATTTGACTTTCGGCAGATAAAAAGTAATTATAAATAAATAAGTAAAATTATATAAGTAATAAATTTTTTTTTAAATAAAAAAAAAAAAAAACATCAACCAATATTGTGCCGTTTCTTCAATGAAAGATGGCTGCAATGGATCTCCAACAATTGTCTGTCTCTCGCCCTGACTGTACATTCTGTCAGATTGCTGTTCGTTCATCTCTCGATGTTTTCCCATTTGTATCGTTGTCTACCTCCTGCTCGATTGCCATGAACCTTGCCATCCAGTATGGTTGTTATAAGAGCATAATGTCTTTAAATGTGGCCGAAGTATTTTATGTGCCCTTTTTTAAATTTCTTCCATCAACCCTTTTCATTCCCAGTCTTTTTAAACATCCTGTATGTATTTGATTGGTTTTGTTTCCACGAAATACGACATACTCGTCTGTTTATCCACATCTTCAGGGCCTCTATTCGACTTTCTAGTTGCTTGTTCAATGTCCAGGCTTTCGCTCCATATAGTAGTGTTGAATATATGTAACATTTGACAATTCTCACTTTTAATGCAATGTTAATCTCTCTAGATAATACTGATTTCATGCTGCTGAACGCATTTTTGGTCATTCCTATTCTCTTTATGATTTCTAAGTCACTTCTGTCATCATCTATCATTACATGTCAAGGTAGGAGAAACTTGTTACAGATTGTCCATAAACAGTCTGGTACATGGAGAATCTACTGAACGTGAAATCGTGTACATCAACATGACCTTGGGGTTGATGGTAACGTTCTGCAACAGACATACACAAGTTTGCCATTGATTTCTGTACGAGAAATCAACGCTATTCCAACTGACCGGTAGGCGAGATGAACCCGCTACCTCGCCGACAGCACAACGGAAATTAACGTGTAAGCGCATTAAACCCCGCAAAGGGAAATTCAGAGTTTAGGGAAAGGAAACCGGAAAAGATGCTCGTAGAAATAGAGTACGCAGCAAAGGATTGACGAAACAGTTCAACGTCTTTATAATGACGTCAAGAATGTTAGTCATAAATGCGATTTGTTGACCAGAAGGATTACATTACAGGTCATTTTCCTACTATGATCATGCCTTGCCGATTGGCGGGAGAGATCATGCACCTCGCGATCTCCTATAGAATGTTCGTATGCTTTTTCTGTGGCATGACAAGGCTGTGATGAATCTTCTCTTGTCTGTATCTCTTTTCATACTCCAGCTTTCACACGTGTCAGTGTTTCTCTCCCCATGATGTGGTCAGAAAACGAAGACAACCTCATTCTGATGTTTTCCCGTACCCTTCGTCTACAAATCTGGACACAAAGTCATAACAGCTGGACATTCTAATAGATAGAGAAGATATAGCTAAAACAGAAAGACAGACAAAGACAGGCTGATAGACAAAGACAGACGAGCGAATGAGTCGACACTGTAGAGAAGACAGAGGGATATATGGGCATACAGTAGGAAGGACGGGCGTTTGTTCGGACACACAACCAGAGAGAGAGAGAGAGAGAGAGAGAGAGAGAGAGAGAGAGAGAGAGAGAGAGAGAGAGAGAGAGAGAGAGAGAGTGTGTATGTGTGTGTGTGAGATAGAGAGAGTGAGAGACAGACAGACAGATAGACAGACAGACAGACAGACAGACAGACAGACAGACAGAAGTTGGCAGGCAAGCGGGCGGCCAGACAAGCAGATAGACGTTCAGGCGAACAGGCTGATAACACACAAAAATGGACGAACAGAGATAAATATGCGACAGACTTAAGTATATACACACACACAAATCGATACAATGCAGTGATGAAACATAACTGATTCTGTTCGCCTTCTGTTCTGCTCCTGCAGTCAGATGACATAAAACTAATCGAACACACACAATTTAAACATAAAAATAACAACAGCAGACAAAGGAACATTCTCGGAGCATATTGATTGAGGACAAGGTTAGGAAATAATGAATACCTGGGATTCTTGTGGTGCCTTGTGGGTAAAGATTTCATGGAGAGAAAGACGTTGGACATCAAGAATGAAATCTGTCACGTGGACTAGATCAATGGTGTCTCAATCTGTTTCTAGACGGGGAACTAAGAAGATTGGCAGAGATGGTTTCAGAGTTCGTGGTATTCTAACGGCTCTCTTAGAGATGGTTTCAGAGTTCGTGGTATTCTAACGGCTCTCTTAGAGATGGTTTCAGAGTTCCTGGTATTCTAACGGCTCTCTTAGAGATGGTTTCAGAGTTCCTGGTATTCTAACGGCTCTCTTAGAGATGGTTTCAGAGTTCGTGGTATTCTAACGGCTCTCTTAGAGATGGTTTCAGAGTTCGTGGTATTCTAACGGCTCTCTGGAACTCTTCTTCTTGTGCCAGCATATGTTCTGTTACCGCGGCTGTTTTCTTCTTCTGTGCCATGAATCTGTTATCTCCCATTGAGACATGGGCCCTCAACCAATTCATCTCAATCCCTCCTATCCTGTCTGTTCCACTGTTCACATGAGGCAATCAGAAGCATGTTGTGTGATATTCACTGGCACAGGGATGGAGCTTGATGGGGCTACCTTTTCCCATGCACTAACCAACCAACCAACCAACTAACTAACTAACCAACTAACTAACTAACTCAACAACTAACTAACTAAATAACTAACTAACCAACTAACTAACTAACTAACTAACTAATTACCTAAGTAACTACCTAACTCCATCCATCATGTGCCATGCCGATAAGCGTGGCCAGTCATGATTCGCCATTTCACTCGATCACGAGAGTCGTGGATCAGCTCAGTGTTCTTGTCTCAACCATGACACGTGGTCAATCCATCCAAACTAACTAACTAACTAACTAACTAACTAACTAACCAACTAACTAACTAACTAACTAACTAACTAACTAACTAACCAACTAATTAACTAACTAACCAACCAACTAACTAACTAACTAACTAAAGAACTAACTAACTAACTAAATAACTAACTAACCAACTAACTAACTAACTAACTAACTAACTAACTAATTACCTAAGTAACTACCTAACTCCATCCATCATGTGCCATGCCGATAAGCGTGGCCAGTCATGATTCGCCATTTCACTCGATCACGAGAGTCGTGGATCAGCTCAGTGTTCTTGTCTCAACCATGACACTTGGTCAATCCATCCAAACTAACTAACTAACCAACTAACTAACTAACTAACTAACTAACCAACCAACTAACTAACTAACTAACTAACTAAACAACTAACTAACTAACTAACTAACTAAATAACTAACTAACTAATCAATTAACGAACTAACGAACAATCCTTAGATATCCATTGCAGTTCTGTCTATGTTCCAATATTCTTCATTTCTGTTTTGTCTCCGTGTATTGTTAGGTCTTCTATTTCTTATGCTCTGTGGGTTCTAGACCAGAGCTCTTCTAGTTATACTAATTCTCAGTATTTCTTATTGTGTGTCCTATCCACAACCAATGTCTTACATCTACTGGTACACTGGCGTCTGTTTAGTTCTCTCCATGAGCTTCACCTGCTATTCTATTCCTTGTTTCCACCTCCTCCAAGCGCCAATTAGTGAATGTCTAGATTATTTGTGATCGTTTTTCGTTGCTCATGTTTCTGATCCAAACAGCAGTATGGATTTACGTTAGAAATAACTTGTCAAAGTTTGGTAATGAGCTCAATTTCGTGTGACTCACACATTTCCTAGTGCTATAGCACAGCTCCTCTTGTGTTTTCTTGGTATGAAACTATTTCTGTTTTACCCTCTGTCTCTACTGTTACCCAACTGATGTATGACTCCGTGTCTTGAACAAGTGGGGTTTCCCCAAGAGTGATCAGGGTATGTTTGTTACAGTTATTCTCACCTGTGTCTTTTCTCTAAGAATCTTTAAACGTAATTGTTGTTGACCTCCCATCCAAAGTTGACATTTCTTCCTGCATCTATGTTCGTGTGTGAGACAGGAGGGCGTATCGACATCGAGGTTCAGACCATCGAAATGCTTCGACAGACGTCAACGTATATTAACGTTTGCTACGAGTCTATATGCCGGTTTCGTGGCTTAGAGGTTAGCTACTTTTCTCCGTAATCTCGCAGGTAACGTTATGACGGTGAGAATCAGCAGTGGTTCGAATCGCATCGGTAACTTACGGGGTATGTGAGCCGGCCGCTCAGACAGCAATGGCAAACTACTGAGCGTAATCTTGCCAAGAAATCAACATACAGCTGAAAGATGCTGGTGTCGACAGCGATGTCCTGTAAAGGATATGCAAAAAAAAAAACAAAAAAAAACGAGACTATATCACAGCCTGGGTCACAAACAGCGCGGTTCGCCTGAGGGTCGTTAAACCCCCCCCCCCCCCCCCCCCCACAACAAAAAAATATGCATTGAAGTTTGTTTGTCAGTCCTTTAGGAGATTCAATGTCTCAAAGTGTTAACCTAAATGCAATGTCGTTTGGGTTGCGTATGTCTGGAAAAGGTCTCGTATGTGTCGCCATCGCGAAGGTAATTTTTTTGCAAGATGGAAAACGCTGACCAATAAACAGATGTCATTTGCAACAAGCAAAAGAGTGTTGAGGTCCTACATAGAACCTGTACTGTTGTATGGATGTGAAGCGTGGACAATGAACAGACAAGCCGAATAACATCTGATGGCTGTGGAAATGTGGTTTCTCGGAAAAATGCAAAGAATGCCATTGACAGACAGAAAAATCGATGACCAAGTCCTACAAAAAAAGCAAAACAACAACAACAAACACATTAAAATCGTAAACTGATTAGAGAAAATAGACGTAGACAGTCACAATATGTGACGTGTCGCGTTGTGTTATAACGTGGTGGTATGGGAGCCGGTCGTTCAGAAAGCAATGGCAAACTACTGAACGTAAAATTTGCCTAGTACATCAACAGCAGTTGAAAAAATGCTGATGTTGACGGTAACTGCCTGCAAGAGGTATGCAACAATAAAACAAAAAAGTCACAATATATTGGCCACGTTGTGAGAAGAAATGAATTGGAAAACTTTTTGACAACTGGCAAGATCGATAGGAAGAGAACAAGGGGAAGGCAGAGTAGTATAAACCTGAATGGCTTGGCCACGTGGTATAGTCGAGACAAGAACACAGATGATCCACGTCTCTAGTGATCGAGTGCGATGGCGAAACTTGACCTCCAACGCTTACCGGCATGACACATACGAATGGATGTATCAGGGTGAGGTCAGCGTAAGGCCTTCCTCTCAACCTGGCACCGAAGCACCACCTCTACGGGGCTGTGTGGTAGAGGTCTCTTCCCTCTACGGGGCTGTGTGGTAGAGGTCTCTTCCCTCTACGGGGCTGTGTGGTAGAGGTCTCTTCCCTCTACGGGGCTGTGTGGTAGAGGTCTCTTCTCTCTACGGAGCTGTGTGGTAGAGGTCTCTTCCCTCTACGGGGCTGTGTGGTAGAGGTCTCTTCCCTCTACGGGGCTGTGTGGTAGAGGTCTCTTCTCTCTATGGAGCTGTGTGGTAGAGGTCTCTTCCCTCTACGGGGCTGTGTGGTAGAGGTCTCTTCCCTCTACGGGGCTGTGTGGTAGAGGTCTCTTCTCTCTACGGAGCTGTGTGGTAGAGGTCTCTTCTCTCTAGCGGGGCTGTGTGGTAGAGGTCTCTTCCCTCTACGGAGCTGTGTGGTAGAGGTCTCTTCTCTCTACGGAGCTGTGTGGTAGAGGTCTCTTCCCTCTATGGGGCTGTGTGGTAGAGGTCTCTTCCCTCTACGGAGCTGTGTGGTAGAGGTCTCTTCCCTCTACGGGGCTGTGTGGTAGAGGTCTCTTCCCTCTACGTGGCTGTGTGGTAGAGGTCTCTTCCCTCTACGGGGCTGTGTGGCAGAGGTCTCTTCCCTCTACGTGGCTGTGTGGCAGAGGTCTCTTCCCTCTACGGGGCTGTGTGGCAGAGGTCTCTTCCCTCTACGGGGCTGTGTGGCAGAGGTCTCTTCCCTCTACGGGGCTGTGTGGCAGAGGTCTCTTCCCTCTACGGGGCTGTGTGGCAGAGGTCTCTTCCCTCTCTCCAACAAAAACCAGCTATCCGCCGGGTGCAATTATGTCCTCCGCCGGGTGCAAGTATGTCCTCCGCCGGGTGCAAGTATGACACCTGCCGATTGCAAGTATGTCCCCTGCCGGCTGCAAGTATGTCCCCTGCCGGCTGCAAGTATGTTCTCCGCCGGCTGCAAGTATGTCCCCTGCCGGCTGCAAGTATGTTCTCCGCCGGCTGCAAGTATGTCCCCTGCCGGCTGTAAGTATGTTCTCCGCCGGCTGCAAGTATGTTCTCCGCCGGCTGCAAGTATGTTCCCTGCCGGCTGCAAGTATGTTCTCCGCCGGCTGCAAGTATGTCTCCTGCTGGCTGAAAATATGTTCTCCGTGGGCTGCAAGTACGTCCGTCCTCCGCGGGCTGCAAGTGTGTCCTTAGCCTGCAACCCTCCAGATGCAGGTTGTTACCTGACAACATGAGCTGATGGTGTGCGAGATGGTGGTGATTGAATAACAGGAAAAGCTACATCCAATGTGTCTCCTGTGTCATTCTGTGGTTGCGCGTTTGCCTCCCCTATTTGCCTGCCTCCCCTATTTGCCTGCCTCCCCTATTTGCCTGCCTCCCCTATTTGCCTGCCTCCCCTATTTGCCTGCCTCCCCTATTTGATCGCCTCCCCTATTTGCCTGCCTCCCCTATTTGCCTGCCTCCCCTATTTGCCTGCCTCCCCTATTTGCCTTTCGCTCTTACAGGCTTCACCTTTCGTTAAAAAGAACGTGATTAAAACGCAAAGATGCCCGCGAAAGCAGGAGGAAACCACTGTTAAGTATCATAATATTGAAATTCCACAACTCACTCCACCAAACAAGTGGAAATTGCTAAGTCATTAGAGAAATTAGATGACAATCGAGAATTTTTTGGCGTTTTGTGAAGAAAAGTAAATGTGAACAATTAGTGACAATTGCCAAAAATGATGAAGGAAGAGTTTGAAGAAAACATCAAGCAAGAGAAAGACAATACGGTTTTTATAAAAATGACAATCATAACAAAAATACATACTTATTTGAGAGTTTCCATATGAGATAGCGAGAAATGACGGTTCACTCGTATCGACATAGCACGATGATGATAAACGGTGCATAAAGCGAGCAATAATAGAGCAAAGTGATTTGCCCGTTTGCTGGTGTCAGCAACATATAGGTTTATATTGATTTGACTTAGTTGAGGGCCTGCGACCCTATCGCGAGTAAAATGCAAAAGAAGAAACCTAATTGCTTGGCTATAGCCACCGTTGAACGGTCGATGAGCTAGTTGTCACAGAACGAGCTAAGCGCCTCGGGCAACAACATTCAAGTCATACATCCCAACATGTGACTTACAACCGTCACACATCCCAACATGTGACTTACAACCGGCACACACCCCAACATGTGACTTACATCCGGCATCACCGCTATCTAATCACTCATAATGTACTTAGAAACAGCTTCCGCTACGCCAAGAACAGTGCAACTGTTTTTCCGTTCCAGAAAGTTCTTTCTGTACAGCCCGGATCTTATTTTGTGAATCTGGCCTAGGGGCTAAAGATGGCTCAGATCCACACTAGACAGAAGACAGGGCTGGCAGTTTCTTCAACTCACCTGCGTCCCCCTCAGAGGGAGGCGCGTGGTGTTAATTAGACGCCCTGGTGTGTATATAGCTGTCGTGAGTTCGTCAGGTGTTAGTGATTGTCTCAAACAGCCACAAGGCGGTGGTAATAATAATAATAATAATAATAATAATAATAATAATAATAATAATAATAACGAAAATAGTATCTTAGTAGTGCTTGTAGATATAGTAGTAGCAGCAGCAGCAGCAGCAGGAGTATTAATAGTAGTTTTAGCAACATTGGTAACAATAGAATTAACAGCAGTAACTGTGTTAGTAGTACTTGTAGTAGATGAACAAAAGAAAAGAAACAGCGGCTGCAGCAGGATATAACAATATGGATTGCAAACAATTAGGTATGTTTCCTGCGGAAAGAAGAGACATACAAAACACGGACACAGTGTATATACCTTACAATGGTCTCCATACGGACAAGTGAAAACAGAGTGAGAATTATCCAAACTCAGAAACAATCAATACATATATAGTAATGAAGTAATAATATAAAAATAAGTATTATAGAACACCTAGGACAACCGACGTTTCAATTCTAAGAATCTTTTTCAAGAACAGGACAACACAAACAGATAAATAACGAAAATTTTTAAAAAATCTGTTTGTGTTGTCCTGCTCTAAATAAGATTCTTAGAATCGAAATGTCGATTTTCCTTTGTGTCCTATACATACCTAATTGTCTGCAATCCACATTAGTAGATGTAGTACTTGTAGTAGTAGTTTTAGCAACATTCTGTAGCAAATGAGTCGCGGTGGCATGTGAATTGATAGTATGCTTGCCTGTCGGCGCGGAGGGTTAATGTTGTGGAATTCCCATCGAGGCAAAGACAAGTTTCTTTAATAGTGAACGTAGTCTAAAAATGGGAAGCTGAAAGTGTCTGGAAATTAAGGACATTCCTTGTGATGTTGAACACATCATGCAAAGAGTACTGTCTATACAATTATGGAGCTACCTCATACACAATATGTCGCATATGCAGGCGTAGGCAGGGTAGTTTATTTCAGGGAAGAATGGGAAAGGCGAGAATGGGAGAGGCGAGAATGGGAGAGGCGAGAATGGGAGAGGCGAGAATGGGAGAGGCGAGAATGGGAGAGGCGAGAATGGGAGAGACGAGAATGGGAGAGACGAGAATGGGAGAGACGAGAATGGGAGAGGTGAGATTGGGAGAGGTGAGAATGGGAGAGACGAGAATGGGAGAGGTGAGAATGGGAGAGGCGAGAATGGGAGAGGTGAGAATGGGAGAGGCGAGAATGGGAGACGTGAGAATGGGAGAGACGAGAATGGGAGAGGCGAGAATGGGGGAGGTGAGAATGGGAGAGGCGAGAATGGGAGAGGTGAGAATGGGAGAGACGAGAATGGGAGAGACGAGAATGGGAGAGGTGAGAATGGGAGAGACGAGAATTGGAGAGACGAGAATGGGAGAGGTGAGAATGGGAGAGGTGAGAATGGGAGAGGCGAGAATGGGAGAGACGAGAATTGGAGAGGTGAGAATGGGAGAGGTGAGAATGGGAGAGGCGAGAATGGGAGAGACGAAAATGGGAGAGGCGAGAATGGGAGAGGAAAGAATGGGAGAGGAAAGAATGGGAGAATTGAGAATGGGAGAGACGAGAATGGGAGAGGTGAGAATGGGAGAGGTGAGAATGGGAGAGGTGAGAATGGGAGAGGCGAGAATGGGAGAGACGAGAATGGGAGAGGCGAGAATGGGAGAGGCGAGAGTGGGAGAGGAAAGAATGGGAGAGGAAAGAATGGGAGAGTTGAGAATGGGAGAGACGAGAATGGGAGAGGCGAGAATGGGAGAGGCTAGAATGGGGGAGACGAGAAGAGAAATGGGAAAGACGAGCAATGAGAAAGAACAAATAAATGGGGAAGACCAAACATGGGAAAGACGAGAAATGGGAAAGACGAGAAATGGGTGCCTCATGGTAGAATATGAAACACGAAAGGAAAGAAGGTATTTATATATTTACGGGCGGAAGAGGAAATGAGACAGTTGGGTACTTCTATATCTAAATGTAAAAGTAAGATAAGACACGACTGTGATGTACTTATTTATCTCAGGGTAGAAGAAAAAGAGGATAGACGAGACAAGACCAATCTGGTACTTCTTTCTCAGGGTAGAAGAGAAAGAGGATAGACGAGACAGTCTGGTACTTCTATATCTCAGGGTAGAAGTGGAAAGACGAGACAGTCTGGTACTTCTATATCTCAAGATAGAAGAGGAAAGACGAGACCGTCTGGTACTTCTATATCTCAGGGTAGAAGGCGAAAAGACTAAACGCAATCTTAAGGTACACTACTCCAGAGAAAACGAGGACAGGGTGTAAGTGGCGACATATGTAATTACTTACACAATACATTAAATGTCAGTTGCATGTCCTAGTTGCAAGTCCTTTACAGGATGCTCATACCATCGAAATCATCGCTAAGTAGTCAGCTTTCAAATCTCCCGCAGCCGATTGGTAAGACAGGGCATTATGAACTGCGTTCCTCACTATCCTCTTAGCCACAGAGAGTAGCAGCCTACACCACTCCAGAGAAAAAGAGAAAGGGAGTTTAAATGGCGACGTATGCAATTACGCTATACCATAATTTCACGTATAGTTTTAAGTCTGGAAGAGGGGCAGATGACCGACCCCCATTTGCAGGGATCTCCAAATGATGCCGCTTAATATGTTTTGGTTCAGTGATGTCACTAATGATCACTGTTGAAGACGGCAGGTCGCATTCATTCCGAAACGCCTGTCATGGCGATTGTCTCTCACGCATGCGCTGTGACATGATGGCAAACACAGACATAACCAGGCCTGACAGGCGCGCGGAGCTGCGCCATCTGTCCCTGCACCGATGTGGGTCCCCCACTGCATAATGTTATCAGATTTGTCCTTACAGGGGCTTCCGCTCCGACATCATTAGTGAAGTCTGCACTGTTTGTCTTCTCCGCGCGAAGTCAGGCGGGTAATTCGGTAACATCTATTGCGACATTTGGAAAACACGGCTCGGGGACCCGACCATAGAATGTCCCCCATCCGATTCAGAGTTGGTGCAGTTTGAGGTGGTTCCTGTTTTCGTAAAAGAAGCAACGCCTGGTGCAGTCTCTACAGCTTTTGATAGCTTCATAGCTAGGGGACTTCTGAGTTTAATGAGATGAGACATTTCGTTCTTCTAGTTTTCGTCACCTTATTTGTTTTGGCTTCTCATTTTCCGTGCTTCTTTTTTCAGATTTACGTTCCCAGTTCTCCAGGTTTTCCCGTTCCTAATTCTCCAAGTTTCCCGTTCCAAATTCTCAAAGTTTCCCGTTCCCAATTAATGTTTTCCGTATTTTCCATTCCCAAATCATTTTTTTCCATTCTGAAGTCATTCATTCTGTTCCCCTTTTCTGGTCGTCGTCCTCCATCCTTTCTGTTCCTCCTTTCTGGTCGTCGTCCTCCATCCTTTCTGTTCCTCCTTTCTGGTCGTCGTCCTCCATTCTTTCTGTTCCTCCTCTTTCGTGGTTTATGTACCTTCGTCTCAGTGTTTTCTGTCCCGCTTTCTTCCTGCTTCCTATTCCTTTTTCTTCGTTACTCCTGTTTTATCGTTCCCCGTGCATCCTTTCCTTCTACCCCAGTTCTTCCCGTTCCTCCTTTTCCGTGATCCCTATATCACATTCTCTAGTCTCCTACCTATCTCTTTTCTTTGTTTCCTCGAGCTTCTCTCCTAGAAGAAAAGGCAGGGCTAGCCCAGAACCTCGATGAACACAGTAAATTATAGACTCGGTATGCATGAGCGTGCATGAGGTAGAAGGGAAGGTAAGGACGACATACTTCAATGCGGCCCGTTGTGAGAACGACGTACTGCCAAGACTATGCTACATGATAGTGACTACTAGCCTGCATTCAGAGTGGCGAATTAGAACGTTAGATGCATATCATTGATATGACATCGCATTCAATCCCAGCATGTTTGGCTGTTTATGATTCCCTGGTTCGCCACTGCTTTCTAATAAACCGAGAATACTCAATGTATCAAGAATAGAAAATCATAAATGAAATCAGGACTACAGCGGGGGATATAGCTGCACTAGATTGTATCAAAAGACAGCAAGTCAAATGGTTTGGCCATGTATCTAGGTTACTAACCAACAGTATACCACCACAAGCAATGATGTACACTATTAAAGCTACCGCAAGGTTGGTCCGCCTCCAAATCGTCCGCAGCTGTCTATGAATGCGGGATTACGAATTTCATTCGTAACCTCGTCAGTACAAAGCCGACCTCTAATAATCCCAGGTCTAAAGTGACGAGTGGTCAGGACCCCTGAAGTTTGAGATGGAACCATCTGTTTCTGTGTTCTTCAGGTAAGCCACGTCTGCGGAATCTACACACGTTTGGTGGCTTCATAGCTAGAACATTAGAGTTTAACTAGACGAGAATATTTCTTCTCTCTTCATCGTTTTCGTCACCTTTTTTCTTTCGGTTTCTCATTCTCAGTGCTTTCTTGTCATTTCCTTGCTAACCCCCGTCCCCCGTGCTTTTTGTATTTCGCCTTTGTGCTTTCAATACATCATATTCCTCTCCCGAGCATTCTGTTCCTTCCTGCTTTCTGTTCTTCCTCCGAACTGTCCCTTCTTCCTAGTTACGGTCCTCCACCGTGTTCTCTGATCATATTTCTGCGTGCTTCCTATTCCTCCACCTTCTCACTTGTTCTTTGCCCTCCCCGTGTAGCCTATTCAAGTCCGCGCTTTTTGATCCTCCTCCTCCTCCTCCTTCTCCTCCCCCTCCTCCGTGTATGAAGTATCATTCTTTTCCGTTCTCTTCTGTTTTCCAATCTCCCTCTTATGTGTGTCCATCTCCCCCTGTCTTCCTAGTGTCCCCCTAGTCCTTCTTGGGAGAAGAGGCAATGGTCGACCAGCAGGAAAAGGGACAGAAGTTATTACATATATTGACCATGAGTGCAACAGGCAGAAGAAGTAAAAGATTTTACGAGAATTAGCAGTGGCTCGAATCGCAAAAGTGACTTATGAGAGTATGGAGCCGGTCGCTCAGAAAGTCGTGGCGTGCTGATGAGCGTAATCTAGCCTAGGAATCAGCATACAGCTGAAAGATGCTGGTGTTGACCGCAATATCCTGAAACAGGATGGAAACGCGGGAAAAAAAAAAAAAGTGACAGCGCGACGTTTTCCACAAGATCTGCTACACGATTCCAGCTCTTGTGCCTTCGGAGACATAAAGATGGTGTCAAGGCAGTATGTCACGAATAAGACCCACATATCCCATGGCATCTGACAGTCCACTCCCTTCCTTGTCGCATTTTTTCAGACAATTCATAGAACGCCCAGAAAGTCAGTCAATAGATCATCCTCATTGCCAATAGAACTATTAGTCCATAAGTGATCTCAGATCCCCTCCTCAGTATCTCCATCAGCGTATAACGACTGATGACTCCAGTTCTGTGTTGATTGACTATTCTTCTTTGGCGTTCCCTATGACCCTCTTGTGTAGTTTAACCCTGACTTAATGTCCTTGGAGTCTGGTCAAAGTTACAGAGTCACAATCATACTTTGAGTAATTTACTCTTCCTGCGACATCGAATAAATTCAGCACGCCATATTCAGAAAATGACCCCTTATCAAACTGACGAGCCTGGGTCGATATCCATAATAGTACTCGCTGGAAAACAACCCCACCATATCTGGAGAGTGAATCGAGACCACTGAAGAAGTAATGAAGCTTACTAACCACTGTGTCACAAAGGCCCCTTCAACAGAAATGTTTATGAATTTCATCTGCCGATGGATCTCCATACCAGCTCTATGCTACCTGCCAAACCCGGACAATGAAAGAGAAAACAATTACAACAGAAATTAGATTCCTGAAATATACTCAAATGTATCAAGAAGAAAAAATCAAATGAAATCAGAATTAAATTCGGGGTTATAGCCGGGATAGACTTTATCAGAAAACAGCAAGTTAAATGCTTTGGCCATATAACCAGGCTACCAACTAACAGTATACCACAACAAGCAATGATGTACAGACCAAATGGAAGCAGAAAAAGAGGCCGACCACGTAAACGATGGACAGAGGGAGTCCATGCGAATCTCCATAATCTTATAAACGGGCACTCTCCCGCTGTTTATACTTCACCTCAACACCGCGAGTTACTAGAGGAACAAGATCAGATGAGTAGTTACAAGTAGGTATAGGACCACTTTACAATCAAAACAGACTAAACACTCGGTGGGTGGTATGATCAATATAACACCGGTCGCCATTACTTTCCAGGACACTGCCTGGTACCCATTTCAGGTTAGGTCGACGTGGGAGTCCAGGTCCATGTTTAAACATTTCAGGCTAGGTCGACCTGGGGGTCCAGGTCCATGTTTAAACATTTCAGGCTAGGTCGACCTGGGGGTCCAGGTCCACGTTCCAAACCGCTCGGATGCAGAACGTCAACGTGGGAGTCCAGGTCCATGTTTAAACGTTTCAAACCGCTCAGATGCAGATCACATCCATGTACGACCAGGACGACAGGCCAGCCAATAGCATTTACTGGCTATTTGTGATTTAGTTTACGTTCTGTAGTTTGCCATACTTTCTTAACGACCGAAGCTCATACCAATTGTTACAATCAAAGCTAAGCGATCTGCTTCCAAATCGCCTGGGACGAACACAGAAACCCGGATACAGGTCAGCAGAAGGAGACCAACACTGGTGGTATGGTCGTTAGTGTACTGGATAGTCAAGAATGTGGTGCGTGTTCAATCATGTAAAAGACTTCATGAAGACATACGCTTTATAAAGTATACCATATATTGTAAAATGCGTTATGAAGACATTCTGGAAAGTTGAACGACTTCATGAAGGCATACGCTGGATTTTCGATCTTGCAACAGACGTTACAAAGAAAATTGTCTTTTGAATCTTGTAGTGTCTTTTGAATCTAGTAGAAAACTTAACGCAGAAATACTCTGCTATGTCGATCCTGCCAAAACTTTATAAAGACATTCTGGACTAAATATTTTACTGTAAAATACTCATAAAGAAAGTCTGGATTATAGATATTGTAAAATACGCCACAAATACAATCTGGAATATAAATATTGTACAGGACGCCACAAAGACATTAAGGACTATATAGATATTCTAAAATACGCTATAAAGACATTTTGCACTAAAGATATTGTAAAATAAGTTATAAAGACAGTTGAAAGACTTCATGAAGAGATACAATGGATTTTCAATCTTCTAAGAGACTTTAGGATGGTTTGTTTTGAATCTGGTAGTAGACAATTAGAGGTGCTCTAAGACGATTGCTCTTGCCAGAACTTTACAACATTCCAGATATTAAAAAAGACAAAGACGTGTTCTGAATTGTAGATCTCAAAGATCATGAAGGCAAATATTGGATTTTCGAATTTACAACATAAGTTAGGATAAGACAGGTTCTGAATTTTAAAGACAATGTAGAGGTACCTCACACTATCAGTTTTGCCAAGACTTCTAAAGACTACTCTAGACTATAGAAAACACGAACATCTCATTATTTTCAAAGGGGTAAAAATTAGGCACGCAGGCTCATTCATTTACCAATCCGTCCTTTTCATCTGTCATACATGATTTCATTCACACCTCACTCATGAGGCTAATCTTGGATAATAACATCATTATACTGGTACATTATAAACGAACGGCAAGTGTACAACAATCTATAGTACACAACATATTAAACTCTTGACGTGGCAAGTGTTAGTAGCTTAGGTGTGTATACTATACTATCGACAGAATAATGATGTAATGGGGGGGGGGGGGGGGGGGGGGTTAAGATTATTTCAAGATCACATTAATACAATAACCAGTTACTTGATATTGTTTTTCCCTCTACATTTTACGGTTCTGTATTTCTCGCCCTAATGAAATGTTTTTGGTATGTTTTTGTAATGTTTTTATGTATACTGTGTAAGGGTGGAGGGGGGGGGGGAATTTATAGGGAGGAAGTTCGAAAAAGGGGGGGGGGGAATTGACGTTCTGAACATATGGTAAAGGGGGGGAGGGGGCATGGGCTAAAAAAGGTTGAGAACCACTGTTTTAGATATTGTGTTAGTCTATCCTAGACTTCGGGGCGTGTATACTTATCGTGTGATACATGCTAGTCTATCCTAGGCTTCGGAGCGTGTATACTTATCGTGTGATACATGTTAGTCTATCCTAGGCTTCGGGGCGTGTATACTTATCGTGTGATACATGTTAGTCTATCCTAGGCTTCGGGGCGTGTATACTACTTACTCGTGTGATACATGTTACTATATCCTAGACTTCGGGGCGTGTATACTACTTACTCGTGTAATACATGTTAGAGACTGCGTGTCCTTTGTATGACGCTGCGATCAAACCCAGGATAATTTTCTTGGCAATTTTATGTTTAGTAAGTTGCCACTGACTTCTGGACAAGAGGTCAAAGATTAAGTCCAACTTAATGCCGGTGTAAGGATTAAACTCCCTACCTCCTCGTCAGCGATATTGCAACAGACTCCACGAAGGCAAGCTGACTACGTATCTTTCAAAGCGATCACTGACTGAATAAGATATGCCTTCAGGATCTCAATCTCCACGCCTGTCCAGTTCTGTATTTCTAGAAGCCCTCATGTCCCAATCTTCCCTTGTTGACCCCGGTTCTCCCAGGCCCTTCATTAAGGCGTGGTCACTTCATTAGGGCCTGGTCTGACGAAATAACAATCTTTGTTCTGTCATCACTTAGTGGTCGGGGTCAGTCGCCAGTGGTCAACCCGTTATGGTCAGTAATTGGGCTGACTCACGGACTGCAGGGGTGAGGGCAGGGGTGCGCAATTAGAACACATGGGTTGAGTTGTGTGTTGAGGGGAGGGCGAACGGACAGATGTAATGGCAAGACGGAGATATATAAATGAAGGAAGGACGAAAATAAAGCCGTCTGAATGGTAAGCAGCCAGTAGTAGTAGTTTGTAGGATAAGCAACAGAAGTAACATTTATATACACGCTGTAGTAGTATTCGTTGAAGTAATAGTAGTAATGGTGGTAGTGGTGGTGTTGGTAGTGGTGGTGGTGGTGGTGGTGGTGGCTGTGAAGATCCACTGTGTTGAGTTCTATTTTCTGCTAGCACATATGTAGAGACCCACATGATTACAGTGTGCTGAGACCCACATAAATAAGTGTGCCGAGTTCCACATGGTTGAGTATGCCGAGTTCCACATGGTTGAGTGTGCCGAGTTCCACATGGTTGAGTGTGCCGAGATCCACACAAATGAGTGTGCCGAGTTCCACATAGTTGAGCGTGCTGTTGTCCACATGGATGAGTGTACTACTGTACACATGGTTGAGCGTGCTGTTGTTCCCATGGTTGAGCGTGCTGAAGTCCACATGGTTGAGTGTGTTGTTGTCCACATGGTTGAGTGTGATGAAGTCCACATGGTTGAGCGTGCTGTTGTACACATGGATGAGTGTGGTGAAGTCCACATGGTTGAGTGTGCTACTGTATACATGGTTGAGTGTGCTGTTGTACACACGGTTGAGTGTGATGAAGTCCACATGGTTGAGTGTGCTACTGTACACAAGGTTGAGTGTGTTGTTGTCCACATGGATGAGTGTGATGAAGTCCACATGGTTGAGTGTGCTACTGTACACATGGTTGAGCGTGCTGTTGTACACATGGTTGAGTGTGATGAAGTCCACATGGTTGAGTATGCTGTTGTACACATGGATGAGTGTGGTGAAGTCCACATGGTTGAGTGTGCTACTGTACACATGGTTGAGTGTGCTGTTGTCCACATGGTTGAGTGTGCAGTTGCCCACATGGTTGAGTGTGCTGTTGTCCACATGGTTGAGTGTGCTGTTGTCCACATGGTTGAGTGTGCTGTTGTCCACATGGTTGAGTGTGCTGTTGCCCACATGGTTGAGTGTGCTGTTGTCCACATGGTTGAGTGTGCTGTTATCCACATGGATGAGTGTGCTGTTGTCCACATGGTTGAGTGTGCTGTTGTCCACATGGTTGAGCGTGCTGTTGCCCACATGGTTGAGCGTGCTGTTGCCCACATGGATGAGCGTGCTGTTGTCCACATGGTTGAGCATGCTGTTGCCCACATGGTTGAGCGTGCTGTTGCCCACATGGTTAAGTGTGCTATTGTCCCCATGGTTGAGTGTTCTATTGTCCCCATGGTTGAGTGTGCTGTTGTCCCCATGATTGAGTGTGCTGTTGTCCCCATGGTTGAGTGTGCTGTTGACCCCATGGTTGAGTGTGCTGTTGACCACATGGATGAGTGTGCTGTTATCCACATGGTTGATGGTGCTAACTTTAGAGTTGTGGAGATCCAGTAACAATTCACAAACGAATGCTCCGGCTTAATAGTTCGAGGGTTTGAAATCAACTGAAAGTGATTTGAAGTAGAACGTGTGCGTTGATTTTTAATAGCATGAGCATCGATAGCTGGTCAGCAAAGGCAAACTGGCGAACGTAATAAAATATTCCATCGCCTTTGCAGAACGTTGAGAGATTATTTTTTTTTTCTAGGCAATTTTACGTGTAATAGTTTGATGGGACTAAGACGATATACTAAATGTGCCTCATTGGGTCGAACAGCCATCTTTGCTTTGACATTGCACTAATACTCCTCGTCGCCTGTATAGTTAGGTAATTTGCCTATAAAATAAGAGACGTGTCTTTACAGATGGCATAGCCAATCAACCAGCTCACATCCAGCCGTCATTTCCTTAACTTATCCCACAAATCTACGCCTACATCCTATCTGTATACGTTTTCTATTTCTACTGTTGTGTTTGTTGGGGATTTATTTATGTTGCCGTGTAGATTACATACAAAGGCCTTTCTAGTTACACTACTCGGATTGTACCATGCTATATCTTATCTAACCGGCGCATTAGCTTTGAGGATAGTGAGTTCCGGAGTCTCACAGTCCTCCGTCTCGAAATTAGCTTCCAGCGGATTAGGAGGCAAAAGGCTTTGTGTTGATGTTTTTTGTTTTTAATAATTTTGCATATCCCTTACAGGACGTCGCAGTCAACACTAGCATTTTTCATTTGCTGTTGATGTACTAGGCAAGATTACGCTGAGTAGTTTGCCACTGTTTTCTGAGCGACCGGCTCACATACCCCCGTAAGTTACCAGCGCGGCGCGAGCCGCTGCAGCTGCGTTATTCACGAGAATATACAGGATTACGGAGAAAGACGTTAACTCTCTACGTCAGAGAGACCGGCTTTGCGTTGATTTAGATAGTATGAATAGTCGGCCGTCCGGGAAGCAATGACAACATACTGAACTAACATTGGTTAGTAAATCATAGGCGGCCGATACATGATTGAATGTTGATTGATACGCTCCGTGGGGGTATGCATATAGCGTTGTCCTATCGAACGCCAGTAACTTTTTCTCAACTCTTGGTTCACTTGTATCCGTCAGTCTAGTTCTCGGGGTATCCGTCAGTCTAGTTCTCAGGTATTTAGTTCTAGGATATCTGTCCATGCCTTCCCAAGAGTCCCATATGGTGATTATGTTATACAACTGTAGCCCTGTTTGTGCACAGGATAGATTTATTTGAGGATGCAGAGAGAGAAAGCACAATACAAACAGTAATGTCCACTGTAACAACGATTTCTATACAGTTGGCCACTTCTGCAGAATAACCAGTTCGAACACAACTGCACGAAAAGTACTCATTGGCGCTCATATCAACAGAAGAAAGAAATGAGAGCAGAGATGACAAAGCCAGTTGCATGTCCTTTACAGGACGTCTAACTCAACCCCAGCAATTTACTGTTGGTGATATTCTAGTAAATTTTATGTTTAGTAGTTTGCCACTGATTTCCGGGCGGCAGCAACCAGTGTTCAGAAGCGACGCGAGGCGGTCTGATTCCAAATAACCCCTTTTCGAACCTGGTATACCGGATTGTGAATCGTGTTCGCTACCTTTAGTCACCGACACTGACCGAACACGAGACAAAAACTGAATCTGTAGTTGCCAAATCTGGGTTCGAACTAGTCACAAATGACAGCGCCTCGCTGCAAGAATGAAATAAACTTCGACAAATGGATGTCTCCAGACCACTAAAATAAAGAGTGCTTCATTTGCAAAATTTCGTGGTTCAATTTCCACAATGTCATGGCTTCATTTCCACACTGTCTTAGCTTCATTTCCATACGGTCCTGACTTCATTTGCACAAGGTCCTGGCGTCGTTTCCACAAGGTCCTGGCTTCATTTGTAAAAGGTCCTGGCTTCATTTGCAAAAGGTCCTGGCTTCGTTTGCAAATAGTCCTGGCTTCATTTGCAAACGGTCCTGGTGTCATTTGCCAAAGATTCTTGCTTAATTTGCACAAAGTCCCGGCTTTATAAGCATAAGGTCATGTCGTCATTTGCAAAAAGTGCTGGCGTCATTTACAAAAGGTCCTGGCTTCATTTCCTAAAGGTTCTAGCTTCATTTCCACTCCCATTTACTTCTCCCTACTCTTACTCACATCTTGCCCACTCACATCTCTGCTTCTCGCAGAACAGGTGCCAACTGGCCACAAATAAAGGCCTGCGTCCACTTCTAGCCACCTCAACTGCTAATTGTCGGGGACGTCCGGCTGCGCCCCTGAACTCGCCATTAAGCTCTCATTGTGTTAATCCCACAATCGGCTGACCAGGCCTGAACACAGCAACTGCCGTGGAGAAAGCCAAGAAAGAAATGGACTGGGAGTCTCCAGGCCTCCTGTAGCGCTTGTGTACTTTTAAGACTGAACAATTACAGTTGCCAAGGAAATGGGTTAACAGTGGGTGAAGTAGCAAAGGAAATGGGTCAATAGTGGGTGAAATAACTCAGATGGGCGTGATTAGTGTTGACAGCTGAGACAATTCTATGAAACCATAAAGGACTTTTACATGTCTGGGACACTATTGAGTATATGGTGATGCTCAAAATAATATTCCCTTAGAGAATTTAAATACAGAAGACACAAACTAGAAGTTGCACGATTTAGTGCCTGGTTATTTCGCCGCATGGTGATATTTTTACACAAGGAAAATATTTTTATCGGCCGGAGTGATACTAACATCACCCACCCAAATGTCGATTTATCTATAAAATAAATATAGGCATAGCACACTATGTCCAGTTGGTCTTAAAGCGTTAAAAGGATCCTTTATGGTTTATTCGTTAATTTGATTTATCAATCGGCTCTCCGTGTGCGATGTGGTTAGTATCACTTTCCGGCTTTTCTTCCCCTGTCACAAATAGACCCCACTAACCGGTACCTATAGACTCCACCACCCTGTCACAAATAGACCCCGCCATCCTGTCACAAATAGACCCTACCACCCTGTCACAAATAGACGAAACACCTATACACCCACCACCAACAGCCCCACCACCATGTCACCAATAAACCTACCACTCCACCTTGTTAAACAGAATGAATGTCTGCCGGCCTTGCGGTCAAACGTCAATAGTTTGAGTAGAGGGCCAGCCATCATGCTCACATCCCCAGATGTACCACATTAGATTCAGTACCAAACGAAAAAGAGGTAAAAAGACCACCATGTGAATGTGGAAGGCAAGGGGAAACCACCACATTATCTTCCCAAGACTTCATGGCAAAACATATTTCAAAGTTAGTGAAGGACGTTAATGGCTGTCTTAGGGCATCCTCGTCCGGTAGGGACAGTCATGAGCCACAGGTGACACCAGACCGTCATCCAGCTACTGATCGCAAAATCATAACTAAAATAAATAAATTTAGAGTAGGAACATGGAATGTTAGGACATTAAATGAGCTAGGAAAGTTGACCAATGTTCTAAGAGAGATGGATAGCATGAAAATGAATATACTAGGCGTTAGTGAGATGAGATGGAAGGGATCGGGCAAAATTATAGCTGACAATCACACAATAATTTATTCTGGAGGGGATACACATGAAAAAGGTGTAGGAATAATATTAGACGAAAAAACAGCCAAGTCAATTAATGGATACTGGTGTATTTCAGATAGAGTTATTATGGTAAAAATCAAAGGCAAACCAATAGACATAAATATTATACAAGTATATGCACCAACAGCAAGCAGTAGTGATGAAGAAATACAACACTTTTATGACGAAATAGAAATGGCGATGGCTCAAATTGGATCACAAGAAATAAAGATAATACTTGGTGATTTTAATGCAAAAGTAGGAAAGGGAAAAATGGAGGATGTAGTGGGGAATTATGGTTTAGGTACAAGAAATGAAAGAGGGGAAAAGCTAATAGAATGGGCAAATATCAATGATATGATAATTGGAAACACATGGTTTAAACACCATAAAAGACGACTGTACACATGGATAAGCCCTGATAAGAAAATACGCAACCAAATTGACTACATACTAATTAATAAAAGATTTAGAAATGCTTTAATTAATGTAAAGATAATGCCTGGTGCTGACTGTAATAGTGATCATGTACCACTATGTGGACAATATAAAAGTAAGATTAAAGAGAGGGAAAAAAATGGTTAAGAACATGAGACTTAATAAAGAGGTTCTGAAAATAGATAAAGAAATGCAAGAACAATACAGAGTGACTGTGAAAAATAGGTACAATGCAATAACTAAAATACAGAGTATAGATAAACAATGGGAAATGTTAAGGGACTCCATTCATCAAACTAGCAAAGAAGTATTACCGGAGAGAGGCAAAATAGCTAAGAAAAAATGGATGAATGAAGATATCTTAAAACTGATGGACAAAAGAAAACAGAGTAAAAATGACAAACAAGAATACGCTAAGATAAATAAAGAAATAAAAGATAAATGTGGGAAGGCTAAAGAAAGTTGGTTAAACGAGCAATGCAAAAAAATTGAATTAAATTCCATTAAAGATACAAAAAATATGCACAGACAAATCAGTGAGCTTACAGGAAGAAAAATAAGAATAAATACAGGGTGTTTGAAATCAAAAACAGGAAAGATAATATTAGAGGAAGATGCTATAATGAAGAGGTGGAATGAGTATATAAGAGAATTATATGAAGGAGAAAGGGAAGAATTAACAGAAGATAGTAACTTAGAAGGTCCACCTATTCTGAAAGAAGAAGTCGCTGACGCTATGAAACGTATGAAGAAAGGAAAAACAGCTGGGCCAGATGAAATCACAATAGAAGAATTAGAAGTATTGGGAGAATTTGGAGTAGATATATTAACCAAAATGTTGAATGATATTTACAGCAGTGGATATTTACCCAGTGATATGCTGAAATCTGTATTTATAGCTATACCAAAAAGACCAGGAGCAATTGATTGTGAAGATTTTCGTACAATTAACCTTATAAACCATATCACTAAGCTTCTACTCAGAATCATAATGAGAAGAACCAAAAAGAAAATAAAAATGGAAATTAGTGAAGAACAGTATGGATTTGTGGAAGGAAAGGGCACAAACAATGCAATTTATACATTACGGACACTAATAGAAAGGTCAATAGAGAAACAGAGAGACATATATTTGTGCTTCATAGATTATACTAAGGCATTTGATAAAGTAAAACATGATGAACTGATTAAAATGTTGGAAGATATCAACACTGATGGAAAAGATTTAAGAATAATAAAGAATATTTACTGGAACCAAGTAGCAGCAATTAAAATGGGAAATAAAGAGGGTAGTTACGAACAGATAAAGCTAGGAGTACGACAAGGGTGTGTCTTGTCACCATATCTTTTCTCCCTGTATAGCGAAGTAATAATGAGAGAGATCAAAGAGATGCCAGGAATACTAGTTGGAGGTTATAATATAAATAATATACGCTATGCAGATGACACAGTATTGGTGGCGGATAATTCAACAGACCTACAACAATTATTAGACGTTAGTAGTAACAGAGAGTGCAAGGAAAGGACTCTCCTTGAATATCAAGAAAACAGTAACAATGGTAATATCAAAGAAAATGGTGACACCAAAATGTGACATAGAAATAGAAGGGAAAATCCTTAACCAAGTTGATAATTTTAGATACCTAGGGGCATTTATAACATCAGATGGAAGATGTACAACAGAGATTAGGAGCAGAATAGGGCAGGCAAAAGCCGCATTTCAGAAAATGAAGAGTATCTTATGCAATAAGTCACTATCACTGAATGTAAGAAAGAGAGTGCTGAAATGCTATGTAGAACCAGTTTTGCTGTATGGCAGTGAATCTTGGAATGTAAATGAACAAATTAAGAAGAAATTAGAAGCAACAGAGATGTGGTTCCTGAGACGAATGTTGCGAATTCCTTGGACTGCCAGAGTAACTAACGACGACTGCCTAAAACAGGCTAACGAAACTAGGACATTATATACAACAATAAGACAGAGACAAACAGCTTTCCTCGGTCATGTGATGAGAAGAGAGGCATTGGAGAACATCGTAACAACTGGAAAGATCGAGGGGAAGAGAGGCAGAGGTAGACCAAGAGAAGTGATGCTGGATGGATTGAGACGGTGGCATGGAGGAATATCAGCAGCAGAGTTGATCCAGAAAACCAAAGACCGAGATCTATGGAGAGCCATGAACGCCTACGCCAGCCGGCACGGCACTTGATGATGATGACCAAACGAAAAGTAGGTTTGGACCAAACAAAAATAAATGGAGCAAAAGGGAAGTTTGGGGCGTGTCAGTGATAACTAAAACGTTAATCAGTGATAACTAAAACGTTAATGTGGCGACAGACATGCGCTCTGTGTGTGTGTGTGTGTGTGTGTGTGTGTGTGTGTGTGTGTGTGTGTGTGATCAAAGGGTTGCTTAAAGAAAACTACTGTATATAAGCACACAGCAGATACGGGAAGTCGCTTAAGACGATTAATCATCCCATGGCAGCTAGTTAAAAGATGGCCGAACTAGTGTATTTGTTAATGACGTCAGCATGACGGAATGGATAAGAGCGCAAACTTAAACTTCAATTGGGCTGATGCCGAAGTAGCGGGTTCAACCCCTACACCGGTCAGGTGGACTAACGTGTTGACTTCTCGCCCTTGACTTGGGGACGTAAATTACAAGTGCCTCTGAAGTCGGAGTGGGTTCGCTTGATGGTGAGGGACACTGGTAATTTGGAAAGCTAATCCAAATCAGTCCAGTGCACTAGAAGTAGCACGTGTATGGACTACGCTAGAGTTCAAAGCGATCGAACACACACACATACACACACACACACACACACACACACACACACACACACACACACACACAAATCTTTAAAATTCGATGGCAGACGGCTACTTAGAAATCTGACGGCACGGTTCATTAAAAGCAATACGACGGCGGACATACCGACAGACACACAAAAACGCACATACGTCATCAAAAATGCATAGAAATTTAAAATTAAACCGCGGGTAATCAAATTCATCAACTCTGACTACACAACAACATCAAACTACAGATCTGCTGAAGTAATTTGATTACATCGCCAGCACTACGACATATGCATAAATTACCCATGAGCACTAGCAGAATTACACTCTGATTGGTCGGGATGTTATTAATATGTGCATAAATTAATCCACTAGTGTTGGCCGGGCAGGACCGAAGAGTTCTTAAAGTAATTAACTTGACGACAACGTGACCTGGTTTTTGTAATCTATTTTCCGCATAGAGTAACATTAATTGGCCGAGATTAATGAAATTGTTTCGACGTTAAAAGCATATTCCCTAACAAGGAAGAACGGATGTTGAGCACGACTTGAACAAATGGCCGCTCAGCGGGAAGTCTTTAGCCATTTTGGTTTTTGTTAATTGTGATGGTGACTCGCGATGGATTCCTGAAAGGCCGCCGGATTTGCCAAGGAAGCCATGGGTATTGGCGTGTCCCTTGGCTTGGATCTCTAAATACACCGAGAGGTCGACGGGAAATTTACAACAACAACAACAGATGTTACATGTCCGTTGGCTCGAATCTGCAAATACCTCGAAAGGTAGACAGAAAATTTACAACACATTTTGCATGTTCCTCGGCTCGAATCTCCAAATATCCCGAGAGATCGACGGAAAATTTATAATAACAACATCAGATGTTGCATGTCCGTTGGCTCGAATCTGCAAATACCCCGAAAGGTAGAAAGGAAATTTACAATAACAAGAACAAATGTTGATGTTCCTAGGATCGAATCTCCAACTATCTCGAAAGGTAGACAGGACATTTACAACGACACATTTTGCATGCTCTTTGGCTCGAATCTCCAAATACCCCGAAAGGTCGACAGGCAATTTACAATAAATGTATGTCCGTTGGCTGAAATCTCCAAACACCCCGAAAGGTCAACATGAAATTTACAACAACAAATGTTGCATGTCCGTTGGCTCGAATCTCCAAATACCCCGAAAGGTCGAAAGGAAATTTACAACAAGAAATGTTGCATGTTCTTGGCTCGAAGCTCCAAATACCCCGAAACGTCGACAGGAAATTTACAACAAAAAATGTTGCATGTCTTTTGTAGTAAGTTGCAGTGATTTCTGAACGAGAAGTCAACCTTTCACTAAGGTTGTGGAACGAACCCACTGCCGCCGTCAGAAAAGAAGGCTCGTTAAACCTTTCAGCCACGCTGACATATTTAGCCACGTTGATATATTCACTACCACCAGCACCCCGTCCCCCACCCCCAGCGAAAGGAACGGTGAGGAAAGACGCTGTCGCAGGGTAGGACATTTAGGAATGGGAAACCTTATATTAAGCTATAAAGTCCTTTGTCAGTAATTCACAAAGCAAACTAAATAGAGAAGGACCTAAGGCGAGGAGATGGACCTAAGACGAGGAGAAGAAAAATTAGAGATGGATAATATTGGAAGATAATAGTTGCTGAAGAACAGAGGGTGCTGAAGAACACAAGAAACCACCTGACTGCTTGATGCGGATTGGTTGAGAACATTTCTTCCAATGGAAGAAGCAGGGCAGCGGAAGAATAAACTACCAGCTACCTCATCCAAGATCAGCAGCAAGTTGACAACTTACCAACGTGTGCTACCGGCTACCACCAGAGAAGGAAAGAGTTACACCGTAACGAATCAAAGCATTTTAAATGTGAACGGACAATTATGTTATTCTCCCAGATGAGAAAAGTAATCTGAAAAAATGGAATCATGAGATCTGTTTAGTTGTCGAAACAACGACAGTCATGAGGAAGCTATTAGAAACACACAGTGCATTTGCAAGATTTTTTTTTTTTTTTAAAGTAGCATATCCTTTACAGGACGTTGCAGTCAACACCAGCATTTTACTGCCGTTGTCTTGGCAAATTTTTACGTTCAGTAGTTTGCCATTACCCTCTGAACGACCGGCTCCCATACCACCACGTCAAAACCAGCGAGACACGGTCTGGTGCCAAATCAGTCACAGCTATGTTTCAAAAGCGGGTAAGCGGCATTACGAATCGCGTCCGCAACGCCATCGCCACGGAGACATTTGCAAGTGTACAGCAATGAAATGTGTTCGTTGCGATCTCATGCTTTGAACTCATTCATATGCTACTACCACCTCCAGTAGTTGCCACTAACTGCTTTGTGCACTGGACTGATTTTGCGTGTGGATTAGCTTTCCCTATTACCAGTGTCCCTCGCCATCAGTCGAATCCGCCCTGACTTCTTAGACACTTGTAATTTACGTCCCCAAGTCAAGGATGAGAAGTCAACATTTTAGTCCAACCCACCGGTGTAGGGACCGAACTCGCCACCACCACACCGAATGGCGAAGAACAAGCGCTCTTACCCACTCGGCCATGCTGACCTCTTAATGATTAAAACACACGCCCCTTCGTTGGTTTATCGCCTCCTGGCAATGAGAGTAAAACAAAGACAACTGTCTACAAACACCTGCACATTGACACTCCCGGAGAGAGTCGCCAGCCATAGGCAGGCACCCCGCTTGGAAATTTGATTAATTAGACACCCGTGGATAAATATTGAGCTAATTATATTTCTTAACTGTTGTAAACTCCACTTGTTTATTTTTTGGTTGCCCTTATTTACGTGAGTTGCCTTCAGACTGCACGCTGAGGCGTTGCGGCGTGCACCAACGGCCTGGTATACTGCTTATGCGCGTCTACTGTCTGTTCTTTCATGTTCTGCAAAGAGAACGCAGGTGTATATCGCAATGGATGTTGGTGACTTACTTAGGGGCGTTTGTGTGGTTGAGAGTTACCATTTGCGTTCTGGCAGGGGGTAAACTAGCGATTCTATTCTGTGTGAGTAGACATACTGAGTTTTCTGAGGTAATGCTGATACCGCAGACTCGGAACCAATCATTTTCATGAAGAGACATACCTAGTCACGGATAACTAAACTATAGACCGCTGAGTGAACTAAAAAAGACAGTTACATTCATACAAGAGACAACATTGCAGTACAGACATATGTCAAGCGAACGAAAGAAGAAGAAGACACTGATTGAAAAAGAAAAGCTGATACTCTAGGCTCGGACCAGTCACTTTGCTGATAACGAGACAATACTCTAGTGATTTTGCTGATGTAGAGATGATACTCTAGACTCGGACCAGTCATTTTGCTGATAAAGAGACAATACTCTAGTGATTTTGCTGATGTAGAGATGATACTCTAGGCTCGGACCAGTCATTTTGCTGATAAAGAGACAATACTCTAGGCACAGACCAGTCACTTTGCTGATAAAGAGACAATACTCTAGGAACAGACCAGTCACTTTGCTGATAAAGAGACAATACTCTAGGCACAGACCAGTCATTTTGCTGATAAAGAGACAATACTCTAGGCACAGACCAGTCACTTTGCTGATAAAGAGACAATACTCTAGGCACAGACCAGTCACTTTGCTGATAAAGAGACAATACTCTAGGCACAGACCAGTCATTTTGCTGATAAAGAGACAATACTCTAGGCACAGACCAGTCATTTTGCTGATAAAGAGACAATACTCTAGACACGGAACAATCATTTTGCTGATACAGAGACAATACTCTAGACACGGACCAATCATTTTGCTGATAAAGAGACAATACTCTAGATACGGACCAATCATTTTGCTGATAGAGAAACGATACTCTAGGCACGGACTAATCATTTTGCTGATAAAGAGACAATACTCTAGACATGGACCAACCATTTCGTTGATACAGAGACGATACTCCAGGCATGGATACCATGCTGACTAATCATGTTAATGACAAGGAGACGCTGGTATTCCAGGCACAACACGGCGTTGACCAATCATTCTGCTGATGAAGAGACTAAAGCCCTGAGCTCTGACACCACGAAGACCAATCATTTTGCCGTTTAGTCGCCAATACTCAAGGCTGGGTTAACATTTTGACCAATCATTTTACTAAAAAAGAGACCGATGCTCAGCCCGGATCCACACTGCCCAATCATTTTGTTGAGATATTCCATTCAGGGATACCACACTGCCCAATCATTTTGTTGAAATATTCCAGGCAGGGATACCATACTGCCCAATCATTTTGTTGAGATATTCCAGGCAGGGATACCACACTGCCCAATCATTTTGTTGAGATATGCCTGGCAGGGAAACGACACTGCGCAATAATTGTGTTGAAATATTCCCGGCGGGGATATCACAATGCCCAATCACTTTGTTGAGATATGCCAGGCAATGATACCATACTACCCAATCATTTTGCTGAAGGATATATTCTGGATATATAATCAACCAATCAATCATCTATCCGGTCAGCCAATCCAACCAATCACAATGCGCCTTGTAAGACGGTGATTTTAGAAGAATATCTCGGTCCGACATCGATACACCCTATAATAATAATACGGAGCAAGCACAACATAATATGCCTGAAGGCATGAAAACACGTCCTTTATATTTCGACAAATTTGCATATGCTAGGTCAAATACATAAGCTTTGACCTGTTCTTTCACGCAGCTTTTCCTTCTCATAAAAATTTCAGAAACGGAAGAATAAATTAGGCAGCCAAAACACACAAGGAGCCAGAAAACACAAGGAACCAGAAAACACAAGGAGCCAGAAAACACAGGGGGCCATAACACACATGGAGCCAAAAAAAAAAAAAACACACAGGGAGGCAAAAAAAAACACAGGGAAGCAACAAAAAAAAAAAACACAGGGAGCCAAAATAAAACACAGGGAGGCCAAAAAAAAAAAAAAAAAAACACAGGGAGGCAAAACAAAACACAGGGAGCCAAAATAAAACACGGGGAGGCAGAAAACACAGGGGGCCATAACACACATGGAGCCAAAAAAAAAAAACACGCAAAAGGAGCCAAAACAACACAGGGAGAAATAAAAACAAAAAACAGGTAGCCAAAATAAAACACAGGGGGCCCAAAACAAATCGAGCCTAAAAAAAAGAAAAAAAAAGAAAGAAAAGGGAGCCAGAAAACGGAGCCAGAAAACAGAGTGAGGCAGAAAACAGAGTGAGGCAGAAAACACAGGAAGGCAGAAAACACGGAGCCAGAAAATAGTGAGGCAGAAAACAGGGAGCCAGAACACACAGTGAGGCAGAAAACACAGGGAGCAATAAACAGGGAGCCAGAAAATACAGTGACGCAGAAAACACAGGGAGGCAGTAAACGGAGTGAGGCAGAAAACATGGAGCCAGAAAACACGGAGCTAGAAAACACGGAGCGAGAAAAGAGAGTGAGGAAGAAAACAGAGTGAAGCAGAAAATACAGTGAGGCAGAAAACAGAGGAAGGCAGAAAAAGCAGAGCCAGAAAACACGGAGCCAGAAAACACGGAGCCAGAAAACACAGAGCTAGAAAACACGGAGCCAGAAAACACGGAGCTAGAAAACACGGAGCCAGAAAACACGGAGCCAGAAAACAGAGTGAGGCAGAAAACATGAAGCCAGAAAACACGAAGCCAGAAAACACGAAGCCAGAAAACACGAAGCCAGAAAACACGAAGCCAGAAAACACGAAGCCAGAAAACACGAAGCCAGAAAACACGGAGCTAGAAAACACGGAGCCAGAAAACACGGAGCCAGAAAACACGGAGCTAGAAAACACGGAGCCAGAAAGCAGTGTAAGGCAGAAAACAGAGTGAAGCAGAAAATACAGTGAGGCAGAAAACACAAGGAGGCAGAAAAAGCAGAGTTAGAAAACACGGAGATAGAAAACACGGAGCCAGAAAACCCAGAGCCAGAAAACAGAACAAGAAAACGGAGTAGACCAGAGACAGACAAAAGACAAATAAAAGACAGACAAAATAACATAAAAACAAGACAAAAACGACAGACTAAACACAAGACAGTCAAAACAAGACAAAGAAAACAAGACGGTGACAAAACAAGACGGATACAAAACAAGACGGAGACAAAACAAGATGGAGACAAAGCAGGACGGAGACAAAACAAGATGGAGACAAATCAAGACGGAGACAAAACAAAGACAGGGATATATAAAACAAGACAAAGAGATAGAACACAAGACATGGAAAAAAGGCAGGAAGGAAACCAACACAGGAAGGAAAAATCAAGTCAAGAACAGTGTGGTAAGAAGAAACGAAAATAGAACAAACGAATGTAGAACAAACATACGATACAACAAATGATGGAACCAAAGATAGTAAGACAGAAACGAAGCCATTACAAAACAAGATAGTAAGACAAAACAAGGCAATACAAAAAAACAAAAACCAGACAACGGAAGGCATACAACGGGGGGGGGGGGGGGGAGAGCGAGAGAGAGAGAGAGAGAGAGAGAGAGAGAGAGAGAGAGAGAGAGAGAGAGAGAGAGAGAGAGAGAGAGAGAGAGAGAGAGAGAGAGAGAGAAACGACGGAAAGAAAATCGAATAGGTAACTTCTGGAAATCTGGCTATGTACAAATCGTCTACCCGTATTGGAAGAAGAAAGAAACAAGAGAAACCCCCATTACAACACAATAGCTACTCAACATATCACTCAATCCCAAGGACGTCAGCCCACTACTGAATCTTGAGACCGGCGCGAATTTCTTAGCACGAGATCCGAAAGAGGATAATCACCAGAACCACCTCAAGACGAAAGGTGATGTGCTCGTTCATCTTTTCTTGAGCTTTCTCCCAGCACAAGAGCCGTCAAGGAATAATCGAGATGCGACTGTATTAGGGGCTTCAAGTCTGAACTCGGAACAATGCACGGGAGATGTTGGCGGGCGTTTAAATCTTTAGAGTGCAAGTGTGAGTGAATGAGATCCAGGGACGCGGGGAAGAATGAAAGTCTTGACTAGGATTGTCAGGGAGTAATTAGGTGTCTGTTAATGTTCGAGCGTCGGCGTCACGGCTCTTGTTGTCAACCTAGCACAGCGGGGAGGTTTATACAGGCTTCCTCTCCAAATCGCCAGACAAGGGAAGGGACTTTGGGAGTGTAGGAAGGAGGAATGTTGAGAGAGAAGGTGGGTTGTGGGAGATAGGAGTACAGTTATGGTCGGGAGGAAGGTAGAGATAGTCGCAGATGCGAGGTATGTTGTAGAGATTGTCGCATTTGCAAGGTATGTTGTAGAGATTGTCGCATTTGCAAGGTATGTTGTAGAGATTGTCGCATTTGCGAGGTATGTTGTTGGAGCATACTTTTTTCTGATCAGACACACAGACGGATGGACGATTGGATAGACAGACACAGACACTCGTTATTTCCGAACCGAATAAACAACACAATATGACAAACTCGACGGACGGAAAAACATGTACCAGTCAACTTTCGAGGTAGTCTGCCATGTGTACACTTTAGAGGAACTATGCTTTATGTCAGTTTTAGAGGAACTATGCTTTATGTAAACTTTCGAGGAATTCTGCTATATGTAAACTTTCGAGGAATTCTGCTATATGTAAACCTCTCGAGGAACTATGCTTTTTGTAAACTTTGGAGAAATTCTGCCATATTTAAACTTTCAATGAATTCTGCCATATGTAAACTTTCGAGGAACTATGCCATATTTATATACCATCAACATCAACCACAGGTTGACTTACTAAACGATACGTTCAGTAGTTTGCCAGTGCGTTCTGCACGAGACGTCAACGTTGACGTCCAACAGACCGGTGTAGGGATTGAACTCACTACCTCTACGTAGCGTTGCGTAGACTGACCAGACAGACAGGTGTCAGAAGAGGCTGAGATACTGGATGGAAAAAGCCTGTGAAATGAAGGGATGGGATAGACCTGTGAAATGAAGGGATGGACTAGACCTGTAATATAAAGTGATGGGTTAGGCCTGTGACATGAAGGGATAGACTAGGTCTGTGACATGAAGGGATGTACTAGGTCTGTGACATGAAGGGATGTACTAGGCCTGTGACATGAAGGGATGTACTAGGCCTGTGACATGAAGGGATGTACTAGGTCTGTGACATGAAGGGATGTACTAGGCCTGTGACATGAAGGGATGTACTAGGTCTGTGACATGAAGGGATGTACTAGGTCTGTGACATGAAGGGAATAGACTAGGTTCTGTGACATGAAGGGAATAGACTAGGTCTGTGACATGAAGGGATGTACTAGGTCTGTGACATAAAGGGAATAGACTAGGTCTGTGACATGAAGGGATGGACTAGCTCTGTGACATGAAGGGATAGACTAGGTCTGTGACATGAAGTGATGTACTAGGTCTGTGACATGAAGGAATGTACTAGGCCTGTGACATGAAGGGATGTACTAGGCCTGTGACATAAAAGGATGTACTAGGCCTGTGACATGAAGGGATGTACTAGGCCTGTGACATGAAGGGATGTACTAGGCCTGTGACATGAAGGGATGGACTAGACCTATGACATGAAGGGATGGACTAGACCTATGACATGAAGGGATGGACTAGACCTATGACATGAAGGGATGGACTAGACCTATGACATGAAGGGATGGACTAGACCTATGACATGAAGGGATGGACTAGGCCTGTGACATGAAGGGATGGATTAGACCTGTGACATGAAGGGATGGACTAGGTCTGTGACATGAAGGGATGGACTAGGTCTGTGACATGAAGGGATGGACTAGACCTATGACATGAAGGGATGGACTAGGTCTGTGACATGAAGGGATGGACTAGGCCTGTGACATGAAGGGATGGACTAGGCCTGTGACATGAAGGGATGGACTAGGCCTGTGACATGAAGGGATAGACTAGCCTGTGACATGAAGGGACTAGGCTGTGACATGAAGGGATGGACTAGGTCTGTGACATGAAGGGATGGACTAGGCCTGTGACATGAAGGGATGGACTAGGCCTGTGACATGAAGGGATGGACTAGGCCTGTGACATGAAGGGATGGACTAGGCCTGTGACATGAAGGGATGGACTAGGCCTGTGACATGAAGGGAATAGACTAGGCCTGTGACATGAAGGGATGGACTAGGCCTGTGACATGAAGGGAATAGACTAGGCCTGTGACATGAAGGGATGTACTAGGTCTGTGACATGAAGGGATGGACTAGGCCTGTGATATGAAGGGATGGACTAGGCCTGTGACATGAAGGGATGGACTAGGCCTGTGACATGAAGGGAATAGACTAGGCCTGTGACATGAAGGGATGTACTAGGTCTGTGACATGAAGGGATGTACTAGGTCTGTGACATGAAGAGATGGACTAGGCCTGTGACATGAAGGGAATAGACTAGGCCTGTGACATGAAGGGATGGACTAGACCTATGACATGAAGGGATGGACTAGGCCTGTGACATGAAGAGATGGACTAGGCCTGTGACATGAAGGGAATAGACTAGGCCTGTGACATGAAGGGAATAGACTAGGCCTGTGACATGAAGGGAATAGACTAGGCCTGTGACATGAAGAGATGGACAAGGTGTGTGACATGAAGGAATGGACTAGACCTATGACATGAAGGATGGACTAGACCTATGACATGAAGGGATGACTAGCCTGTGACATGAAGGAATAGACTAGGCCTGTGACATGAAGGGATGGACTAGCCTATGACATGAAGGGAATAGACTAGACCTATGACATGAAGGGATGGACTAGGCCTGTGACATGAAGAGATGGACTAGGCCTGTGACATGAAGGGAATATACTAGGCCTGTGACATGAAGGGAATAGACTAGGCCTGTGACATGAAGGGAATAGACTAGGCCTGTGACATGAAGGGATGGACAAGGTGTGTGACATGAAGGAATGGACTAGACCTATGACATGAAGGGATGTACTAGGTCTGTGACATGAAGGGATGTACTAGGTCTGTGACATGAAGAGATGGACTAGGCCTGTGACATGAAGGGAATAGACTAGGCCTGTGACATGAAGGGATGGACTAGACCTATGACATGAAGGATGGACTAGGCCTGTGACATGAAGAGATGGACTAGGCCTGTGACATGAAGGGAATAGACTAGGCCTGTGACATGAAGGGAATAGACTAGGCCTGTGACATGAAGGGAATAGACTAGGCCTGTGACATGAAGGGATGGACAAGGTGTGTGACATGAAGGAATGGACTAGACCTATGACATGAAGGGATGGACTAGGCCTGTGACATGAAGGGAATAGACTAGGCCTGTGACATGAAGGGATGGACTAGACCTATGACATGAAGGGAATAGACTAGGCCTGTGACATGAAGGGATGAACTAGGGCTGTGACATGAAGGGATGGACTAGACCTGTGACATGAAGGGATGGACTAGGTCTGTGACATGAAGGGATGGACTAGACCTATGACATGAAGGGATGGACTAGGCCTGTGACATGAAGGGATGGACTAGACCTGTGACATGAAGGGAATAGACTAGGCCTGTGACATGAAGGGATGGACTAGACCTGTGACATGAAGGGATGGACTAGGCCTGTGACATGAAGGGATGGACTAGACCTATGACATGAAGGGATGGACTAGGCCTGTGACATGAAGGGATGGACTAGACCTGTGACATGAAGGGAATAGACTAGGCCTGTGACATGAAGGGATGGACTAGACCTGTGACATGAAAGGATGGACTAGGCCTGTGACATGAAGGGATGGACTAAACCTGTGACATGGAGGGAATAGACTAGGCCTGTGACATGAAGGGATGGACTAGACCTATGACATGAAGGGATGGACTAGGCCTGTGACATGAAGGGATGGACTAGACCTGTGACATGAAGGGAATAGACTAGGCCTGTGACATGAAGGGATGGACTAGACCTGTGACATGAAGGGATGGACTAGGACTGTGACATGAAGGGATGGACTAGGCCTGTGACATGAAGGGAATAGACTAGGCCTGTGACATCAAGGGATGGACTAGACCTATGACATAAAGGGATGGACTAGGCCTGTGACATGAAGGGATGGACTAGGCCTGTGACATGAAGGGAATAAACTAGGCCTGTGACATGAAGGGATGGACTAGACCTGTGACATGAAGGGATGGACTAGGCCTGTGACATGAAGGGATGGACTAGGCCTGTGACATGAAGGGAATAGACTAGGCCTGTGACATGAAGGGATGGACTAGACCTGTGACATGAAGGGATGGACTAGACCTATGAGCATGAAGGGATGGACTAGGAATGTGACAATTGAAGGTGATTGGACTATGGCCTGTTGACATGCAAGTGGATGGACTAGACCATTGTGACATGACAGGGATGGCCTAGACCCTTGCCATGACAACATTATTGATAGACGTAGGCCTGTGACATGGAGGGATGGACTAGACCTGTGACAGTGACGGTGATGGAACTAGGCCTGTGAGCATGAAGGGATAGACTAGGCCCTGTGACATGGAGGGAATCAGACTAATGCCTATGAAACGGAAGGAAATAGACTAGAAACCTGTGACATGAAGGGGATGGACTAGGCCGGTGACATAAAAGGATGGGCTAGAAACCTGGGACCATGAAGGGATGGACCTAGACCTGTGACATGGAATGGCATGGAACTAGGCCTGTGACATGAAAAGGATTGGACTAGACCCTGTGTCATGAAGGGAATGGACTAGGCGCTGTGAACATGGAAGGGGCATGTGACTAGGCGCGGTGACATGAAAGGAATGACTGATAAAGGCCGGTGACATGGAGGGAATAAGACTAGGACCTGTGGACATGAAGGGATAGACTAGAGCACTGTGTACAATGAAGGGTAATTGGACTAGGCCTGTGATCATGAAAGGGAATAGACTAGGCCTGTGACATGGAGGGAAATGACTAGGCCTGTGACAATGAAGGGAATGGACTAGACCTGGTGAGACATGAAGGTTATGGACTAAGGCCTGTGACATGAAGGGGAATAGACTAGGCCGGTGACATTGGAGGAAATTAGACTAGGCCTGTGAAATGGAGGAAATAGACTAGGCCTGTGAACATGAATGGGATGGAGCTAGGCTCGGGGACAAGTGAAAGGATGGGGCTAGGACCTGGACATGAAGGGTAGGACTAGGACCTGTGACATGGAGAGGGATGGACTATGGTAGCCTGTGACAGGAAAGGATGGACTAGACCTGTGTCATGAAGGGATGGACTAGGCCTGTGACATGAAGGGATGGACTAGGCCGGTGACATGGAGGGATGTACTAGGCCGGTGACATGGAGGGAATTGACTAGACCTGTGACATGAAGGGATGGACTAGGCCGGTGACATGAAGGGATGTACTAGGCCGGTGACATGGAGGGAATAGACTAGACCTGGACATGAAGGGATGGACTAGACCTGGACATGAAGGGATGGACTAGACCTGTGACATGAAGGGATGTACTAGGCCGGTGACATGGAGGGAATAGACTAGACCTGTGACATGAAGGGATGGGCTAGGCCTTTGACATGGAGGGAATAGACTAGACCTGTGACATGAAGGGATGGACTAGGCCTGTGACATGAAGGGATGGACTAGGCCTGTGACATGAAGGGATGGACTAGACCTGTGACATGAAGGGATGGGCTAGGCCTGTGACATGAAGGGAATAGACTAGACCTGTGACATGAAGGGAAGGGACTAGGACCTATGACATGAAGGGATGGACTAGACCTATGACATGAAGGGATGGACTAGGCCTGTGACATGAAGGGATGGACTAGACCTGTGACATGAAGGGATGGGCTAGGCCTGTGACATGGAGGGAATAGACTAGACCTGTGACATGAAGGGATGGACTAGGCCTGTGACATGAAGGGATGGACTAGACCTGTGACATGAAGAGATGGGCTAGGCCTGTGAAATGAAGAGATGGACTAGGCCTGTGACATGAAGAGATGGACTAGGCCTGTGACATGAAGGGATGTACTAGGCATGTGACATGAAGGGATGCACTAGGCCTGTGACATGAAGGGATGGACTAGGTTTGTGACATGAAGGGATGTACTAGATCTGTGACATGAAGAGATGGACTAGGCCTGTGACATGAAGGGATGGTCTAGGCCTGTGACATGAAGGGATGTACTAGGCCTGTGACATGAAGAGATGGACTAGGCCTGTGACATGAAGGGATGGACTACTTCTGTGACATGAAGGGATGTACTAGTCTGTGACATGGAGGGATTGTACTAGGTCTGTGACATGAAGGGATGGACTAGGCCTGTGAAATGAAGAGATGGACTAGGCCTGTGACATGCAGGGAATAGACTAGGCCTGTGACATGGAGGGATGTACTAGGTCTGTGACATGAAGGGATGTACTAGGTCTGTGACATGGAGGGATGTACTAGGCCTGTGACATGGAGGGATGTACTAGGTCTGTGACATGGAGGGATGTACTAGGTCTGTGACATGAAGAGATGTACTAGGTCTGTGACATGAAGGGATGTACTAGGTCTGTGACATGAAGAGATGGACTAGGCCTGTGACATGAAGGGATGGACTAGGTCTGTGACATGAAGGGATGTACTAGGTCTGTGACATGAAGGGATGTACTAGGTCTGTGACATGAAGAGATGGACTAGGCCTGTGACATGAAGAGATGGACTAGGCCTATGACATGAAGGTATGTACTAGGTCTGTGACATGAAGAGATGGACTAGGCCTGTGACATGAAGGGATGTACTAGGTCTGTGACATGAAGGGATGTACTAGGTCATGTGACATGGAGGGATGTACTAGTCTGTGACATGAATGGATGGTACTAGGTCTGTGACATGGAGGGATGTACTAGGTCTGTGACATGGAGGGATGTACTAGGTCTGTGAACATGAAGGGATGGACTAGGCCTGTGACATGAAGGCATGGACTAGGTCTGTGACATGGAGGGATGTACTAGGCCTGTGACATGAAGTGGTGGACTATGGCCTGGGACATATGATATGGATGTGACTAGGTCTTTGACATGAAGGGATGGACTAGGACCTGTGATCATGAAGGGATGGACTATGCCCTGTGAACATGAAGGGAATAGACTAGTCCTGGTGACATGAAGGGATGGACCTAGACCTATGACATGAAGGGATGGACTAGGCCTGTGACATGAAGGGATGGACTAGGCCTGTGACATGAAGGGAATAAACTAGGCCTGTGACATGAAGGGATGGACTAGACCTTGACATGAAGGGATGGACTAGGCCTGTGACATGAAGGGATGGACTAGGCCTGTGACATGAAGGGAATAAACTAGGCCTGTGACATGAAGGGATGGACTAGACCTGTGACATGAAGGGATGGACTAGACCTATGACATGAAGGGATGGACTAGGAATGTGACATGAAGGGATGGACTAGGCCTGTGACATGAAGGGATGGACTAGACCTGTGACATGAAGGGATGGACTAGACCTGTGACATGAAGGGATAGACTAGGCCTGTGACATGGAGGGATGGACTAGACCTGTGACATGAAGGGATGGACTAGGCCTGTGACATGAAGGGATAGACTAGGCCTGTGACATGGAGGGAATAGACTAGGCCTATGAAACGGAGGAAATAGACTAGACCTGTGACATGAAGGGATGGACTAGGCCGGTGACATAAAAGGATGGGCTAGACCTGGACATGAAGGGATGGACTAGACCTGTGACATGGAGGGATGGACTAGGCCTGTGACATGAAAGGATGGACTAGACCTGTGTCATGAAGGGATGGACTAGGCCTGTGACATGAAGGGATGGACTAGGCCGGTGACATGAAGAGATGGACTAGGCCGGTGACATGGAGGGAATAGACTAGGCCTGTGACATGAAGGGATAGACTAGACCTGTGACATGAAGGGATGGACTAGGCCTGTGACATGAAGGGATAGACTAGGCCTGTGACATGGAGGGAATAGACTAGGCCTGTGACATGAAGGGATGGACTAGACCTGTGACATGAAGGGATGGACTAGGCCTGTGACATGAAGGGATAGACTAGGCCTGTGACATGGAGGGAATAGACTAGGCCTGTGAAATGGAGGAAATAGACTAGGCCTGTGACATGAAGGGATGGACTAGGCCGGTGACATGAAAGGATGGGCTAGACCTGGACATGAAGGGATGGACTAGACCTGTGACATGGAGGGATGGACTAGGCCTGTGACATGAAAGGATGGACTAGACCTGTGTCATGAAGGGATGGACTAGGCCTGTGACATGAAGGGATGGACTAGGCCGGTGACATGGAGGGATGTACTAGGCCGGTGACATGGCGGGAATTGACTAGACCTGTGACATGAAGGGATGGACTAGGCCGGTGACATGAAGGGATGTACTAGGCCGGTGACATGGAGGGAATAGACTAGACCTGGACATAAAGGGATGGACTAGACCTGGACATGAAGGGATGGACTAGACCTGTGACATGAAGGGATGTACTAGGCCGGTGACATGGAGGGAATAGACTAGACCTGTGACATGAAGGGATGGGCTAGGCCTTGACATGGAGGGAATAGACTAGACCTGTGACATGAAGGGATGGACTAGGCCTGTGACATGAAGGGATGGACTAGGCCTGTGACATGAAGGGATGGACTAGACCTGTGACATGAAGGGATGGGCTAGGCCTGTGACATGAAGGGAATAGACTAGACCTGTGACATGAAGGGATGGACTAGACCTATGACATGAAGGGATGGACTAGACCTATGACATGAAGGGATGGACTAGGCCTGTGACATGAAGGGATGGACTAGACCTGTGACATGAAGGGATGGGCTAGGCCTGTGACATGGAGGGAATAGACTAGACCTGTGACATGAAGGGATGGACTAGGCCTGTGACATGAAGGGATGGACTAGACCTGTGACATGAAGAGATGGGCTAGGCCTGTGAAATGAAGAGATGGACTAGGCCTGTGACATGAAGAGATGGACTAGGCCTGTGACATGAAGGGATGTACTAGGCATGTGACATGAAGGGATGCACTAGGCCTGTGACATGAAGGGATGGACTAGGTCTGTGACATGAAGGGATGTACTAGATCTGTGACATGAAGAGATGGACTAGGCCTGTGACATGAAGGGATGGTCTAGGCCTGTGACATGAAGGGATGTACTAGGCCTGTGACATGAAGAGATGGACTAGGCCTGTGACATGAAGGGATGGACTAGGTCTGTGACATGAAGGGATGTACTAGGTCTGTGACATGGAGGGATGTACTAGGTCTGTGACATGAAGGGATGGACTAGGCCTGTGACATGAAGAGATGGACTAGGCCTGTGACATGCAGGGAATAGACTAGGCCTGTGACATAGAGGGATGTACTAGTTCTGTGACATGAAGGGATGTACTAGGTCTGTGACATGGAGGGATGTACTAGGCCTGTGACATGAAGGGATGTACTAGGTCTGTGACATGGAGGGATGTACTAGGTCTGTGACATGAAGAGATGGACTAGGTCTGTGACATGAAGGGATGTACTAGGTCTGTGACATGAAGAGATGGACTAGGCCTGTGACATGAAGGGATGGACTAGGTCTGTGACATGAAGGGATGTACTAGGTCTGTGACATGAAGGGATGTACTAGGTCTGTGACATGAAGAGATGGACTAGGTCTGTGACATGAAGAGATGGACTAGGCCTGTGACATGAAGGTATGTACTAGGTCTGTGACATGAAGAGATGGACTAGGCCTGTGACATGAAGGGATGTACTAGGTCTGTGACATGAAGGGATGTACTAGGTCTGTGACATGGAGGGATGTACTAGTCCTGTGACATGAAGGGATGTACTAGGTCTGTGACATGGAGGGATGTACTAGGTCTGTGACATGGAGGGATGTACTAGGTCTGTGACATGAAGGGATGGACTAGGCCTGTGACATGAAGGCATGGACTAGGTCTGTGACATGGAGGGATGTACTAGGCCTGTGACATGAAGGGGTGGACTAGGCCTGTGACATGAAGGGATGGACTAGGTCTGTGACATGAAGAGATGGACTAGGCCTGTGACATGAAGGGATGGACTAGGTCTGTGACATGAAGGGAATAGACTAGGCCTGTGACATGAAGGGATGGACTAGGCCTGTGACATGAAGGGATGTACTAGGTCTGTGACATGAAGGGATGTACTAGGTCTGTGACATGAAGGGATGGACTAGGTCTGTGACATGAAGGGATGTACTAGGCCTGTGACATGAAGGGATGTACTAGGCCTGTGACATGAAGGGAATAGACTAGGCCTGTGAAATGAAGGGATGGACTAGGCCTGTGATATGAAGGGATAGACTAGGCCTGTGACATGAAGGGATGTACTAGGTCTGTGACATGAAGGGATGGACTAGGCCTGTGATATGAAGGGATGGACTAGGCCTGTGACATGAAGGGATGGACTAGGCCTGTGACATGAAGGGAATAGACTAGGCCTGTGACATGAAGGGATGTACTAGGTCTGTGACATGAAGAGATGGACTAGGCCTGTGACATGAAGGGATGGACTAGGCCTGTGACATGAAGGGATGGACTAGGCCTGTGACATGAAGGGAATAGGACTAGGCCTGTGACATGAAGGGAATAGACTAGGTCTGTGACATGAAGAGATGGACTAGGCCTGTGACATGAAGGGATGGACTAGGCCTGTGACATGAAGGGATGGACTAGGCCTGTGACATGAAGGGATGGACTAGGCCTGTGACATGAAGGGATGTACTAGGTCTGTGACATGAAGGGATGGACTAGGCCTGTGATATGAAGGGATGGACTAGGCCTGTGACATGAAGGGATGGACTAGGCCTGTGACATGAAGGGATGTACTAGGTCTGTGACATGAAGGGATGGACTAGGCCTGTGATATGAAGGGATGGACTAGGCCTGTGACATGAAGGGATGGACTAGGCCTGTGACATGAAGGGAATAGACTAGGCCTGTGACATGAAGGGATGTACTAGGTCTGTGACATGAAGGGATGTACTAGGCCTGTGACATGAAGAGATGGACTAGGCCTGTGACATGAAGGGAATAGACTAGGCCTGTGACATGAAGGGATGGACTAGACCTATGACATGAAGGAATGGACTAGGCCTGTGAGATGAAGAGATGGACTAGGCCTGTGACATGAAGGGAATAGACTAGGCCTGTGACATGAAGGGAATAGACTAGGCCTGTGACATGAAGGGAATAGACTAGGCCTGTGACATGAAGGGATGGACAAGGTGTGTGACATGAAGGAATGGACTAGACCTATGACATGAAGGGATGGACTAGACCTATGACATGAAGGGATGGAATAGGCCTGTGACATGAAGGGAATAGACTAGGCCTGTGACATGAAGGGATGGACTAGACCTATGACATGAAGGGAATAGACTAGGCCTGTGCCATGAAGGTGATATGAACTAGGGCTGTGACATGAAGGGGATGGACTAGACCTGTGGACATGAAGGGATGGACTAGGTCTGTGACATGAAGGGATGGACTAGACCTATGACATGAAGGGATGGACTAGGCCTGTGACATGAAGGGATGGACTAGACCTGTGACATGAAGGGAATAGACTAGGCCTGTGACATGAAGGGATGGACTAGACCTGTGACATGAAGGGATGGACTAGGCCTGTGACATGAAGGGATGGACTAGACCTATGACATGAAGGGATGGACTAGGCCTGTGACATGAAGGGATGGACTAGACCTGTGACATGAAGGGAATAGACTAGGCCTGTGACATGAAGGGATGGACTAGACCTGTGACATGAAGGGATGGACTAGGCCTGTGACATGAAGTGATGGACTAGACCTGTCACATGGAGGAAATAGACTAGGCCTTTGACATGAAGGGATGGACTAGACCTATGACATGAAGGGATGGACTAGGTCTGTGACATGGAGGGATGTACTAGGCCTGTGACATGAAGGGATGTACTAGGTCTGTGACATGGAGGGATGTACTAGGTCTGTGACATGAAGAGATGGACTAGGTCTGTGACATGAAGGGATGTACTAGGTCTGTGACATGAAGAGATGGACTAGGCCTGTGACATGAAGGGATGGACTAGGTCTGTGACATGAAGGGATGTACTAGGTCTGTGACATGAAGGGATGTACTAGGTCTGTGACATGAAGAGATGGACTAGGTCTGTGACATGAAGAGATGGACTAGGCCTGTGACATGAAGGTATGTACTAGGTCTGTGACATGAAGAGATGGACTAGGCCTGTGACATGAAGGGATGTACTAGGTCTGTGACATGAAGGGATGTACTAGGTCTGTGACATGGAGGGATGTACTAGGCCTGTGACATGAAGGGATGTACTAGGTCTGTGACATGGAGGGATGTACTAGGTCTGTGACATGGAGGGATGTACTAGGTCTGTGACATGAAGGGATGGACTAGGCCTGTGACATGAAGGCATGGACTAGGTCTGTGACATGGAGGGATGTACTAGGTCTGTGACATGAAGTGATGTACTAGGTCTGTGACATGAAGGGATGTACTAGGTCTGTGACATGAAGGGATGTACTAGGACTGTGACATGAAGGGATGGACTAGGCCTGTGACATGAAGGGATGTACTAGGTCTGTGACATGAAGAGATGGACTAGGCCTGTGACATGAAGGGATGGACTAGGCCTGTGACATGAAGGGATGGACTAGGCCTGTGACATGAAGGGATGGACTAGGTCTGTGACATGAAGAGATGGACTAGGCCTGTGACATGAAGGGATTGACTAGGCCTGTGACATGAAGAGATGGACTAGGCCTGTGACATGAAGGGATGGACTAGGTCTGTGACATGAAGGGAATAGACTAGGCCTGTGACATGAAGGGATGGACTAGGCCTGTGACACGAAGGGATGTACTAGGTCTGTGATATGAAGGGATGTACTAGGTCTGTGACATGAAGGGATGGACTAGGTCTGTGACATGAAGGGATGTACTAGGCCTGTGACATGAAGGGATGTACTAGGCCTGTGACATGAAGGGAATAGACTAGGCCTGTGACATGAAGGGATGTACTAGGTCTGTGACATGAAGGGATGTACTAGGTCTGTGACATGAAGGGATGGACTAGGTCTGTGACATGAAGGGATAGACTAGGCCTGTGACATGAAGGGATAGACTAGGCCTGTGACATGAAGGGATCTACTAGGTCTGTGACATGAAGGGATGGACTAGGCCTGTGACATGAAGGGAATAGACTAGGCCTGTGACATGAAGGGATGTACTAGGTCTGTGACATGAAGGGATGTACTAGTTCTGTGACATGAAGGGATGTACTAGGCCTGTGACATGAAGGGAATAGACTAGGTCTGTGACATGAAGGGACGTACTAGTCCTGTGACATGAAGGGATGTACTAGGCCTGTGACATGAAGGGAATAGACTAGGCCTGTGACATGAAGGGATGGACTAGGCCTGTGACATGGAGGGAATAGACTAGGCCTGTGACATGAAGAGATGGACTAGGCCTGTGACATGAAGGGATGTACTAGGTCTGTGACATGAAAGGATGTACTAGGTCTGTGACATGAAGAGATGGAATAAGCCTGTGACATGAAGGGATGGACTAGGCCTGTGACATGAAGGGATGTACTAGGTCTGTGACATGAAGGGAATAGACTAGGTCTGTGACATGAAGGGATGTACTAGGCCTGTGACATGAAGGGAATAGACTAGGTCTGTGACATGAAGGGATGTACTAGGCCTGTGACATGAAGGGATGTACTAGGTCTGTGACATGAAGAGATGGACTAGGCCTGTGACATGAAGGGATGTTCTAGGCCTGTGACATGAAGGGAATAGACTAGGTCTGTGACATGAAGGGATGTACTAGGTCTGTGACATGAAGGGATGTACTAGGTCTGTGACATGAAGGGATGTACTAGGTCTGTGACATGAAGGGATGTACTAGGTCTGTGACATGAAGGGATGTACTAGGTCTGTGACATGAAGGGATGTACTAGGCCTGTGACATGAAGGGAATAGACTAGGTCTGTGACATGAAGGGGTGTACTAGGTCTGTGACATGAAGGGATGTACTAGGTCTGTGACATGAAGAGATGGACTAGGCCTGTGACATGAAGGGATGGACTAGGCCTGTGACATGAAAGGGATGTACTAGGTCTGTGACATGAAGGGATGTACTAGGTCTGTGACATGAAGGGATGTACTAGGCCTGTGACATGAAGGGATGTACTAGGTCTGTGACATGGAGGGATGGACTAGTCCTGTGACATGAAGGGATGTACTAGGTCTGTGACATGAAGGGATGTACTAGGCCTGTGACATGAAGGGATGGACTAGGCCTGTGACATGAAGGGATGGACTAGACCTGTGACATGAAGAGATGGACTAGGCCTGTGACATGAAAGAATTGACTAGGCCTACAACATGAAGGAATAACACTTGATCATCAGCTAGGGCCGAGATCTGCACAGACATGATGGCTACCCCATTTGACAAGAAACATGATGATGGCTATGATAACAATGCTTTATACGTAACCTACAGCAATTCTATCTTGGTCTTGGGACGCCGGCGCTCGCGCGCGCACACACACACACACACACACACACACACACACACACACACACACACACACACACACCATACCCACACCCTCTAAACATGCGCGTTTTCCCACAGCCGGGGGAACTATGAACTGCTTCCTCTGTCCTAGCCAGAGAAGAAACTGTCATGTCCGATGGGTCTTCCTGCTTGATGGCCAGAAAATTGCCAGCACAATTTGTCGCTGAAAGCCTCTCGCAAAAAAAAGCAAAAAACATGGGGATAACATTCTCCACCCACCTTTTACCCCGATTCCGAGTCTGGGCAAGATTAGGCCCATTGATTTTCATATCTAACACGAAAAAGGGCACTCCAATTGAAGAATGGTTTCTGCTGGTTGACAATGGCATGTGGGGGTAGTGAAAACTGCATCTGGTATTATGCGTGTGTGTGTGTGTGTGTGTGTGTGTGTGTGTGTGAGTGTGTGTGTGTGTGCGTGTGTGTGCGTTCGTACGTGTGTGTGAGAGATGGTGGAGGGGCAGCGTTGAAGCCCGTGGAGTGGAGGTAATATCCATGCCTTCTTGAACTTTATTTCCCATGGAGTATAGATACCAGTCATTTGTTCTTCGACTTCTTCCCCCACATATACCCATTTCTTCCCCCACATATACCCATTTCTTCCCCCACATATACCCATTTCTTTCACCACATCGACCCCTCCCCCTCCCTATCATCTGCTATTAAATCTTCCCCTACTACTACAACTTTTTCCACATCTGCTGCTGCACCTACTACTTCCTCTCACATTCCTACCATATCTGCTGCTGCTGCTGCTGCAACTACCACTTCCTCTCTCATTCCTCCCAAATCTACTGCTGCAACTACTGCTTCCTCTCTCATTCCTCCCATACCTGTTACCATTACTCCCTATCCCATTTTTCTTCCACTTCTGCTGTTCTACTACTACAACGACTACAACGACGACTATGATGACGACTACAGACACTCGCTCTCTCCCTAATTTCTCCACTTCTGTTGCTGCTGCTACTACTACTTCTACAGATGTCAACCTGAAAACATTTAAAGACTGCTGTAGCAGTCAACTAAGCTTGTTGATATCTTAGAGCGTGTCCTCCATTGGAGCGAGTGGGGGGGGGGGGGGTGTCATAGATTTCTCTGTTCTACAGATGATGGACACTCTTCCAATAAATGTCTAGCTGTCATGTGACCAGTCTCAGAGCTACGCTTCCAGCATCTTTAGTTTATTAAGTGCTTGCACAGTGGTCCTTTATTGACTTTACTCCACTAGCATTGCCTATCAGTTCCGAAGCACGAACATGCCTTGGGTCATATTGTAGGCCTGAATGCTCGTACTAATAGGTCGCCAGTCTGTCCAGCTTTTAGCGAACGACGAGTAGGTGTGGAACCCTCGTCCGACTGCGCTCATGATATTCATCATCATCATCATCATCATCATCATCATCATCATCATCATCATCATCATCATCATCATCATCATCATCAAGTATCATGCCATCTGCAAGGCGTTGGTGTCTCTCCACAGATCCCTCGATCTTTCCAGTTGTCACGATGTTCTCCAATGCCTCTCTTATTACATGGCTAAAGAGTTTCATTTGTGTCTTTCTTATTGCTGAACATAATGTTCTAGTTTCATAAGCTTCTTTGAAACAGAACAGCTGTTCATGATATTATTTGGGTTAAATTCTACGATTATACTGCGTTAAAATAAATCCTACGATTATACAAAAGCGCTCGCTTTCTGCAATAAAGTAACATAGCCAATGATTCGTATTGGATATATGATGCCATGTGTATGCATTAATTAATTAATTAGCTCTTAATGGGTTAAGCGGTCAGCATTACCAACACGCAGTCGGCTGGCCGGGCGATGAGGCCGCTTCATGCATTGTTGGAAGGCTTCAATTTTCTACTACATTCCTTGATTTAAACAAAGACATCCGGCATCTATACGACTATCTGGGTTATCTGTGGACAGACCTTTGTGTCAGCGTTTGTTCGCTCGCTTTCAACTCAAGCGTAGTCTATACGCCTAGTGCATTGGACGTATTGCCTGTGGAAGATCTTTCCCTGTTACCAGTGTCTCCCGCCATCAGGCGAACCCACACCGACTTCAGAGGTACTTGTAATTTACGTCAAGGACTAGAAGGCTAACATGCTAGTCCAACTGTGTAGGTTGAACCCTCTACCTTGGCATCAGTACACCGGATATTTCGGATGTTTAAGAACAAACACTCTTATCCATTCGGCCACGCTAACATCCTGTAGTGTAATTGTGAACCCGTGCAGCGCCCATACCTGGGAGGGCCAAATACCTACAAGAGGAGGGGCCACCAGCAATTGGACATCAAAGAAAGCTCAAGAGAGGAAAATTCTAGGAGCTAATTGAAAACTGAAAAGTGTTGGAGTTCAGATCAAAACTTTAATACACAAATTTTAAAATTAAAAAAAAAAAGCTTGAGAACCACCGGTATGTAGTGGATACCATCTCACTGGCTTACCCAGAAATGAGAGCTGATCGACTAACTAGGGAAGGAGTAATAGAAGCACTACCTGATGTACCTATCACATATCGTCAAAAGAATAGAAGATCAAATCAGCCAAAGCCACCAACACCTGCTCAAAAGATGATCACCAACTTATGGACAGGCCAGAATAAACTCTGTGCCTCAGAAAAGGTCAATATATTACGTAACCACATGTATAGACAATTCAAGATTGGTGAATCAGCCGTGTGCCCATGTAGTTCATACAAGAGAACACTATTCACATTTCAAGCGAAGGAAATAAGAAAAACCATTCTATGTGCACACGAGTGAGTAGGTAAGAATAGCCCGTAAATGATTTATAAATGGCAGACTTTATTAGCAAACATTTGCTAATAATGTACGGACATTATTCGCAAGCGGCTAGTCACGTGACGTTTACAACCGCCGTCGATTGGCTTAAGAAGATTCTCCCTTCTTGTCTGTCTTTTGTTTGCAAGTTCTTTTTATTCAAACCCCACTTTCTTTTTGGACTTCAACTACATACATACTAGTTTATTCCATAAAACTTTAACGTTCGTATCTTAATGAATGCCTAGATACGGTACTTACTTCTTAACGTTGAATTTGCGTACGCACGAGGTGAAAGTAAGCCTGTAGATGGCACTAGTCGTCCTATCTCAAGTGAACCAAGTCAACAGGCCTCCAATTTGCAACTGAAGTTCTAGTCAACATTTGTTTTTATGAATTCCGAAGCGAGGGTTCAAAGGTGATAAAGTTCACACAGGGTTAAATTTATATATCATGTGACCACAGTTAATCCTAATTGTTTGTTGATTACTCTTTCACATTAAACAAAGACATCTAATGGACCCATCGATTCCGACACTTGATCACTCCGTCGCTGCCTGTTAAATATTCTTATTTTTTTTAAATTAAAAATAATTTTTATTTTTTTTAAATGCCCGGCGGGGAGACGAACCCCAGTCCCCTGCGTGATGTTCCCATCAAACATTAATAATGTAGTCAAACGTATGTCACGTGACCAGCCGTTTGCGAATAATGTCCGTGCATTGTTAGCAAATGTTTGCTTATAATTACTTCGTTTATAAATATAGAAACATGACAAGCCAAGCAACTTTTGTCAAGTAAAAACAGAATCCATAAACACAGTAATAGTGATTTATATTCCGGGCATAGTCATAAGTCAAAAGATGTCATCCTAAACGACACAGCTACCTGTGAGGAGTTCTCAACAGCAGTACAGCCAAGCAGTAGCCAGAACAAGAAACGGCGACCACCATCTGTGACAAGACAACAGCTTTGTCAAGAGACATTCCCCCCAAAGAATACAGAAGACTCAATTTGTCACACAAGTTACAGTCTATTCAGAACATGTTGAAATCCGGGCGACCTCGTCTTCATGGCTCCCCAAATCCCCTTGTCAGATCCAACCTTTCACTAAGAACCAGAGAAACATTTTCCACTCTTATCTAAGACGAGGGTCTGTGCCCGTTCAAGCGTGTAGTCAAGGGCTTCTCTATAGTGGGGAACATTTTGTGGCATAAAAACTCGCTCTTGCAACTTCAGAGACTGCATCCGTGAAGCGAGACGGGACTTGTGAAAAGCCCGTGTCAATAATTAAATAAGCGACCAGGTTGCTCGTTGATTTAAGGAGGGCTACAGGATGACAGAACGTCCCTCTCGCTCAAGAAGAACACAGAAGGATATTTATTTGTTGTTCAAGTGACTGACATTCAATGAGATGACAAATTTTTGGGGCATCGTGATGGAGACGAGGTAATTCAGGTCCCAAAGCCCAGGTAATTCAGGTCCTAAGACTGGTAATTCAGGCCCCAGAGAGTTCAAGTGAGGCGGCGCAGTTGCTACATGTTGTAAAGAAACGTTTACTTCAGAGAAAGACGCGTTTTTTTTATAACAATGCTTCGGGACTGTACTACCTGACCTCTATATAATTCAACGAATTAAAGAGTTCTTGAAGTTAAATGGTTGCTTTCTTAAATTATTTCAATTGTTAAATGATTTCAATTTCATTGCAATGTCGAAATCATTTTTAACAGGTGGAAAAATTAAGTTCAGCTGTGATTTTGAAGTGATTAGTAAGTTTAAAGATTGAACGACAAGACTCCTGGGTCGAACTGAAAGCTGGTGTTAGCACATTGCTTCAGTTCGTTTAGCATTATTACCCTCTGAGTATGTTCATGGAGGCTTCATCTCTAATCAGGATGAAGTCACTAGGTGTGCCAGTCTCTCTCTCTCTCTCTCTCTCTCTCTCTCTCTCTCTCTCTCTCTCTCTCTCTAATTAAACCGCCATATCTCCCGCTTTCTCTTGCCGTCTCCCGCTTTCTCTGGCTTTCTCACCGTGTCCTCCCGATATTATTCAACTATGTCTATTCTCCAGGCGTCTCTAGGTGTCCTTGTAACATTCCAGAAGAAGGGATCTCAGTTATACTACATTCAGGTTTTCTCAACGTGTGTCCTATCCAACGGCACCGCACTTCCCTCACATCTCGCAATCTAGCGACGTGTCCAGTACGCCTCAACGAGTGTAAACAAGCTCTTTAATCTTACAACCCGCAACTGTAACATTCAAAGCTGTCTGGCTAGTTTCATGAAGGCATCAGCCATACCCCACTAACTCGTTCATATCTAGGCCCCCAAAGCTGCCTTACATGACGGCCTTGCCCCACTAACCCATTCATCTCTAGGCCCCAAAGCTGCCTTACACGAAAGCCTTACGCCACTAACCCATTCATTTCTAGGCCCCCAAAGCTATCTTACATGAAGACACCAGACAGTTCTACACTACCAGAATGAAACACCTAAATCCCATGGGGGGAAACCACCTAGATGAGATCTCAGCCAGACCCTATGTCATGTGAAGTTTCACGACCTGGTCATACTCTACTACAGCAAGTAACTGACCCCTCTTTACACGCCTCGGCCACATCGAGTATATGATGCCAGACTATATACCAATCGGTTCTGTGGAAGATGTGATCAGTACCATGACGGCCCCTAACCCCCACGACATAGCCTAGTACCCAGTTTAGACTGGTGGGACATAGACGCCAGGTTAATTATAATGATAATCCACTCCAATACGGATGGAACCGATAAGCATCGTGTCGGCAGGCAAATGTCTTGCCACTAGCCTATCGCGGCTATTTTGGGAATATATTGCTAACACACAAACCAATCGGAACTTAGATATATAGGTATTTCTATAACACACAAACCAATCGGAACTTTTGAACATATATAGCTGACACACAAACCAATCAGAAACTTTTGGACATATATTGCTGACACACAAAGCAATCAGAAACTTTTGGACATATATTGCTGACACACAAACCAATCAGAAACTTTTGAACATATATTGCTGACACACAAACCAATCATAACGTTTGGACATATATAGCTGACACACAAACCAATTAGAATTTTTGGACATATATTGCTAACACACAAACCAATCTGACATCGGACGGTATGATCATTATCACGCCGAGGCCTTTGCTTTCCAAGACATTTGCTGGTACCTCGTTCAGGCTGGCTCCAGGTGGGATACCCAAATCATTTTTTAAACCAAATCCTTCCCGATACGGATTTGAACTAACAACTACCGAACCGACAGGCGAGCGTCTAGCTGCCACACCATCTCCACGTTTTAGAACTGCTTAAGAATTAACAATCAAAACTAGAAATCGTTATAAGAACTAAATTACAGGGCGTTGCCATCACACATAGTCCCTTGAGTTTAGTTGAGTTAAGAACTGACATCACGGCACTCAGGACATTCCCATACGTGTTTCGTCCCATCGTTCAACAGCCAGCGAAGAGTCATACTACTGGTCGTTCCCACCTCTACGTGATTTAAAGTTCTTTCGGTCTTCCCTCTTAGTTTTGAGATTCTTCCAGAACCCCTGCCGATCCCCTGCAATCTCATTCTTTCCACATACGGGTTCTCAATATGATCTGCCCGCCTTCTCCACCTGGTCCCACAAGCGCACAACGCCCTCCCCTTTGTACATAGGTAATCTACCACCAAGAGGTGCATTCCCTGCCAGCATATCAGCCTGTTCATCCCCCCCCCCCCCCTTCCATCCGTACCCACGCATGACCAGGGCTAAATATCCATACAATTCTAACAATCTGTGACCTCTGAAGCGACGATAGCCATTCCACACGAAACATTCCTTTCTCCACCTTACTAAGCATACTCTTTGAATCCCTAAAGAATCCCCTATTGACTGTTTGTGATTTGCTAGGCTAATTTTACGTTCAGTAGTTTGTCATTTCTCTTCTTTAAATGTTTGTTAATACTCGACACAGCATTTACGGTCCGGTGTGTTTGTGTGTTTGTTATTTGACCTATGCTGGTTTAATATACATTATGAGACCTATGGTGCTATCTCAATGGTTTGATACGAATTCTGTCCGTATTCCATAGTTGTAGGTTCATGTGTATGATAGACATGACTAATGAAGACACTTCTTAAGGAGTGCCTAGTTGGTCATGCATCGAAGTACACTTGTTCCTGCAGCGAGGCGCTGTCGCCATTTGGAGGTGACAGGTTCAAATCCCGGTCGGTAACTATAGCTTTCAAATTTTATTTAGTCTAGTGCGATATCTAGTCTCTACTTCATTCTTCTCCAGAATTTGTACACTGTTATGGGTCTGTGATGCGATAGCGCCATTACATTTTATAGGCCCTGAGAGCAAGGCGGAATGAGTGGCCATGTCTTTCATTCACTTGGCATGCGACGAGCACAGGCGTCATCACCAACACCCCCCCCCCCCCCCCCCCCCCGACAGTGTTCATGACATCACCAGCGAAGTTCCAAGTAGCGCGCTCGAAACAAGAAATCTACTTCAGTAGCAAGCCCGACACAAGAAAACTTCTGTAGCGCGTCTGCCATAAGAAATCAACTTCCGTTGCGCGCCCGCCACAAGAAATGTATAAGAATTATAAAACCAGAAACTGCCATATAAAATGAACGTAAAAGCAGAAAACCAGGAGCCTTGTAACAAAACTGCATCAGAACATAAAAATCGAAACCAGAAAGCACTCTACAACAACATTAACACAACAATAAACATAACCAGAAAGCACTCTACAACAACATTAACACAACAATAAACAAAACCAGAGAGCAGAAAACAAGCCAAGTTACTGACGGCGCCCCATTTATGGCTGTTTATATTTGATGTCCCTTAGAAATATTTTCAACGCGTTTGTTCAGACATAAAGAGGGGATATTTACCGAAACATCAATCAAATGACGCCGGCACTAGGAAAGTGGGCAGCCTGGCACGTGCACCCCACTGACATAGAGACCCCGCTGGCAGTCTATATTCTGTCTGGATCTAGGGGGGTCAGGGGTTGGGTCTAGAGATGCCAATCATGGACCCTTGCCTCCGTCATCATGTTCAATAACATGTCTATTTTTGAATATTCAAAACTTGTCATTGATTTTCTTTCCTACAGCTTGTGTTTGCCTCCCTGATTTTTATGTTTCAGGATTCTCTCTCACTCTCTCTCTCTCTCTCTCTCTCTCTCTCTCTCTCTCTATATATATATATATATATATATATATATATATATATATATATACCTCCCTATCTCCCCCCCCCTCTCTCTCTCTCTTTGTGTGTGTGTGTGTGTGTGTGTGTGAGTGAGTGTAAAAGCGACACAGAGGGGAGAGGGACGGAAATAAATGCGAGGGAGATAGAGGGTGCAAGTTTGTGAAACAAATTTACAGAAAGAGGCGGAGAAAGAGGGAGAGAGACAAGTGAAAGACATGAAAAAGAAGATAGAGAGACCGGAGAAAGAGGGAGAGATACTGGAGAAAGAGGGTGAGAGACCGGAGACAGAGGGAGACCGTAGAAAAATGGATAGAGACCAGAGGAAGGAGGAGAAAGAAACAGAATGAGTGAGAGAGGCGGAGAAAAAGGGAGAGAGACAAAGGCAGACAGGTAAAGCCAGAGATAGAGAGAGAGAGAGAGAGAGAGAGAGAGAGAGAGAGAGAGAGAGAGAGAAAGAGAGAGAGAGAGAACGTATAAGGAAGAAGAGAAGGAGAAAGCGAGAGAGTGGGAAAAAGATAGAAAGGGTAAGACATAAAGTGCGAGAGAAAAGAGAAAGGGATGGAGCGAGGCACACACAGTCACACATGAAAATGTACGTAGAACACGCCTTACAATTGTAACGATCAAAATGATAGAAAGATCACGCCGTCCTATAGTTCAGACTACAGTAATGATAGAATGATAGAATTAAGTAGAAGAATGCCTTGCAGTACATACTTCTGTTATGATAGAACAATATAATGTACAAACAGGCCTTTTTTGTAGTGCATGAAACTATGACAAAACGATAGAATGAAGGCAAGCAAATCTTGTAGTGCAGACAACGGCAATGACAAAACGATAGAATGTAGGCAGAACAAGTCTTGTAGTGCAGACAACGGTAAGGACAAAACGATAGAATGTAGGTAGAACAAACCTTTAGTACGGACAACGGCAATGACAAAACGATATAATGTAGGTAGAACAAGAACAGCAATGACAAAACGATAGAATGCAGGTAGAACAAGCCTAGTAGTGCATACAATGGAAAGACAAAACGACAGCATGTAGGTAGAACAGGCTCATAGTACATACAAAAGAAATGACAGCAGTCTACTACGGAATTCCAATTCGGAACCTGGCGTTCTGCCACGGGCAGGCAAGGAATAATAAACTTAGCCACTCCCGGCATGGCAGGAGAGCAAACACGACCTGGCTGAAATCACTCTGCGGAGGTCCTCCCAAAGCTGTCAATGATTACCTGGTTAAACCCTGTAACATAAGAGGCAATAGAAATCCAGATTGCTTATGGATGTGTGTGTGCGAGCCTTTCCGGTTTGCCGGTAGGCAGCTTGTGTTAATGTTGTTGTATTATTCTTGTCATCTGCCGCTAATCGTGGGATGTCATGTTCCCCCGCCAAGGCTAACCCGGTCAACAAATGCCCGAAGAAGCTGGCCGACACGCACGAATATTGCAGCTTTGCTGTAAATAGGCACAACACAATAAGTCCACAATAGAACATAAGATATGGCACGAAGACGACGATGGAGGTGGAGGTGGCTGAAGAAAGAGGAGGAAGAAGATTAGGAGGAAAGGTTGCAAAGAGAAGAACGCCATGTAGCATTATCTTGTAACCTGTAAATGTTAAGGATGTGAAGAGTATTAGCACGTGGCATCACGGAGCAGACGAACACGGCGACGTAATAAGGACAGTTTAAAGATGGTCGCCTCACTTTTGATATGCACCAAAGACGGACAGCGTTCTGCTATCCGTTTGTTCTGTTTTTTTTTATAAATCATTGAAGGAGTGAAACAAATTCATCGGCGAATGAAGGTCCACTTTGACGATGCATGCCTGTCAGCCCGGCAAGATTATGAGTGGAGTAGGAGGTTTCAAAATTGCGTGACTTCTGTACCAGACTTCTCGACCGGGTCAGACACACAGAGTAGTGATCGTGGAATCGATTGTTCTAAGGAATCTACTTTCTAATTATTGTTTTCAGAATATATTAAAAAACAGAAAACATCTAAGGTTTTCATTGGACCCCCTCATACATGCGCCTAGTTGACCACACTTCATCCTAACTGGCTACAACAGTTGAAACCATACAAATTCAGACTTAAGTAACATGAATGGCGCGTGGCCTAATAAGATTATAGACGTTTGTCTGCGAACTTGGTGGTCTGCGGTTCGAGACGCATTGGGACGTGGCCAATTGTAAAACTGAGTTAAGCTCACAAGTCGCCCCAGTCTAAGTAGGGTTAGATGCATATCCTTTACAGGACGTAGCAGTCAACTCCAGCATTTTGGGCTGTTGGTGATTCCTGGGCAAGTTTACGTTCAGTAGTTTGCCATGGAAACAAGAGGTTACCAGGAAATATGTTGGAAAGTAAAGGCGGCCGTGTGCTACTGACCACATTACCCAACGAGCATCGACTGGTCAGCAAACGTGGGGCTAGCACCATATACCATACGAGCGTACAAGGTTCCTTTGCTTACTTCAATAATATCAGCGCTAGAAGAGGCAGACGGACGGACATGATGGATGTCAGAAGATGACATCGCGTGTTCTTAAACATCCGGTGTGCTGAGGCCGAGGTAAGGGGTTCAACCCCTACACCGGACAGCTGGACTAAAATGTTGACCTGTCGTCCTTGACATAGGGACGTAAATTATAAGTACCTCTGAAGTAGTGTGTTCGCCTGATGGCGAGGGACAATGTTAAAAGGTAAAGCTAATTCACACGCAAATTTCAGCCCAGCACTATTAGAATTAGTGTCTATGGACTACGTTTGAGTTTAAAGCGAGCGAGCGCAAAAAAAAACAAAAAAAAACACATGACATGACATGAAGGGAATACAGAGTTGATCCAGAACAAAAAAGACGGAGAAGATCGTCTGCGCCACTCGCAAGGCACATTCTGATTCCAATCCATAGGGAAAAAAGGGTTGGGGGGGGGGGGGCATGGCTGTGACAGAATGTCACCCTTACATATTTTCGGACATATTAGGTACTAAATAAGATATTGTTAGGTACACATGTAGGTAGATAGGTACACATGTAGGTAGGTATGTAGGAAGGTAGATAGGTAGATATGTATTAGGGACGTTCATTTGAAACCCGTTCAAATGGCTTTATTACAAAAGCATGAAAGAAACATTAACAGGTGTGGTAGAATTAAACAAAGCATTCATTTTGAATGAATTATGCGCCATGGGTTGGTCATAAGAAGTCGCCGTAGGCATTCAGGCAAGCATCCTATTGCTTAGGTAGGCGGCGAAAGCCGTCCGCAAATAAAGGATAGTTGTTGCTCACTGAACCAAGTGTTTACCGCGTTCATTACGTCTGCATCTGTGTGAAATCGTTGCCCCTGGAGCTTTTTTTTTTTTTAGAGGTCCGAACAAATGAAAATCACATGGTGATAAATCAGGACTAAAGGCTGGATGTTGTAGAATTTCCCACTTTTTCCTTGCTAATGCTTCCTGCACAAATTTGCGACATGCGGACGAGCATTATCGTGCAACAAAATCACACAGCGAGAAAGCATGTCGGGTCGCTTATTCTTGACGGCTTTTTGCAGCTTGCCTAATGTTTGCAAGTAGTGGGTAAAGTTGATGTTGACACAAGATTCTTTAAAATCGGTCAACAATAGCCCTTCGTTATCAGAAAATGCGCTCAGTATAACCTTACCAGCGGAAACCTGTAACTTGAATTTTTTGGCTTTTGGTAATCCAGCACGCTTCCATTGCATGCTCTCTCTTTTGCTGCTCGGCTCAAAGTGGTGACACAATGATTCATCGCCTGTCAATATGCGGAAGAGAAATTCATCACCCTCCACTCTGCAACACAGCACGTGGTTCAAACACCATCCCATGCGTTCGTCTTTTTGGTGGTCGGTCAACATCCGTGGTACCCACTCTGAACACACCTTCCGATATTGCAGTTTCTTACGAACGACCGACCTTATGAAGTGTCCCAATTGACACATCAAATTCTTTCGCTAGCGAACGTATGCTTCGACAAAGGTTTACCTATACTGCTGCATCAGTTGCGGCGATGTTTATTTTTTCTTCTTTCTTTTCTGTTGCAACAATATGCGTTTGACCCGGCCGTCGAAGATCTGTCGTGAACTGACGACCTTTCTGAAACATTCGTGCCCAGTCTGTCACTGTTGTCTTCGACACACATTTGTTATTGTACGCTGCCTGCATTCTTCGATGACTGTCCACTGGTCGACATCCTTCAAACGAAAGAAACTGAATCACCGTTCTTTGAGCTTCATTGGACGGATTTTTGATCAACCCGGCCATTTTCTCAACGGCCAGAAACATAACCTATGCATCAGGGGACGATAAGCAGTGCTCTTTTATTAATTGGTCAGTACTTATCACATGACTATGACATGATCATGTTCATCGTACGCAATTACGCGCGATGCGGCACGAACGGATTTCAAATAAACGCCCCTTATAGCTATCTAGGTAGGTAGATATGTAGGTATATAGGTAGGAAGACATGTAGAGTGCTAGGTAGATATATATGTAGGTAGCTAGGCATCAGGGAGAGTGGGTAGGTAGACAGGGAGAGTGGGTAAGATAGACAGCTAGATAGGTAGGGAGTAGTACGTAGAGATATATTCTGAAACAGACAAAATGGACATACGGATGAGTAGATGAAAGGATGGTTGAATGGACGGACGGATACATCTGATACAAGACACAAAGACATCTCACACGTCCATCCATTTTACCAACCCCACCATACCCTACCAGCAAACAAATCCCTCTCGTCGCTGCCAGAAAACCATCAGCTTTTACCTGTTGGCCACATTCTGAACATCCTAAATCCACGGAGTTACCAAAGACTTTACCCAGGCGCCAAGCAAACCTGGCATGCCAGCAAGATACAACAGCTGAATTTCCTCTCTATAAGGAGACTAATACCCCGGCTTGTGAAACGCGTATGCCATATTTTCTTTCCACTATTCATTGGCCAACAGGAATAAAAATGAATTACTAATGGGAACAAGTCTTCGGTGAGAAAACAAAAGTAATAAGAGAACACGATCCATGGCCTGGAATGTTAATTTCAAGGTTGTTTAGCAGTGAGGGGATTGGGGTAAGGGCAGGCATGGCGTCCAAATTAAGTATAAAATGTTTCATGTTCGAATCTAGTCAATGGCTTCATAATCAACCATCGGACAAAACAGCAGGCTATCATCATCATTAAGTGCTAGGCCGATAGGCTTGTGCCGTTATGGTTCGCCATGTTCTTATCCTGACCATGCCATGCTGCCAAACCATCAAAGTATTTATCTATGTCTTCCACTTGCTCTCTGCCAGCTGTCACTAAATTTTTAAATCAAGTTCTCCTCATAACAGTGGACTGTATACGTCTAAATGCTCCAATAAAATCACTGCCTACTTCTAAATTCTCCAATCAAACGAGTCTTCGTCTACATTCTCCAGTCAAACTCCTTTTGTTATTTGTAGCAGGCTATCGTACACAACAAACTGTTGTATCGGACTCTTTTGACACGCTTTGAGACGTTTTAGGCATACTTTTTTTCTTGCATATCCCTTACAGGACGTTGCAGTCAACATCAGCATTTTTCAGCTGCTGTTGATGTACTAGGCAAGATTACGCTCAGTAGTTTGCCATTGCTTTCAGAGCGACTGGCTCACATACCCCGTAAGTTACCAACGCGGCGAGAACCGCTACCGTTTCTCGCGCAGGTTACGTTACTCACGAGAATATACGGGATTACGAAGAAAGACGTTACCTCTAGGCCAGGGAGACCGGGCATACGTTGCTAACCCCCATACTTCTATAAACTAACCCAACTCGTGGAAACATGTGCCGATATAAGATAGGCCCCTTTTATTTCCCAAGATATTTTTTGGTACACATTTAATGCAGGATTGCTCTAGGAGCCCTGGTCAAGTTATAGAACCCGCCTTGAAACCTGAACCCACGACCTACGTACCGCCTGACCTGGATGCTGAGCCCTGCGCTACCTGACTGACACGACACAAGGTTACCCCTTGATCCTAGTTCTAACTTCACGGCACGGGGTCGCCCCATAATGCTCAAGTCCTGTGCCAGTGAATATCACGTTAAGTTGCTCCTCACTGCCCATGTGAAAAATGGAACAGACGGGACTCTTGACAATCTAACAGCCCGTAAAGGTATACTGTGTATAATGCCGCTGGCAGAATGCCAATACAAAAGTTAACCCTACCAAGACGAAATGGCTAAAAGGATAAGAGTGCCCGATCTTGAATTTTCATTGTGCTGATGGCGAAGTAGGACGTACAATTCTTACGCCAGCCATTAAGATGGATTTCCCGGTCAGATATTAACAACTGAAACAAGGTAAAATTTCCTAGAAAGCCAGACTGATTTCCCGTTTAGAAAGCAACAACTGAAACAACTGAAAGTAACATTGCCTACAAATCAACCTAGGGTTGCTAGCAACCTCATGCAACGTTCTCCTCACCCCACCACACCACATTGCCCTAAACTGCTTCTTTCACACATGCGGATTCTTCTTTCACCGCGGCATGCAAGGACGCACCTTATTAGCCAACTGCATCGCTTTTGTAAATCTACGCGCCAGGGGCCGCCACTCTGAACAGATGCACCCACTAGGACTCTTCTTTCAAGGGAGAAGCTTTTAGTGGAGGAAAATGGCGGCTATTATTTGTTAAGAGCGTGTGCGAAGACAACGTCTATGTGTTCTGGCCTCTATATCCTCTCCTTCCCCATTACCCTCTCACAGTTTACGTTGCCATGGCGACGACATTTTCCAATATGCTTACTGTGATCGTCTGCGTGTCTGGAGTAGGAGTAAATAAAAGTAAATACAAGAAAAGTTTTAAGACAGAAATGACAAGTGTTGTGTTATGTTGTAGCTGATGCTTTGTTACGATTTTGTTTATTTGGGGCCGTTTCTATGAAGACATTCTTTAGACGAAACAGAGAGGTTAATACTCCAAACTTTACACTAACTGGAGTTTACAAGACATTGCAGTCAACCTCGGCATTTCTGGGCTTTTTGTCGTTTACTAAGCAATTTTACTTCAGTGGTTTGCCACTGCTTATTGAACGACTGTCGCTCATACCACTGTATGAATATCAACCAAGGCGGTCCAAATTGCCTGCAGCTGTGTTTCGCACGCAAAATGCGGAATTGCGAATCATGTTCACAACACCTTCGCCACAGTGCCGTGCGACCGATTATTAAAACACAATTGGGGAAAAAGTGGGTAAAAATACATGACCGCTGGGATAGGTAAAATATGGGGGGGGGGGGGGGGGGGTGTACCGTGGAAACGGAGAAGAAAACCACAGAGTAGGTGGATATAAGATGTGAAAGATAATTTAGGCACACCATCCACAGAGACAGGACATCTGGCTTATGATAGAGACATTTCGATACATGTACGCCTTTTAGTTTAGTTTAGTCGATGGATCAACATCACGGCACATGGGTGCAACCCATAAGTGCTCCATTCTCCTCCTAACTCAAACCTGAGTCTGGAGAAACTCAGCTCAGTGCACGAATTCCGTAGCACCACCGAGGATCCTGAAATACTTGTAGATGTACGCCAGAAACAACCAGCTCAGACAAAATATTACAACTACATTAACATAAAATATTACAAGTGATTGATCGCCCAAATAGAATATTGTAAGTACATGAACTCCCAGAGAATATTACAAGTCGAGTTGAGCTAAGAACTGACATCACTGCACTCAGGACATTCCATAAGTGCTTCGTCTCCTCGTTCAACAGCCAGCGAAGAGTCTCAATACTAATCGAATACTACAAGCACACCAACAGTAAAGCAAAAAGTACACGAACACTCAATATTACAAGTACATGGTGGGGGAAAAAAACACCTACACATACATGCATGCTCAAACAATACTGCAGATATACGAGAATATTATACGTACACAATAAATAAGAAACCGTACAACAAATATAGAAACGCTGAACCAGAATATCACATAACAGACTATTACAAATACATGAACACCTAAACATTACCAGTAGATGAACACTCAAACACATTACTAAGTACATGAACATTCAGATTACAAGCACACAAACACCCAAAAAATACTACAAGCACACAAACAATATTACAAGTACACAAACAATATAACAAGTACACAAACAATATTACAAGTACACAAACACTCAAACAATGCTATCAGTACACAAACAATATTACAAGTACATGAACACCCAAACAATATTACAAGAGCACAAACACCCAAACAATGCTACAAGAACACAACCAATATTACAAGTGCACACAAAATATTACAAGTACACGAACAATATTACAAGTACACGAACAATATTACAAGTACACGAACAATATTACAAGTACACAAACAATATTACAAGTACACAAACATTATTAAAAAGTACATGAACACCCAAACAATGCTACAAGTACATAATATTATAAGTACCAAACACCCAAACAATGCTACAAGTACATAATATTACAAGTACCAAACACCCAAACAATGCTACAAGTACTAACAATATTACCGGCACACAAACACCCAAACACTGCTACAAGTACACAAACAATATTCTTCTTCTGCTGATGCGTTCTTCGGAGTGGTCCCCCCCCCCCCCACCCCCTCCGAGATGTAATTGCAGTGTGTCTAAGTTAGGCGCCCTTGGGCCGAGACCCTTAGACCACCACATCCGACTTTAGCGTGCGTTCCACCCCCCCCCCCCCCCCCCCAACCAGGTTAGCATTCATGGGAGACTCACTTTTGTGGTGCCGTTAACAGCCCAGCTGGTCAAGTTAGAACGGTTGAAGACTTCACGATCCGCCCTCAAGGGAAGGTAGGGGCAGTCCATAGCATTTTTCGCTATCCGGGGAGGCTTCCATAATTGCAGAGCCGAGATATAGCGCTTTGGTGATGGGGTCACACCAGGAATCGACACGTCCTGCACGTGGCTACTTTAATTCTCACTTCCAAGTATTGGGTATTACGTTTGCCATAGGCCGCTCCCTGCACAAACCAGGAACGGTTAGTCTGCAGACTTCCACTCAGCGAGCTTTCGGATCGGACGAGTACCTGGAAAACTAGATTGTCAGAGCTGTTCCGACCGGAAAACAAGATAGTCAGAGCTGTTCCGGCCGGAACACAAAATAGTCAGAGCTGTTCCGGGCACGAAGGAAATTACTCTCGGACGTTTTTGCGTTGTGCCACTTTATTTGCTACCTTTCGGCCGGTACATCCGACTTCTACGGGCGTTTTTACGGGTTTGCCTTCCCGGGGTTTCGAGGGACATTAGATTCTTACTGTTGTGGTGTCGCCTACATTTCAGCTGGTCAAGGCAGAACAGTCAGAGACATCAAGGTCAATCCTCATGGGAAGGCAGGGGCAGACCATGGGCATTCCCCGCTATCCAAGGAGGCTCCCATAATTGCAGAGCCGGCACTCTGAGACTCGGCTCACCCGAGGAATCGCCACATCCTGCTCATGGATGCTTTAATTCCTCACTTCCATATAAGGGGCATTTCGTTTGCTACTGGCCGCTCCCCGCACAAAGCAGGAACGGCCAGTCTGCGAACGGCATCCTCGAAGCAAGCTTTTGCTTCGCTTCGGACATCCACATAATGGATTCGCTAGCCAAGCGTTCCATTTCGTGTTAATGAGACGTTTTTCCACCTCAGTCTGCTGCCGACATCCACTCTGCAGCTGTTTGCTTCGGACTTCCACGTGATGGATTCGCTAGCCAAGCGTTCCATTTCTGTTAATAAGACGTTCTTCCACCCTTGACTATGACTCTATGAGTATGGATACAGACTTTCATCGTAACCATTTCGTGCGACTGGGGCGCTTTTTCCACCTGTACGACCGCTCACGGGGTAAGCTACATGTGCGGCCGACTCAGAACATTACCTCCGTGCATTAGTGAGTGAGTAACGACCAGGCCCTCTCATACGAGGATCCCTCATATCCCACAGCTGAGAGCCTTCGAACAAGTACCTGGACTAAGTATGTAGCGTGCTCAGCATCTCACCTCAGTTCTGTAGTAGGTGAGTATCGGACCGGCTCTCACATCCAAGGGATAATGTCTAAGAGGCGTTCAGCTATATCCCTCTGCTTGGAGCCTTGGAGTATGTGTCCGGACCAAGAATTAGTTGCTTCGTGGGCCTGATTTGAGCTTTTGACTGCTATCCTCAGTCTACCTGCAGAGTAGCAGGTTGTGTCTCTCTTGGTCTGGTCCCTTTCCCAAGGTCTGTCCGATATGTAGTTGGGCAGGGCTCTTGGGGTCATTGGGACACGCAAGTCCCTCTACCACGTCAAGGTGGAGACACATCAGAGGGGCACAAACAATATTATAAGTACAAAACACCCAAACAATGCTACAAGTACACAAACAATATTAAAAGTACACAAACAATATTACAAGTACACAAACAATATTACACGTACATGACCACCCAAACAATATTATAAGTACACAAACAATATAACAAGCACACGAACAAACAAACAATGCTACAAGTACACAAACAATATTACAAGTAAACTAATAGTATTACAAGTACATGAACAATATTACAAGTACACAAACAATATTACAAACACACAAACATTATTACAAATATACAAACAATATTTAAAAAGTGCGTGCATGCCCAAACAATATTACAAGTAAACAAACAATATTACAAGTACACGAACAAACAAACAATATTACAAGTACACGAACAAACAAACAATATTACAAGTACACGAACAAACAAACAATATTACAAGTACACGAACAAACAAACAATATTACAAGTACACGAACAAACAAACAATATTACAAGTACACGAACAAACAAACAATATTACAAGTACACGAACAAACAAACAATATTACAAGTACACGAACAAACAAACAATATTACAAGTACACGAACAAACAAACAATATTACAAGTACACGAACAAACATACAATACTAGCTGAGCCGGCCAGGCTTCGCCCAGTTCCTGGTGGGGAGCATCTCATTTAAGTCATATAAGTAGTCATATAAGCTCCCGTTCCCTTCCCGACTGTCTGTCTGTCTGTCTGTCTGTCTGTCTGTCTGTCCGTCTGACCCGGCCCGGAATCGCCCACCTCCTGGTGTGGAGCATCTCATTTAATTCATATAAGTAGTCATATAAGCTCCCGTTCCCGTTCCCGACTGTCTGTCTGTCTGTCTATCTGTCTGTCTGTCTGTCCCGGCCCGGCTTCGCCCAGCCCCTGATGGGGAGCATCTCATTTAATTCATATAAGTAGACATATAAGTTCCCGTTCCCGACTATCTGTCTGTCTGTCTGTCTGTCTGTCTGTCTGTCTGTCTGTCTGTCTGTCTGTCTGTCCGTCCGTCCCTCTCTGTCTGTCTGTCTGCCTATCTGTCTAATCATTTATTGGTTGCAGTTAGAACAACCTTAGATAAACGAAGACCAACTTACAAAAAGCATTAGAAAGAGCACTTGAAAGATCTTTACATCTTCCCCAACAATTACTTGGGTAAATGGAGCAGCGGCAGCAGCAGCAGAAGAAGAAGAAAAAGGAGGAGTAGGAGCTGGGTGGAGGAAGAGGGAGGTGGAGGGAGGAGGAGGAGAAAGAGAGAAGAGGAGGATGGAGGATGGAGAGGGAGGAGGGGGAGGAGAAGAGGAAGAGGGTAGGAGGTGGAGGAGGGGAGAGGAGGAGGAGGAGGAGGAGGAATATAACGCTTATGCCTGTAGATGTAATAATGGCTGAAGTTGTTCCATGTCTTCTTAGAGTTGGCGACAGTGTAAAGAAATATAAAATCTTCAAACTTGATAGAGATAAGGTAACTATTATTTATTCATTCTTTAAGCAAAAAAAGATGAGTTACAATGTTATGCATTATGCATTATTTTTATGAAAACTTTGAAAATGCCTTAAAGATTGTATCATTATTTATTATGACTCAATGCCGGTACATAACTATGGACAAAGAGTTTATAAATCTTTGAAAACGATGCCACAATATGACTATAAGTTATACAGAAAAGTTATGCCCCTTGAAATAACTTTTACAGAGTTAAGTCCCCTGAGATATATGAAATTATAATGAAAAATGAAAAATTAAATAATATTGGGTAAGCAGCCAATTTCACACTAAAAAAATATGACAGTGGGCTGGTCTGGAATGAAAGGAAGACGTGTAGAAAATTTCATCTCAATCGGATGGGCCGTTCGCGAGCGCATAAAGGACATATGGACAGACAGACAGACAGACAGACGGAGATCGCAATTTATATATAAGATAACTGTACACTAACATACTATGACAGTTGGCAGCACCGGAATAAGAAGAAGACGTGTAGAAAATTTCATCTCAATCGGATGGACCGTTCTCGAACGCATTAACAACATGCATACAGACAGACCCGGCCCGGCTTCGCCCAGTCCCTGGTGGGGAGCATCTCATTTAATGATGGAGAGAGGAAAAGGGAGGAGGAGGGAGGGGAGGAGATCGAAGAGGGAGGAGGAGGGAGGAGGAGGTCGAGGAGGAAGAGGGAGGAGGAAGAGGGAGGAAGAGGGAGAAGGAGGAGGGAGAAGGAGGGAGGAGGAGAAGGGAGGAGGAGAGAGGAGGAGGAGGGGGGAGGAGGAGGAGGGAGGTGGGGAGGAGGAGGAAGAGGGAGTAGGAGGGAGGAGGAGGTCGAGGAGGAAGAAGGAGGAAGAGGAGGGAGAAGGAGGGTGGAGGAGAAGGGAGGAGGAGGAGAGAGGAGGTGGGGGAGGAGGAGGGATAGGGAGGAGGAGGAAGGAGGAGGAGGAGAGAGGAGGAGGGAGGAGGAGCGATGAGGCGGATGGAGAAGGAGGAGGGAGGAGGAGGGAGGAGGCCGAGGGAAAAGGAGGGAGGAGGAAGAGGGAAAAGGAGGAGGGGGAGGAGGAGGAGGGAGGATGAGGAAGAGGAGGTGGAGGGAGGAGGAGGGCGGAAGGATGAGGTAGAGGGAGGAGGAGAGAGGAAGAGGAGAGAAGAGGAGGAGGGAGGAGGAGAGGGAGGAGGAGAGGGAGACGGAGGAGGAGGAAGGAGGAGGAGGAGGGGTGGGGAGGAGGATTACAACGCATATGCCTGTAGTAGAAGGAGGAGGAAGAGGGAGGAGGAGGGAGGAGGAGGTCGAGGAGGAAGAGGAAGGAAGAGGGAGGAGGAGGGAGAAGGAGGGAGGAGGAGAAGGGAGGAGGAGGAGAGAGGAGGAGGAGGGGGAGGAGGAGGGAGAGGGAGGAGGAGGAAGGAGGAGGAGAGAGGAGGAGGGAGGAGGAGCGATGAGGCGGATGGAGAAGGAGGAGGGAGGAGGGAGGAGGAAGAGGGAAAAGGAGGAGAGAGGAGGAAGAGGGAAAAGGAGGAGGGAGGAGGGGGAGGAGGAGCAGGGAGGATGAGGAAGAGGGAGGAGGAGGTGGAGGGAGGAGGAGGAGGGCGGACGGATGAGGTAGAGGGAGGAGGAGGAGGGAGGAGGAGAGAGGAGGAGGAGAGAAGAGGAGGAGGGAGGAGGAGAGGGAGGAGGAGAGGGAGAAGAGAGGAGGAGGAAGGAGGAGGAGGTGGGGAGGAGGATTATAACGCATATGCCTGTAGTAGGAGGAGGAGGAAGAGGGAGGAGGAGGGAGGAGGAGGTCGAGGAGGAAGAGGAAGGAAGAGGGAGGAGGAGGAGGGAGAAGGAGGGAGGAGGAGAAGGGAGGAGGAGGAGAGAGGAGGGGGAGGAGGGGGAGGAGGAGGGATAAGGAGTAGGAGGGAGAGGGAGGAGGGAGGAGGAGAGAGGAGGAGGGATAAGGAGCAGATGAGGCGGATGGAGAAGGAGGAGGGAGGAGGAAGAGGGAAAAGAAGGAGGGAGGAGGAAGAACGAACGAACGAATGAACAAACTTTATTTTCAAAGGGTTAAGAATTGGGCACGCAGGCCCGTCTAACATTCTGCCCTTCTATCACTCTCTTTCATACATTATTTCATTCACACATCATTCAAGGCTAACAGAGAACAGCAACAATATAAAAGATATGCATTATAAAGGCATGGGCAAAATGCGAACATCAAGACTACACGACACAGTAAAATTAGATAATGATCTGACACTTGTTATTAGCCATGTGGAATATACTGGCCTACCAAAATGGGACTGGCTGTTATACTAGGGTTTTGTTATTATTATTATTATCTCTATTATTAAGGGGGAAGATAATCCGTACTGAGATAGTGTTCGAGTAATTTGCGATTATATGAATAGGGATTGGTGATGTCTTTGATTTCTTGTGGAAGATTGTTCCACAGCTGAGCTGCAGAGTACGTTAAGCTTGTTTTAGAGGGAAAAGGAGGAGGGAGGAGGGGGAGGAGGGAGGATGAGGAAGAGGGAGGAGGAGGTGGAGGGAGGAGGAGGAGGAGGGCGGAGGGATGAGGTAGAGGGAGGAGGAGGGAGGAGGAGAGAGGAGGAGGAGAGAAGAGGAGGAGAGAAGAGGAGGAGGGAGGAGGAGAGGGAGGAGGAGAGGGAGAAGGGAGGAGGAGGAAGGAGGAGGAGGTGGGAGGAGGATTATAACGCATATGCCTGTAGTTAACTGTTTGTCTGGCAACAATATGACTATAAGGTATATAGCAATGTTATTAAAAGTTATGCCCCTTGAAATAACTTTTCTAGAGTTAAGTCCCCTCGCTATATATAAATTATAATGAAAAATGATATATTAAATAATATTAAGTAAGTAGCCGATGTTACACTAAAAAAAATATGACAGTTGGCTGCGCGAGAAGGAGAGGAAGACGTGTAGAAAATTTCATCTCAATCGGATGGACCGTTCGCGAACGCATAAAGGACACACACACACATACATCCTTTTTTATATATAAGATTACAAGTACACGAACAAACAAATAATATTACAAGTATACGAACAAATAAATTACAAGTATATGAACAAATAAACAATACTACAAGTACACAAACACTATTACAAGTACACAAACCCAAACAATGCTACAAGTACACAAACAATATTACAAGTACACAAACAATGTTACAAGCTCATGAACACCCAAACAATATTACACGTACATGATCAAACAATACTACAAGTACACAAACAATATTACAAGTACACAAACAATACTACACGTACACAAATACGCATACAATACTACAAGTAAACAAACAATCAATCAATCATGTGCCATGCCGGAAAGCGTGGACGGTCATGACTCGCGATTTCACTCGATCACCAGAGTCGAGGATCAGCTTAGTGTTCCTGTCTCGATCATGCCATGTGCTCAAGCCATCCAGGTATTTACTTCTCGGTCTTCCCCTTGGTCTGTTCCCTCCGATCTTGCCAGTTGTCACTAAGTTCTCCAATCAATTTCTTCTCATAACATGCCAAAAAATTGTGACTGTCTACGTCTAAGTTCTCTAATCAATTTACGATTTTCATTTGTCTCCTGTAGTACTTGGTCATTGGTTTTTCTGTCTGTCCATGGTATTCTTTGCATTTCCCCCAGACACCATATTTCTGCAGCCATCAGATGTTTTTCAGCTTGACTGCACATTGTCCAAGTTTCACAAACGTACAAAAGAATAGGTTCTATGTAGCAGCTCAGCATTCTTCTTCTCGCTTCAGTTGACATCTTTTTATTGGTCAGTATGTTTTTCATCTTGCTAAAGGCTACTTTCGCCATGGCGATTCTTGTTCTAATCTCTACAAGGCATCTCCCATCAGATGTTATGACTGTTCCGAGATAATTGTATCTATTCACACGTTGAAGCATATTCCCATTTACTTGTATATTACATTGTGGTATTTCGTTCTTCCTAGTGACGACCATAATCTGTCTTTTTACAATTTAATTCTAACACCAGTTGTTCACTGTGTACAACAACCGCCCAAACAATATTACAAGTACACAAACAAACAAACAATATTACAAGTACACAAATACTCAAACAATACTATAAGTACACAAATACCAAACAATATTACAAGTACACAAACACCCAAACAATATTACAAGAGCAGAAACAAAATTATATTATAAGTTCACAAACAATATTACAAATGCACAAACAGTAGCAGAAGTACAAAACAAGATTACAAATACATGAACACCCAAGCAATGCTACAAGTACACAAACACGCAAACAATACTACAAATACACAAACAATACTACAACTACGCAAACAATACTACAACTACGCAAACAAGATTACAAGTACATGAACACCCAAACATGTTACAAGTACACAAACAGCCAAATAATTTGACAAGTACATGAACACCCAAACAGTATTACAAGTACATGAACACCCAAACAATATTACACGTACACAAACTATTACAAGTGCGTGAACACCCAAACAATATTACAAATACATGAACACCCAAGCAATGCTACAAGTACACAAACACGCAAACAATACTACAAGTACATGAACACCCAAGCAATGCTACAAGTACACAAACACGCAAACAATACTACAAGTACATGAACACCCAAGCAATGCTACAAGTACACAAACACGCAAACAATACTACAAGTACATGAACACCCAAACAATGCTACAAGTACACAAACACGCAAACAATACTACAAGTACACAAACAAGATTACAAGTACATGAACACCCAAACATGTTACAAGTACACAAACACGCAAACAATACTACACGTACGCAAACAAGATTACAAGTACATGAACACCCAAACATGTTACAAGTACACAAACAGCCAAATAATTTGACAAGTACATGAACACCCAAACAGTATTACAAGTACATGAACACCCAAACAATATTACAAGTACACAAACTATTACAAGTGCGTGAACACCCAAACAATACTACAAGAACACGAAATCCCAAACACTATTACAAGTACACGAACAACCAACCATTTCTAAAAGTACTTGAACACCAAAAGAAAGAATGTCAGACGAAAATGAAAACTTAAACACAACATCCCTCAAATATGGGAAATCGTGTAAGTCTAAAATTGATATCCGGCCATGTACTAACCAATATTTATATTCCACACGAATCATTCGCTGATTCCAAATAAATTGTTTTGTACTTGATTCACAACTCCGTCCTCTGTTAGGTTTATTTTCCAAATCTTATTTACGCTCTTCAACATCGCCGAGGAAGTCATAGCGACCTGAGCGACATAATAAGCTGATTTTTAGGAACACTTCTGTGGAATAGCCAAGAAGCGAATGTGTGTACTCGTCACAAAACGGGTTCTAATACTTCCGCTTAACTGAACTTCCGGCGAGTGGGCAGAAGACAATGGCGGACGATTTCTCAAGTCGGTAGAAAGTTCCAGAGACCGGGAATTTGTGCCGACTACATCAGAAGGCAATTATTACTGACAGCAAAGATGATTTAAGTACCGCACGATTTGTCCATTGTCAGGATGTCCACGGTTGGGAGCCGGGGTGTTGGACTAGAGGCCGTGCAAGGGGGAAAAGTGGCCACGGGGTTACTGTGTTCGCTTTAGGGTTAGAAGGTACGGGGTTGGATCCCTGGAAACTGTCAGCACGGCTGAATAGATAAGAGCGCTCGCTCTTACACTTCCTGTGTGCTGATGATACGGGTTCAACCCCTACACCGGTCAGCTGGACTAAAATGTTAACTTGTCTTGAACTTAGAGGTATGTAAATTACAACTACCTCAGAAATCAAATTGGGTTCGTCTTATGGCGAGGGACACTGGTAATAGGGACAGCTAATCCACATGCAAAAATCAGTCTCGAGTACCAGTAGTAGCATGTGTATGGACTACGCTTGAGTTCGAGGCGAGCGAGCGCAAACAAAAAACAAAAGATACCACACGCACTCCTGATTTCTTGACAGGTCAAATAAGATATCTAGCCTTCGCGGATACGGGCGAAAAACAGGAGGTACAGTATTATGTGCATGTTGTAGATGTTACACATACGAAGACAGTTGGACATAGCATAGAGTAGACTGTAGGGCCACCGCCGTGGCAAATTGACATAGCATAGAGTAGACTGTAGGGCCACCGCCGTGGCAAATTGACATAGCATAGAGTAGACTGTAGGGCCACCGCCGTGGCAAATTGACATAGCATAGAGTAGACTGTAGGGCCACCGCCGTGGCAAATTGACATAGCATAGAGTAGACTGTAGGGCCACCGCCGTGGCAAATTGTTAGGAAAACAAATATACCTGCAAGCCGAGCCTCTTCCCTTAGATGGAATCAGTCCCTAGGAGGCAATTAACAAGTACATGCCGAAGTCGGACACAAGAGTTGAGATACTTCACGGGGTGTGACACTACTCAGGGCAAATAAGGTGAAGCAGAAACTATAGAAGCATATAAGCCTGTTCTACTGTGCATATACTGATGAATCATTGCAAACAAGTATATGCTGATGAACAACTGTATACTGATGAATCATAGACAACTATATCCTGATGAATCATAGACAGCTATATACTGATGAATCATAGACAACTATATACTGATGAATCATAGACAACTATATACTGATGAATCATAGACAATTATATACTGATGGATCGTAGACAGCTATATACTGATGAATCATAGACAACTATATACTGATGAATCATAGACAACTATATCCTGATGGATCATAGACAGCTATATACTGATGAATCATAGACAACTATATACTGATGAATCATAGACAACTATATACTGATGAATCATAGACAATTATATCCTGATGAATCATAGACAACTATATCCTGATGAATCATAGACAACTATATACTGATGAATCATAGACAGCTATATACTGATGAATTCATAGACAACTATATCCTGATGGATCATAGACAGCTATATACTGATGAATCATAGACAACTATATACTGATGAATCATAGACAACTATATACTGATGAATCATAGACAACTATATACTGCTGAATCATAGACAACTATATCCTGATGAATTCATAGACAACTATATCCTGATGGATCATAGACAACTATATACTGATGAATCATAGACAACTATATACTGCTGAATCATAGACAACTATATACTGATGAATCATTGCAGACAACTATATATATCACGATGAACTATTGTAGACTATATAATGATGAATCATTGCAGACAACTATATACTGATGAACCATTGAAGACTATACACTGACGAATCATGGCAAACTATATACTGACGGATCATTGCAGACTATATACTGATGAATCATTGCAGACTATATACTGATGAATCATTGCAGGCTACTATATACTGATGAATCACTGCAGGCTATATATTGATGAATCATTGCAGAAAACTATATACTGATGAATCATTGCAGACTACCGATGAATCATTGCAGACTATATATTGATGAATCATTGCAGACTATATACTGATGAATCATTGCAGGCTACTATATACTGATGAATCACTGCAGGCTATATATTGATGAATCATTGCAGAAAACTATATACTGATGAATCATTGCAGACTATATATTGATGAATCATTGCAGACAAGTATATACTGATGAATCATTGCAGAAAACTATATACTGATGAATCATTGCAGACTACCGATGAATCATTGCAGACTATATACCGATGAATCATTGCAGACTATATACCGATGAATCATTGCAGACGACTATATACCGATGAATCACTGCAGACTGCCGATGAATCATTGCAGGCTATATATTGATGAATCATTGCAGACAAGTATATACTGATGAATCATTGTAGACAACTATATACTGATGAATCATTGCAGGCTATATATTGATGAATCATTGCAGAAAACTATATACTGATGAATAATTGCAAGCCTCTACACCAGGATCTAGACTGCTATATATTAAAGTTTAATTATACAGTGGTTAATTGTACAGTGAACATTTACAAATATCGGCACAACGAAACAAAAGACTCTATTATCTGTTGTCGGACAGGAATGCAAGTCTCGTTTCACAAAGATTTGTAAATACCCGCGTCACATTCTAACCGCATATCGCGAACCTGTGTAAACATCAAGAGTTTGACATACTGGCCCACATAAGATTTGTAAACACCAGTTTAACAGACTGGCCGAGACGATCAACCTTGTAAACAGCCTTTCAAACTGACCTCAAGGCTTGAACCTTATCAAACGTGACCTCACAATGAACAAATTTCAACACACGGAGGTCACGTATTCTTAGAGTCCATACCTTATGACGATGGTGATCATGTCTGTTCAGATCATATTGTTTGGTGTGCTGGCAATCATTTCTGATACTGATGTTCCTCCATGCCACTATGTAAAACTGTCCAGCATCTTTCTTGGTCTCCTGCAGCCTCTCTTCAGCTCCAACTTTCCTGTTGTGACGACATGTTTCAGCTTCCTCCTCATGACAAGCTCATAGTGACCAGTTCTGTTAAATTCTTTCAAGATATCTTCAGTGATATTTCTATCCATCCACGGTGTTATTCTGCTATGAAACCACATCTAAGCTTTCACATAATTCCTCATTAACCTAATAATTGTCCATGATTAGCTTCTGTGCACCAGGAATGGTTCAATAGCTCTGAACTTTTCCGCAGTCCGATTGGCAAAGATAGAATGCAGAGAATATTCACCTAGTGAAATGAATTTGTTAGGGTTATTCTACATTTAACCTTAAGACATTTTCCATATGCAGTTGTTAAAGTATCCAATTACTTGAATACACTGAATTGTTTCATACTGGTCCCATCACGCTGATGTATTTCTTTTTTATTTGTATTTCTTCTGTTTTTTGTATTTCTTTCATTTTCTTTGTACTTCAGTTTTGTTTTCTTAATCCAATTTATTGCCAGTAATACTACAGGTGACAAAATGGTAAAGACGAGCATGGCACAAAGGTTTGCCAGACAGCGTGTGGAGTATACAATAAGTGGACAAGCTGCACTTAGGCACAGTGGGAAATTATTTGCACAGTGGGACACTGCACAGTGGAACTATCTGCAGTTGGACACTGTCTGCACAGGGGGACACTATCTGCACAGTTGGCCACACTATTGTTAGTGTCCCGTGCCCCTAGTATTGTCATGATCAAGGTATCGTTACTGACCCGTGCCCCATGTATTGTCATGATTAAAGATATCGTTAATGTCCCATGCCCCATGTATTGTCATGATCAAGGTATCGTCACTTCCCCATGCCACATGTATTGTCATGATCAAAGGTATCGTTACTGTTCCGTGCCCCAAGTATTGTCATGATCAAAGTTTCGCTAATGTCCCGTGCCCCAAGTATTGTCATGATCAAAGGTTCGTTAATGTCCCATGCCCCATGTATTGTCATGATCAAAGTTTCGTTAATGTCCCATACCCCAAGTATTGTCATGATCAAGGGCATCGCCAATGTTTTGTGCCCTAAGTATTCTCATGATCAAAAGTATCGTTAATGTCTCGTGAATCATCTATTATGATCAAGGTATCGTTAATGTTTCGCGTCTCATGTATTTGATGTTCAAGGTATCGTTAATATTAATGTCCTGTGCCCCATGTATTTGATTATCAAGGTATCGTTAATGTCCCGTGCCCCATGTATTGTCATAATCAAGGTATTGTTAACGTTCCGTATAACATGTAGTTTCATAAACAAAGTATCGTTAATGTCCCGTATTACATGTAGTTTCATAATCAAGGTATCGTTAATGTCCCGCATCACATGTAGTTTCACAATCAAGGTATAGTTAATGTCCCGTAACACATGTAGTTTCAAAATCAAGGTATCGTTAATGTCCCGTATCACATGTAGTTTCATAATCAAGGTATCGTTAATGTCCCGTATCACATGTAGTTTCACAATCAAGGTATAGTTAATGTCCCGTAACACATGTAGTTTCAAAATCAAGGTATCGTTAATGTCCCGTATCACATGTAGTTTCATAATCAAGGTATCGTTAATGTCCCGTATTACATGTAGTTTCATAATCAAGGTATCGTTAATGTCCCGTATCACATGTAGTTTCACAATCAAGGTATAGTTAATGTCCCGTATCACATGTTGTTTCAAAATCAAGGTATCGTTAATGTCCCGCATTACATGTGGTTTCATAATCAAGGTATCGTTAATGTCCGGTATCACGTGTAGTTTCATAATCAAGGTACAGTTAATGTCCCGTATCACATGTAGTTTCATAATTACGGTATCGTTAATGCCCCGTATCACATGTTTCATACAATAGGTATCGTTAATATCCCGTATCACATGTAGTTTCATAATCAAGATATTATTAATGTCCCGTATCCAATTTTGTATTGGCCTACCATTTCTTCGATGGACCACGTCTTCCATTATTTCTCTTCAAACCACTATGACGTAATGTTTAACTTTTTTCAGTTTCCGAGTCGATGTTAAGGTGCCAGTTTCTTCGCTACTCGAATCTTGCAAACACGTCTATCATCAAGATGAAATTCTCTGCATAAAGTCGCCCTCATCACCTCCCATCGAAGTTTCGCCATCTCTGAGCCATGTCTCCTGTCTCCTCCTAATGCCCAAGATATCAGCAACGTCCTGTATCCACCTACGAGATGATCGATGCCTGCCTGTTCTACCAGACACCACACCTTCCATCGATGTTCTTATCACCTCCCATCGAAGTTTCGCCATCTCTGAGCCATGTCTCCTGTCTCCTCCTCATGCCCAAGATATCAGCAACGTCCTGTATCCACCTACGAGATGATCGATGCCTGCCTGTTCTACCAGACATCACACCTTCCATCGATGTTCTTATCACCTCCCATCGAAGTTTCGCCATCTCTGAGCCATGTCTCCTGTCTCCTCCTCATGCCCAAGATATCAGCAACGTCCTGTATCCACCTACGAGATGATCGATGCCTGCCTGTTCTACCAGACACCGCACCTTCCATCGATGTTCTTTATAAGCCACTGCCACGTTTCATTTTGCCAAAGTATTTCAGCTTGCAGCCGGTCTCTCTGGCCGAGGGGTTACACCACTTTCTCCGTAATCCCGTTTATCACGCAGTCTCATAGCGGGCGAGAACTGGAAGCGGTTCTACCCCCGCTGGTGACTTGCGGGATAACTGAGCCGGCCGCTCAGAAAGCAATGACAAACTACTGAGCGTAATCTTGCCAAGAAATCGACAGGGAGCTGAAAGATGCTGCTGTTGACAGCGATGTCCTGTAAAGGATATGCGAATTTAAAAAAAAAACAATTTCAGCTTGCAGCACTAGATGTGTGTGTGCCGGTCTTGTTCCATATTCAGATTTCATTATTTTGTCTTCTAGATCCAGAATATTCTAAGCATTGTGTGAACAAGTCCATTGTAAGGTTGAGTTCGGTCAAGAACTGACACATAACTCGAGACATCCCCATGCTTGCTCTTCTCTTCAACAACAAGCGAAGAGAATACTGATAGTACCAGTTGCAGCCTGTCCTTTTCTTGGGGTACTGTGTCGACCAGCTCATCTGGTCCTGCCCTGCCGAACAATTTAGGCAATGATTTATCTGTTCTCCCATAGTAAACACGCGCCCCAAAAGTGACAATCTTGAATGGAGCAGCGACTAGATCACCAGCCCACGCAAGCTTTCACTCTCAAACAACTGGACACGACATACATAGATAATACAACGATATTCCAGACAACATGCTCGCAATGAAGCTTATTATGATCCGAGCGTTACTTTAAAGATATTCACAGAATAATAAAAGGCAAGCTTGATAACACCAACTGCATTATCTGGATCAGAAGCCCGTATGAAAATAATTATGCTTGTTGCCACTGGGTAGTGGGTTCAAATCCGCTGATAATGTAGTTCCTAAAGCCGGCGGAGGAACCATTACCAGCCTGGGACTAATAGAACCAGTTTGCGCGTGAGTGCTGAATCATGAGCTGTGTATATCCTGATATCTCCCTTCGCAGATGTGGAGTTATACTAGTCTTACACGCTTGCAGATGTCTGAGCCTGGAGAGGGAAATATAAGCTCTGCGACAATGCCCGTAGTGATTATGCTTAGGTACTAGGTTGGAAGAAATGTCATAAGCAAGGTCACTCCGACTGACAAGTCCATTTCAGGGCTAAGACATGGCCGCACAGGCACCGGACTTTAGAGTTCATTAATAGGATGTACAATAATCTAATCAACCTACCCACCAACCTACCCACCCACCTACCAACCAACCCACCAACCAACCAACATACCAATCCACCAATCAAACCACCAATAAAACTACCAATTGACCAATATGATGATTGGAATAATAATGAAGGACCATCAATTTTGAAGATGGAAGTTTAGAATGCTCTTAACCATATCAAAACCGGCAAGACCCTGGGTACAGGTAACATCACAATAGAAACGATCAATGCCTTAGAAGAATATGGAATAGACCAACTGGAGATATACCCCCTGAATTATGTAATACTATATTTATTGCAATCCCGAAGAAATCAGGAGCCTTGGAATGTGATCAACATAGAACAATTAGTATAATGAGCCACATCACAAAGATGTTGCTGAGAATTATCATGCAAAGAGTGAGGAAGAAAATACAACCCGAAATAGAAGAAGAACAATGTAGGTTTGTGGAAGGCAAGGGTGCAGTAAATGTGTATATACTGAGAACAGTAACTGAACGTTCTATAGCAGTAAACAAAGATCTATAACTTTGCTTTATTGACTACACAAAGGCCTTCGATCAAGTGAGATATGTCGACATGATAAGGATGCTTGAAGATCTACAAATTGATGGGAAAGACCTTACACTTGTAAAAAAAAAAAAAAACATATTGGAAACAACAAGCTGCCATCATAGTTGATTATGATGTAGGTCAATATCAGCAAATTAAAAGAGTTGTGAGACAGGGATGTGCAATGTCTCCAGATATTTTTCTCTGTACAGTGAAAATATTTTCAGAAATATAGAAGATATGGAAGGAATCAACATTGGGGGACGATACATCAATAACATTAGATATGCAGATGATACAGTCTTGATTACAGACAATGAACAGGA
>JACEFZ010021801.1:1040000-1095000 GCA_014155875.1 Cepaea nemoralis
GGAAGGAGATACAATGGATGGAGAGACAATGGAAGGAGAGACAATGGAAGGATAGACAATGGAAGGAGAGACAATGGAAGGATAGACAATGGAAGGAAAAGACAATGGAAGGAAAGACAATGGAAGGAAAGACAATGGAAGGAGAGACAATGGAAGGAGAGACAATGGAAGGAGAGACAATGGAAGGAAAGACAATGGAAGGAGAGACAATGGAAGGAGAGACAATGGAAGAGAGACAATGGAAGGAAAGACAATGGAAGGGGAGACAATGGAAGGAGAGACAATGGAAGGAGAGACAATGGAAGGAGAGACAATGGAAGGAAAGACAATGGAAGGAGAGATAATGGACGGAGAGACAATGGAAGGAGAGACAATGGAAGGAGAGACAATGGAAGGAGAGACAATGGAAGAAGAGACAATGGAAGGAAAGACAATGGAAGGAAAGACAATGAAAGGAGAGACAATGGAAGGGGAGACAATGGACGGAGAGACAATGGAAGGAAAGACAATGGAAGGAGAGACAATGGAAGGAGAGACAATGGAAGGAGAGACAATGGAAGGAGAGACAATGGAAGGAGAGATAATGGAAGGAGAGACAATGGAAGGAGAGACAATGGAAGGAGAGACAATGGAAGGAAAAACAATGGAAGGAAAGACAATGGAAGGAAAGACAATGGAAGGAGAGACAATGGAAGGAGAGACAATGGAAGGAGAGACAATGGAAGGAAAGACAATGGAAGGAGAGACAATGGAAGGAGAGACAATGGAAGAGAGACAATGGAAGGAAAGACAATGGAAGGAAAAACAATGGAAGGAGAGACAATGGAAGGAGAGACAATGGAAGGAGAGACAATGGAAGGAGAGACAATGGAAGGAGAGACAATGGAAGGAGAGACAATGGAAGGAGAGACAATGGAAGGAGAGACAATGGAAGGAAAGACAATGGACGGAGAGACAATGGACGGAGAGACAATGGAAGGAGAGACAATGGAAGGAGAGACAATGGAAGGAGAGACAATGGAAGGAGAGACAATGGAAGGAGAGACAATGGAAGGAGAGACAATGGAAGGAGAGACAATGGACGGAGAGACAATGGACGGAGAGACAATGGAAGGAGAGACAATGGAAGGAGAGACAATGGAAGGAGAGACAATGGAAGGAAAGACAATGGAAGGAGAGACAATGGAAGGAAAGACAATGGAAGGAAAGACAATGGAAGGAGAGACAATGGAAGGAGAAACAATGGACGGAGAGACAATGGACGGAGAGACAATGGACGGAGAGACAATGGAAGGAGAGACAATGGAAGGAGAGACAATGGAAGGAGAGACAATGGAAGGAGAGACAATGGAAGGAGAGACAATGGAAGGAGAGACAATGGAAGGAAAGACAATGGAAGGAAAGACAATGGAAGGAGAGACAATGGAAGGAGAGACAATGGAAGGAAAGACAATGTAAGGAGAGACAATGGAAGGAGAGACAATGGAAGGAGAGACAATGGAAGGAGAGACAATGGAAGGAAAGACAATGGAAGGAAAGACAATGGAAGGAGAGACAATGGAAGGAGAGACAATGGAAGGAGAGCCAGTGGTAGTAGGGGTGACAGTGGAAGTAGTCAGCAACACAATACTACAACATATATCACTCACTCACTAGTCATCAAGTCGTGTACAGTTGGACCACTTCCTGTTGGTTTCCGAAACTCGAACGAGGGTTTTTGTTCCTGTTGCTGAGTGTTGTGCAGTTGTGTCTTCATCGGTGATCAGAGAATTCTGGGAAATACAAAATGGTTGGAATGATTTGTAATTAGCGTTGTTTTTTGTGTGTGTGTGTGGTCAACATGGTAGAGGTTTGTCTGTACTAAAGGTATGTGGCGGGACATACAGTTTGTAATGGGCATGTATGATATATTTACAGTATGCATATCTTTATATGGTTGTGGTGTGGTATGGTGTAGTGTGTGTGTGTGTGTGTGTGCCTGTGATGTGGGCGTGTGACGTGTGTGCGTGTGTGCGCGCACGCGCGCGCGCTCGTTTGTGTTTTTATGTGTGCTACAAGATAGGAAAGTCACATTGGATGCATGGTGGATGTAAGTATGGATAGATGAACAGACAGATGGACAGACAGATAGACAGCCATACAATTAGGTTAAGTAACACCATTAGCTAAAGGTAGAATGCAGAAACACGCACCAACCAAGAAAAGAGACCAGACATACAGGTCGGCAGACAAATATAGAGGTACAATGGTAGGCTGATTTATAAGTAAGTATGTTAGTAGGCAGACAAATATTTAGACAGGAAGCCTGGTATGCAGACATAGGCCGGACATGCATATTATGTACGAAGGGAAATGAATAGGTAGATGGGCAGTAAGAGAGGTAGATAGACAATACGTGGACAGGCAAATATGCATGCAGGAAGGTAATGTATACAGTATATGTATATGTGTGTCCGGAATAGCCCAGAACGATGTCCAGGGTAACACATATGGTACACATTCACTGGACAAACTGAGGAGTCGAACTCTTCGCTTGATTTGGGCTTTGAATTGAGCAGTGAGGAGCATTTTGTGTGATATTCACTGACATAGGAACGGGGCATAATGGGGACGACCCTTTGCCATGAAGTTGGAACAGCGACTAACTGACTAACTAACTAACTCTTCGCTTGATATTTCAATATTTGGAATGCACTAAGGGAATTCCCTAGTACGTCATATCTGTCTAGTGGGTAATCCCCCAGCATGGGCCTGACCTTCAGGTTAATGGATATCAGTTATATTATTTCAATACTAACATGAATACTTTCTGTTGCATAAAACCGGTTGAAGCTGCCTAATTGCTAATGTCTCAGTATATTTGAGTAATCGTTTATTGTTCCAATTGAGGAGCGGCTGGCCGAGCGGCTAGAATGCCGGAATTCTCCTTCGCGGTAAGGTGTGGATTTAAAAAAAATTATTACTGTCGGGGGCAGTATACCACAACAAGCGATGATGTTCAGACAGAGGAAGAGGCCGACCACGTAAACGATGGACAGAGGGAATAGCAGAGTGTATTGGAATCTCGATACATGAAGCAAATAAGCGGGCACTCTCCCGCTGTTTAACTTCACCTCGACACCGCAAGGTACAAGAGGTACAAGATGAGATGAGAATACAGTACATGAAACGGTTCTTCGTTGATCGCGTTATGACAATATTTTATGAAGTGTCGATTAATTACCGAGGACGGCGAACAATACCTACGGCTATGTTTTCAGTGTTTCAGCTAGAAATGTATTTACTTCATATGATATATAGCTCTACAGTATGCACCTAGCGAGACGCGGCGAAATATGCCAGGCAATAACTCGTGCAATCTGTGGCCTGTGTGTTTAAATCCACTAAGGGAATACATTGAATTTCTGAAACATGACCGCCCAGAATCATCTGTAAAGCGACTAGATGGATGATAGAAGCTGACATGTATTATCAGAATTCAGGTTTGTACTCTACCTAGCATGATGATGTTGCCGTAGCAGATTATGTTAATGACGGACGGGTCCCTTTATACGAGGCACAACTCTACGGCTAAAGTTAATCTTCACTTACAACTTTATGACTGTCACTCATATGTTAGTCTTCCTTACTCTTGGATACATCTTTCCCCCATTAAAAAAGATCAATAACGTAGATGAGTTATGACGATCCCTTGACACAACTTATTGAAACTAACATACTGAGCATCCCACAACTCCTTGTGGTTGCCAAACATGATTTCAATCCTATGGACCCATCCTGGTCAATGTCCGGGCTGAGAATGATCTGAGCTCGTTCATTCGTTCGAATAACAACTCAGTCACTCGCGAATCCTTCGACAACCTCATGCATTCTCAAGTAACTTGATTCACGAGGACTTTTCTTGGATGCCGACAACATCATGGATTCTCATGTAACTTGATTCACGATGACTTTTCTTGTATGCCGACAACATCATGGATTCTCATATAACTTGATTTACGAGGACTTTTCTTGTATGCCGACAACATCATGGATTCTCATGTAACTTAGCATTACATGGACTTCTCGTCTGTTGACCAGAATAGTCCCACATCTTCAACCCCCCCCCCCTTCTCAACCTCAGGGCAAGTGTCAAGGCCCTGAGGTAACATACGGAGGGTGCGGGTGTGTAGGTAGGGTAGGTAGGCAAGTACGTAGGTAACGTAGGTAGGTATGCAGGTAAGGTAGGTAGGGTAGGTAGGCTAGTACGTAGGTAACGTAGGTAGGTATGCAGGTAAGGTAGGTAGGTAGGTAAGGTAGGTAGGTAAGGTAAGTAGGTAGGTAAAGTAGGTAGGGTAGACAGGTAAGATAGGTAGGGTAGGTGGGTAAGGTAGGTAGGGTAGGTGGGTAAGGTAGGTAGGGTAGGTGGGTCAGGTAGGTAGGGTAGGTGGGTAAGGTAGGTAGGGTAGGTAGTGTGAGTAAGGTAGGTACACAGATAAGGTATGTAGGTAGGTAAGTACGTACGCAGGTAAGGTATACAGGTAATGTAATTATGTAAGGAAGGTAGTATGCTGGTAAGGTAGGTAGGTATGCAGTTAAGGTAGGTAGTTAGGTAAGGTTGTAGGTAAGTATGCATGTAAGGTAGGTAGGTAGGTAGGTAAGGTAATTATGTAAGTAAGGTAGGTATTAAGGTAAGTTAAGTAGGTGGTAGGTAAGAATTAAGTAAGTTAGGTAGGTAGATAAGTAGGTAAGGTATGTATATAGGTAAGGTAACTACGTAAGTAAGGTCGGTAGGTACACAGTTAAGGTAGATAGGTAGGTAAGTATGTAAGCAGGTAAGGTAGTAGTTAGATAAGTACGAAGGTAGGTTCGCAGGTAAGGTAGGTAGGTAAAGAAGGTATGTAGGTAGGTAACATAATTACGTACGTAAGGTAGATATTGTACGCAGGTAAAGCAGGTAACTAGGTAAGTACGTACAAAGGTATGGTAGGTAGGTAATTACGTAAACGGGTAAGGTAGGTAGGTAAGTACGTACACAGGTAAGGTATTTAGGTAGCTAATACTACACGGGTACGGTAGGTAGGTAGGTAAGTACGTACACAGTTGTTTGTCGAGACTCCTGTCTTTTCCACTTTTCACATGGGGCAGTGAGGAACATTTTATGTGATATTCACTGGCACAGGAACGGAGCATAATGGGGACGACCCGTTGCTGTGAAGTTGGAACCGCGACTGAATTAAACTGAACTTTACACAGGTAAGGTATGTAGGTAGGTAAGTACTACGCAGGTAAGGTAGGTAGGCAGGTAAGTAGGTACGGTTGGAAGGCTGGTAGTTGTGAACTGGTTATTGGAAAGTGGCTAATACATGCCCACGTCCGCTAGTGGCTGGGAAGTTGCCAAGATGCCTTCATGCGTAGAGCTGGGGAGGTTGACACGAGTCACTGGTTTCTTGTGACAGCACTGATCTATTGGTTAGCTAGATCGGGTACCTAACCTTCTCTGATAAGAGCAAAAACCAGGAGGGCACTCACACCATTTTATAAAAGCCAGCATAAGGCGGTCTGCTTCCAAATCGCTCGCAGCTGTGTTTTGAAAGCGGTATGCCGGATTGTGAATTGCGTTCGTAACCCATTCGTCACAGTGCCGGCTATTGCATAATTTAAACATACAGCTAACCAGGCATACCATGTGCCAGTTACCTCGGGTGAAAACTGGCTAGCGGAAGTAAGCTTGATACAGATGCATGACGGAGCTGGACACGCTGACCTTTGAGGTAGTGAGTATTACTAGGTGTGACGCACTTCCTTTGAAAGAGTAACGAAGGCGACGACCTAGTTATCGCTTACATTTCTTCCTCCGCCCCATGTCTCATCTTCATATTCTTTCTTTATTTCTCAACTGTCTTTACTTTCTTTCTTGCATTCTCTCTTTCTATCTCTGTCTTCCTCGTTCTATAATTTTTCTCTCTCGTTCTCTCTCTACCCGTTTCCCCTGATTTCTTCTCTTTCATTCTTCTTCCGCCCACTCTTTTGTTTTCATATGCTTTGTTTTCTGTCTTTCTCTCACTCTCTCCCTCTTTTATGTCCCTCCATCTCTCACCTTCATCTACTTTCTTTTCTTGCTTATTTGCTTCCTCTCCCTCTCTCTTCCTCTTTCTCTCATGGTCTTTCTCTCACTATTTTTCTTTCTCGCTATCCCTCTCCCTCTAACCACCTTCCCTTTTATGTTTCTCCTTTGCGTATCCTTCTCTCTCTCTCTCTCCCTCTCTCTCTCTCTCTCTCTCTCTCTCTCTCTCTCTCTCTCTCTCTCTCTCTCTCTTCTGTCTCTCTCCTTCCCTCAGCATATCTTTCTCTTTCACACGGTCTTCCTTCATCTATGTTCTCCCTCTCCCAACCACTCTCTTTCCCTCTCTCTACAAGCACACACATATAATACAAACCATAGAAACACGTATACATTATCCGCACAAATGATCAAGATGCCCACACACACCACACACACACACACACACACACACACACACACACACACGCACACCGCACCGCGCGCACCACCACATAAACCCCTACGCGCCCACAACTACCAGTCTACGTAATCACGTGTCAGAGTTCCATCGATCGCTCCATCATTAGCCATAATCAGATAAGTATTTTTGCTCGTTACAACCACTTCGCGTCTCCGACCCGGATAGAACCTCATTCTAACAGGCGCTGGGATCCGAATTTCCGATGCTAATTTTAGATGGTGTTCACAACAAATCTATCTGATCAAGGCCGGCAAAGAAAGCTAGATCTCTTGTGTTTATGGGTTATGCGACAGATAATTAGGTAGCCGAAGAGACGCAACGAAAAGAGCTTACAGGAAGGAAAATTCATACCTGAGTGCCTTCCTAATTTGGGATTTTGATGTGCGTTTTTGTAGTGCGGCAACAGAAGAGGTGTATCTAATGTGAAGTAAGTCTTTTGGGAGATATGGACATTGGGTTGGAGTTTGAGGATATCTAATGTGTAGTAAGTCTGTGAGAGATCTGAACATATGGTTGGAGTTAGGGTATATAATGTGATGTAAATCTGTGGGAGATCTGGGAATCGGGTTGGAGTTTGAGGATATCTATTGTGAAGTAAGTCTGTGGGAGATCTGGGAATCGGGTTTGAGTTTGAGGATATCTATTGTGAAGTAAGTCTGTTGGGGATCCGGACATTGGATTGGAATCATTAAATATAATGTGGGATAAGTCTTTGAGAGATCTAGACATAGGATTGAAGCCAGAATAATGTGACGTAGGTCTATGGGAGATCTGGACACTAGATTGGAGTCAGGATATCTAATGTGATATGATCTTCCTTTATATATCAATACAACTTGTGATCTATTTGCAGACGACTGTACTATATATACTAGTCAAGAAAACCGTAGTGAATTAGAGAATTCTTTACAAAAGGAACTTGATAATCTTACTAGATGGAGCAATGAAATCCGCATGCAAATTAACATCGGCAAAACCAAATCCATGCTAATAACGACCAGACAAAAACTACAGACACTAGCCATAACTGGATCACCGCTCGAACTCCGCATGGGCACGTTACCTATAGTTAATGTGACTGAACATAAAACACTAGGGCTTTTAATAGACAGCCATTTGAACTGGAGCTCTCATGTTCACGCTCTTACCAAGAAAATAGCACAAAAAGTTTACCAACTTGCTAAAATTCAGCACTTTCTGGACGACAGCACACGAAAAATATTCTATACATGCTATATCCAATCACATCTCGATTACTGTTCCACAGTTTGGGATGGTTGCCCTAAATCTAATTTAAAACGACTATGTTCTCTACAAAACCGCGCTATTCGTCTGGTTTCTGGCATAAAGCACGTTGAAAGTAATAATTTGTACAGTCATCTAAGACTTCTACCACTACAAAAGCGCTTCCTTTTCAACAAAGCCAAATTAGTGAATAAAATTATATCTCAAAATACCCCAGAGTATCTTCTGCCGCTGATTCAATCTAATGCAATGAACAGCAAGCGCCTAAATTTGTTACATGTTTCAAAGCCTAGATTGGACCTATACAAAACATGTTTTGCCTATTCTGGTGCTCACTTATGGAATCATCTGCCTCCAGATCTGAAAACTCCAATGAGTCCCTACACATTTAACCGAAAACTCTTTCAATACTTAATCCATACCGACTATATGCCACCATAATTCATTTACTGGTATAATTGTTCAGTATAATTGTTCATTATAATTGTTCACTATATATGTGTGTGCGTGTGGGAGCGAAGAGAGAGAGAGAGAGAGAGAGAGAGAGAGAGAGAGAGAGAGAGAGAGAGAGAGAGAGAGTGTGGGTGTCAGAGAGAGGGAGAGAGTGAATGCGTGTGTGCATGCGTGTGTGTGGAGAGAGTGATTGAGCGAGAAATGGTGGGGGAATGTGTCATTGCATGCATTCGTATGTGTGAGAGTGAGTGAGGGAGTGTGTGCGTGCGTGCATGCGTTCATGTGTATATGTATGTGTGAGAGAGTTTGATTGAGAGAGTGAGTGTGTGTGTGTGTGTGTGTGTGTGTGTGTGTGTAGGATTGTGTGTTAGAGAGTGAGACAGTGGGAGAGTTGATGTGTTAGTGTGTGTGTGAGCGCGCGCATGCGTGTGAGTGTGTGTATATGAAAGAATACAGAGAGAGAGAGAGAGAGAGAGAGAGAGAGAGAGAGAGAGAGAGAGAGAGAGCTGAGCAGATGCATGTCATGTAACACGCATGTTATGTAACACGCGAATCCATATGTTTGTGTATTCTCATCTGTCATATTATCAGTTAAATACCATTTGATTTTATCATGCATAATATAAACTCATGTTCATTACTGTAGTTTGAGTGAGAGAGTCAGTGAGTGTGAATGAGAGACAGAACGAGTGAGCGTGAGAGTGAAAGAATGAGCAGGAGAGTGAATGTGTGTGTGTGTGTGTGTGTGTGTGTGTGTGTGTGAGTGTGAGAGAGAGAGAGAGAGAGAGAGAGAGAGAGAGAGAGAGAGAGAGAGAGAGAGAGAGAGAGAGAGAGAGCATCACTATTTTTACGTCACATACATTTTATGTACACATTTTTCTCCATGTTTAACATTTTTATGAGACTGCTCATGACAAGTGTCAGTGTATTGTGTGAGTAAATGTGGGAGTTTTTTCATACTAGTTTCAATACTAACGTGAGACATTTTGTATGTGTCTAGATGTGAGGAAGTGTGACTGTATGTGGAGGATGTGTGTGAGTGGGGATAAGTGTGGGTGGGGTGTGTGGGTGGGGGTATGCGTTTGGATGGGTTGGGGTGTGTGGGTTTTGGTGGGTAGTGATATTTGTGGGTGTTGGTGGGATGTGTGGATGGATGTGTGGGGGTGAAAGTAGGGGTGTTGGAATGGGTGTGGGGGATGTGTGTATGGGTGGAGGATATGTGTATGGGACGGATGCAGGGGATGTGTGTTTATGTGGGTGGTGATGTGTGGATGGTTTGAGGAAGTATGTGTGGGAGGCGGGGTTGTGTGGATAGGGGATTGTGTTGGGTGGATTGGGGATGCAAGGGCGGGTGGGGAGAAGTGTATGGTGTGTGGGTTTGAGATACGTGTGCGGTGTGTTGGTGGGGGATGTGTGAATGATGTGTGGGTGGAGGGTATGTTTGTGGTGGTATGGGTGGAGGATAGTGTGTGGTGTGGGGGATGTGTGTGATGGGTGCGGGGAATGTGCGTATGGGTGGGGTATATGTGTGGGTGAGTAGGGGATTGTGGTGGTTAGGGGAAGTATGCGGGAGGGGGTGTGGGTGGGAGATGTGTGTGTGTGGATGAGGAATGTGTGGGTGGGGGTGTGTGAGTGGCTTAGGGATGTGTAGGTGGGTAAGGGAGTTGTATGTGTCGGGGTGGGATGTGTGAGTGGGTGGAGGATGTGTGTGGGTAGGGGTATTGTGATCGAGAGATGTTTGGTTGGGGGTGGGTGGGTGGGGGTGTGTGAGTGCGTAGTGGAGGATGTATGCGTGAGTGAGTGTGTTTGGTGGACGGGTAGGGAATGCGTGTGTGGGTGGGGAGAGGTGTGTGGTGTGTTGGTTGGGGATATTGTGTGAGTGGGGTATGTGTGTGTGGGTGGGGGATTTTTGTGGTGTGTGAGTGGGGGTATGTGGGGTGGATGGGTAAGGGTATCTGTGTGGGTGTGGGTGGGAAATATTGTGTGATATCTGGGTGGGGATATGTGTGTGGTGTGTAAGTGGGGATGTGTTGGTGAGGGATATGTGTGTGTGTGGTGCGTGGGTTGGGAATAGTGCGTGGTAGGGGGTGTATGTGATGTGCGGGTGGGGGATTGCGTGGTGGGGGCTTAGGTTAAGGCACGTGTGGGTGGGTGGAAGTTGTATGTGTGGGTGGTGGGGTGTGTGTGTGTGTGTGTGGATTGGGGATGTATGGATGGTTAGGGAGGTGGGTGGGGGTTAGGGACATGTCAGTTGGTGGGGATGTGTGTGTATGGTTCGGGGATGTGTGAGTGAATGTGCGATGTGTGGGTTGGTGGGGGATTGTGTGCATGGGTGGGGAATATGTTGTCGATGGAGATGTGGCTAAGGGATGGGTGGTTTGAGGTGTGGGTGGGGAGAGGATGTGTGGGTTAAGATGTGGATGGGCGTGGGATGTGTTGGTTGGTGGGGGAATGTTTGTGGGTGGCGAGTGTGTTTTGGTTGGGGGATCAGGTTAGGGCAGTGTGTGTGGGTGGGGGATGTGTGGGAGGGGGTGGGTCGGTTGGTGGGGTATGTATGTGTCCCTTGGTGTGCGTGTGTGTGGGTAGGTGGGGGTGTTTATGTGTCCTTTGGTGCGCGTGTGTGTGGGTAGGTGGGGTTGTGTGGGTGGGGTGATGTATGGATAGGTGGGAGATGGGCTTCATAACATGGTAATTAGCCTTGTGTATGTTTACAACATTCATTTCACAATGTTTATTTTTCTTCCTATGTAAATGTATAATGCTCTTGATGAACGAAAGACGAGTGATTGAAAGGGCCGAATGTAAGACGGGCCTGCGCGCCCAATTTGTGACCCTTATAAAGTTTATTTGATTTGATTTGATTTGATTACGTCTTTGGGAGATCTGGACACTAGATTGGAGTCAGGATATATAATGTGATATATGTATATGGGATATCTGAACACTAGATTGGAGTCAGGATATTTAATGTACAGTAAGGCTATGGGAGATCTGGACACTAGATTGGAGTCATGATATAAGGTAGAGGGTTCAGACCCTACACCGGACAGTAGGACTACAAAGTTGACTTCTCGTCCTTGAGTCAAAGTAGGTTCTCCCGATCTAGAGGGACACTGATAATAAGCAAAGCTAATCCACACGCAACACTCAGTCCAGTGCTACTAGAAGTAGCATGTGTGGACGACATAATAACATGTTACTTTAACTATCGCTGGCCTTGTTCCGAAGATTGTTAATACTCGTTAACCTCTGCATTATTATGGCGAGCCTTGGTCTGATTTGATTCCTTTAGAACAGTTCCAATTTATTGCGTGTTATGGAGCCAAAATATTCCAATTATGTGAGACTTTACTTTCCTTCATTGTTGATTGTCATTTTTGATGATTGACAAGTGTTTTTTTCTTCTTCTTCTTCTTCTTCTTCTTCTTCTTCTTCTTCTTCTTCTTCTTCTTCTTCTTCTTCTTCTTCTTCTTCTTCTTCTTCTTCTTCTTCCTCCTTTTCTTCTTCTGCGTTCGTCCGGAAGTGTTTTAGACGTAATTGCGTTGTGCCTGTTTACAACAGAGGTGCGATAGTTGGATAGTTGCACTTTTCGGCCGATACATCCGACTTCTTCAGGCATTTGTTGACCGGGTTACCTTCCCGGGGACAAGTGTTTACAATAGTCAAGCCATTACTCCCTATGGACAACCATCCCTGTCACATTCATGTCTGAAATGTGGCCGATTCGGTCACAGCATTATTAATATGGAGGGGGGTCAGCATGGCCGAATGGATAGCAACGTTAGTTCTTAAACATCCGGTGTGCTGATGCCGAGGTAGCAGGTTCAAGAGCTATACTGGATAGCTGAACTAAAATTCTGACTTCTCATCCTTGACTTTGGAACGTAAATTATAAGTACCTCTGAAGTCGGAGTTGGTTCGCCTGATGATAATAGGAAAAGGTCATCCACAAGCAAAATTCAGCCCAGTGCGCTAGAAGTAGAAGCGAATATATGGACTACACTTGAGTTCAATGTGAGCGAGCAGAAAGAAAATACATGTTTAAAAATCTTTCGTATTGATTTTACGTCGGCTAGAGATGCCCTTCTTTGTGCAACTTATACATCCTTTTCTGCTTTTATTTCTTTATCACGTTTTACCAAGTATTTAGCGGAACGAAATAGCACGGGCCATACTTCTGAGCGCCCAGGGATTAATTCCATTTAGATGCATAAATACTTATTTCATTAATAGGTTAATTTTTAGTTTTGTTCAAAAGCACCGACCGCAACATTCTATGACAAATTCATCAAATTCTTCTTTATGTCTTTGTCGTTTTCCCACTCGTGCCATGTATTCTGTAACCATGAACTAAAGGTAATGATTTACAACGAAGTTTGTATTGACATACGAGAAAATACCCAATAAAAAACACATCTGTGGAAACAGATATATCAATTAAGATATGGCTGCCAAGAAGTGGAGAAGAAGAGTATCTTTTTATTTGCTTTTCACATTACTTTAAGCATCTTAGTTTATATAAATTGTATTGGTTTCGTTAATAACTTCATCTTTGTGTGTTTAACTTCACGAAACAGAAGATCGCCATTTCCATTGCAATCTGTATGTGGGTGAATTATCAGTCATCTTATATTAATTACGTTGTTGTTTTTGTTTGCCAGCTATATTATCTTTTTTTTTTTTTTTAAATTCTCTTTCCTTATCATATTTAACCCTCTCTTTGGACTGCCTTTTAAATATTTACGTTTTTCTATCCTGTGTCACGATGCCGTCTCCTTGGATTTCATGTGACCGTCTCTGTGGATTTAAGGTGGCCGTCTCCGTAGATTTCAGATGGCCGTCTCAGTGGATTTCATGTGACTGTCTCCGTGGGTTTCATGTGACTGTCTCCGTGGGTTTCATGTGACTGTCTCCGTGGGTTTCATGTGACTGTCTCCGTGGGTTTCATGTGACTGTCTCCGTGGGTTTCGTGTGACTGTCTCCGTGGGTTTCGTGTCGACTGCAAGATTTCTGTGTGATTTTGAACTTTATGAATGAACTTTCATTATCTCTGCTACTTAACTGATTCAGTGTCGAAGGATAATGAATAGCCAAATATGACTTACCATTTGGACCAAGGGTGATATATCGGCGTGCTAGGGCCATCGTGTTATTTGTTTTGTTTCTATATACTTTCGCAATTTTAATGCTCAGTGAATGGAAATTTACATGATAATACTTGTTTATTTGAAAGAAAGTCACAGTTCTCGATACATTATGCTTCTTTTTGAGACCACAGAAAGATGTAAAGCTTCTGTTTGTATGGTGTGTCTCATGTTTACATCGTTGATTACACAAAGGCTATCGACAGTTAGACACATCGATCGACAGTTAGGCATATCGATGAACAGTGTTAGACACATCGATCAACAGAGTTAGACACATCGATCAACAGAGTTAGACACATCGATTGACACAGATAGATACATCGATCAATGCAGTTAGACAAAACGATCGATCGAGTTAGACACATTGATCGACAGACCTTGACCATTATACAGAAACATCAATCGACAAAGAAACATCGATCGACAGAATTAGACACATCGATCGACAAAGCAAGACACACTGATCGATAGAGTTAGACACTTCGACCAACAGAGTTAGACACATTGATCGACAGAGTTAGGCACATCGATCAGTATGTAAGAAATGCTTCGAGATCTCCACATTGACTGGAACGACCTTAGACTTGTTACTGGTCTGAGCCCGTGACACTGAGGAATATCATCAGTTGAGTTGGTCAAGAACACCAAGGACCGAGATCTGTGGAGAGACATGCTCTCCCTCGCCAGTTGGCAGGATACAAGATGATGATTCTGGCGACGGATATTCATCAGCAACGATCATCATCATCATCATCACGTACCATGCCAGCTGGCGTAGGCGTTCAAGGCTCTCCACATATCTCGGTCTTTGGTATTCTGGATCTCCTCTAAAAGTACTTGACAGTTTTAGTCATCATAGACCATAACTTTAGGAAGGGAAAATCCCAACTGCTCCTCCAGTGGTAGAGGGTGGGAAACACACCACGATGTGGCTAACGCAGCCCCGAGGCCCGAGTATCCACCGGAAAATGTGAACAACTCTGCAGATGAGCAGAGCAGGGCACTCACTTGTCCTTACAGTCGGAAATGGCTGTCAACGGCAGAGGTAAAAGACCAACAAATGGATGTGGAAATCATCACATTATTTTCCCAAGACTTCAGCAAAGATAGTTTTAAATATTATTTAATGTTGCTGTATCAATAATAGTTTGCTGTTTGCGTGCTGACGATGGCTGAAGCCGAAACGTCCATTCTGTTACACGTTATTGTGTTCTCAAGGTGACCAACTCCAAATCTTGTTGTAGATGATTTACTCACAACTTCAACAAAACTTCCTGGAGTCTTACAGACTTCCTCCCCCCCCCCCCCCCCCCCCCCCCCCCCCCCCCCCCTCCCCTCACACATTCTCCCAACCCCACACAGATTTATACACGTGTCGTGAGCACGTTTATTTACCTACCTCCCCTGCTCGGCCCCTTCCACCAACTCCCACAGCATACACCAGGCGTTTTGTTCTCTCCCTTATCACAATGTTTTCTCGGAAGGGGAGGCAACAGGGCGCAACCTGCAGTTTTATTCTTTTCACGCACTAATCGTTACTTCCCCTGAAGTTTTGACAAGATGGCGCCAAATTGCTTGGCGGATTAAATGCGGATCGGGTTTCAGCGCGGTGCGGTCGACACCAAGATGGCGTAGATAGTTGATGTGACGGACCGTCTTGGCTTGGTAAATTCTTGATGGGGCTTGGCATTCTGATGTTTTCATTCACGGAAAACAGAAACATTAGCTAGGAGAGGAAAGATGAACACCCGGTTAAGAGAAAGGTTACGCTGTGAATGAATAAAATGCTGCGTTTGGACCAGCCAGGTTATTTCCTTAAATTAAACCAACATTTGTTTTATCAGGTCGGTTTATAAAACGAAGCAGCCTATCTGACATGTAAGTTAGTGCAAACTTTAATAACAGGAAATAACTAGAACAGGATTAATTTTGTAAATAATATATTAGACAGGCTTCATTTGTTCATGATTCCCGAGATCCTGCTTTTGAATAAGTCCGTGAAATATGTTCTATTTAAGATATTTACCTTCTTACATCTCTATTTGTTCGTCTTATTTATTTACCGTCCCTCCTTCTTCTAATATACTTCTCCTAACATTTTTCTTCCATTCTTCTAATAACTCCCTGTCGCTGTTTTCTACGAAGCCACCACCACCTGTAACAACAACTACTACCACTACTATTACTACTACTATTTTTTGCATATCTCTTACAGGACGTTGCAGTTAACATCAACATTTTTCAGCTGCTGTTGATGTATTAGGCGAGATTACGTTCAGTAGTTTGCCATTGCTTTCTGAGCGACCGGCTCACATATCCCTAAGTTACCAACGCCGCGAGAACCGCTACCGATTCTCGCGCAGGTTACGTTACTTAGGAGAATATACGGGATTGCGGAGAAAGACGTTAACCACTAGACCAGGAAGACCGATTACTACTACTACCACCACCAATTTTATTTCTATTACTACTACCGCCACCAGTAACAACTACTACTACCACCAATATTACTATTAACACCACTATTACCACTATGACCACTACTATTATTGGTATTACTACAACTACCACCACCACCATCCATTACCACTACTACTACTACCACTACTACTACTACTACTACTACTACTACTACTACTACTATTACTACTACTACTACTACTACTACTCATGTGCCATGCATGGTAGGCGTGGGCGGTTATGTTTCGCCATCTCACTCGATCACTAGAGTGGTAGATAAGCTCTGTGTTCTTGTCTCGATCATGCCACGTGGCCAAGCAATCCAGTTATTTACTTCTCTGCCTTCCCCTTGTTCTTTCCCCCTCAATCTTGCCCGTTGTCACAGAGTTCTCCAATTTATTTCTTCTCATAACGTGTCCAAAATAATGTGACTATCTAAGTCTAATGTCTCTAATCAGTTTACGATTTTCATTTGTTTCTGGTCGGACTTGGTCATTGGTGTTTCTGTCTGCCCATGGTATTCGTTGTGATTCCCTCAGAAACCACATTTCTACAACCATTAGATGTTGTTTTATCCGCTTGTTCGCTCATTGTCCTCGCTTCACATCCATACACAAGTACAGGTTCTATGTAGCACTTTTCTTCTACCACCATCACCACTACCACCACCACCACCACCAGAACAACCATTACCACCACCAACACTACTACTACTACTACTACTACTACTACTACTACTACTACTACTACTACTACTACTACTACCACTACTACTACTACTGATGCTGCTGCTGCTACTACTACTACTACCACTATTACTACTACTAATAATGCTACCATTGTAGTATACTGTTTTACAAGCCGTTACTAGCTGTCAAGATCTCCTCAAATCCAACCCCATTTTACAAGAACATAAAACTGCCATCACCACCGGTACGATTTCAACTTGGGGGAAAAGAGACAATTGACACCGCCCTAGATTGAACACCGCACAGATCACGAATCGGAGCGAATACGTGAAAAACAGACTGGATCAAAGAATATAAAAGATGGCGCACAAGTAAACATGTTTCTGTTTTACGCAAAGCCAAGACGCGAGGTAGAAGGCATTGAGGGACGGTCGGCAACATCTACAAACGCAAAACGATAAAATCCATTTGTGAAAGACAACAGAAGTAGAAGCCTACAGCGAAGATGAACAACTGAGTCCTAAAGCCTGAAACCAGTGTCAGTGTTTACAGCCATTCAAGAGAATGATAATGATGATTGTAATAACAATGATAATGAGGATAATGAGAATGATGATGATGATAAATGAAGTACAAGCATATTATAGACACGGTGAATAGGAGGGAATATACTCGCCTTGAAATTGTTGACTAGAAAAGAATTCACCTGAATACTATACCACAATTGATACCGTGATGTACTTATACTGTTTATAAGCAAATACTCATTGCAATGGGGAATGATTTAAAAAAAAAAAAAAACTTAATTATGAGACCTTGTTCTTTTCATGGAAAAAGATGATGAGAACATAACTAGTCACAGAAGAGGATGGTCAACATAATTGTCAAATTCCAAATCAATCAAGGTATTACTTAACCTGGAGACCCGATGACAGGCATAGATGAAGATGAAACTGCACATCTGCTAGTTTAAACCTTGAACACCTGATAGTGGAAGATTGGATGGAGAGCAAATAATTATGCTGGTGATAACTAATTGAGAACACTAAGACTATCTTTCTCCTATGTTTATTGTTCTCTAGAAACAAGATTCCTTTTATTGATTTCACTTGTTGTGTACTTAGGAGTTTACAGCATTGCATTTCTAATGTCATATTGAGGATGTGATTAGATGTATGTTGATTGCTGAAATTTCAGGTAGTGGCTAGTTACAGCTAGGTCCAGCCCTTATTTTGTGAATGTAACAGCTTGGTTTAATGTAACAGCTTGACTGAGTGAGGCAGCTGGTAGAGTGAGGCCAAATACTAGTCACAAGCAACTTTCTGCAGATTTTCTCCACCAAACAGGACAGGTATCAATGAGACCTTAGTCTATTTACAGAGGTAGAGAAATCAGTGAACCACTAATCCTTATCCTGGAACAAAAGAACTCATAGGAAACTATCACATATATTGCCGCCGAGGTCCAAGAACTTGAAGTTTGACAAATCCGGATGGATACAGTTCCCCCCCCCCCCCCCCTCCGCTGAGTTTACATAGGCCAGAATAAGAGGCACAATCACTCTTATGGAAGACTAATTCAATACTAATGGTGATGGATCTGATAGTGGGCACACCCAAGATAGATACATGTAGTTAGAGATGAACATGTATATGATCTTATTTTGTTAATACACTGATTATATATGTTGACGATATTATTGTTCAATACCACTAATTAAGTGTAATAAATTTTAAAATAAGTGTCATTGTCTCTGTGGAGAGTTCACTTGTCGTAGTAAAATTGTTGTAATCAACACCCTAGATTAATAAGTATTTAGTTGGTAGAGGAGAGGCTAGGAACCACCAAAAGGATATTTTGGGGGATACACAGAAGACTTTTCATTGGTTTCCTGGAGTTTCCTTGGTTCTCCGAAACTCTATGTAATGGTCTCAAACCACTGAGCCAGTAACAGCTAACTTAATTATAACGGGCAGGATCACATTGAGACTTAGTATCCTTTATCTCCTTGGGGTTGAGCCATCAATCCGTACATCCGACAACCATTACCACTGCTAATATCCAATATTACTACTACAACAACTACTACTGCTGGTGGTCTAGTAAATGCGGCTTCCATCGACGATGAACTGTAATTTTAGTGGCGGGCTGTTGTGTTGGCATTCTGTCAGCTGCCTTACATGTACGTGCTGTTGGTTTGTCGGGACTCCTGTCTGTTCACATTTTCACATGGGACAGTGAGAAGCATCTGGTGTGATAATTACTGGCACAGGAACGGAGCATTATGGGGTTAACGTACGTCGTGAAGCTGAAACCGCGACTAACGACTCAATGCATTTGTATGGCTTTAATACAGTTAGCACATTGCATGGTCCACTAAATGTACAGATAAATAGTACATCTCTAGAGCAAGTAAACAATTTAATATCGAGGAAGCATTATCAGAAGGTGTCAGAATAGAGAAAGAAATCGACATCAGATATTAAAAAACAAGTGCGCTTATATATCGACTACCACTCATACTGAAATTTCCAAATAGACCCATGTCCATAAAACGACAGGTAATATAATAAATAGTACACTCACTCAAACTTGGAAATGATCCTAATCACACTTACGAAACATCAACATCTGCGAGATGAGATGATTTATGACAACTTAACTATTGGAGACAGAATAATGATTTATATTATCAGACAGTCAGTGGAATCAACATCTTGTGCCATATGAATTGAAATGCAGAAGATCAAATTGTTCGGCCATCTCGTTAGAATGCAACACCAAACTACCAACATTAAAGCTACACCAAAAAAGATCTAATAAGCGACAAGAGGACGTAAGAGAAGAAAATGGAATAGCGATATCAAAGCTATTTTACAATGACATTCAAAGACACATTCTAGTGCCACCCATCAGTCGCTGGAACATCAACCATTCCTCACCACGGCAGTTGGCATTGAAAGTGATGGTGACGACTGCAGGTCAACCCATTTCATTTTTATTTTCTATTGGAAGCCAAAAGACTGAAGGGAAAAACAAATTAGCCATTGGGAGCCACGAGACAGGAGAAAAAAATGAAATGAGCCACTGGGAGCCACGAGACAGAAACAAAAGTGAGCCACTGAGAACTAGCATACATATGACAGATATAACAAGCAATATTAACACTGGAATCATCATGATCAAGTGCCGTGCCGACTGGCGTAGGCGTTCATGACTCTCCACAGATCTCGGTCTTTGGTTTTCTGGATCAACTCTGAAGTTGATCATCCTCCATTCCACCGTCGCAATCCATCCAGCATCATTTCTCGTGGTCTTTCTCTGCCTCTCTTCCCCTCGATCTTTCCAGTTGTCACGATGTTCTCCAGCGAATCTCTTCTCATCACATGACCAACATAGGCTGTTTGTCTCTTTCTTATTGTTGTATACAATGTTCTAGTTTCATTAACCTCTTTCAAGCAGTCGTTGTTAGTTACTTTGGCAGTCCAAGAAATTCACAACATTTCGTTTAAGGAACCACATCTCTGTTGCTTCCAATCTCTTCCTAATTTGTTCATTTATATTCCCAGATTCACAGCAACACAGCAAAACAGGTTCTATATAGCACTTCAGCACTCTCTTTCTTACATTAAATGATAGTGACTTATTGCATAAGATATTCATTTTCTGAAATGCAGCCTTTGCTTGCCCTATTCACTCTTAATCTCTGTTGTGTATTTCCCATCTGATGTTATTTATATGTCCCAAGATATTTAAAACTATCCACTTGAAGAAGAATTTTCCCTTCTATCTATATTTCACATTTGGGTGTCACTTGTTTCTTTGATACCACCATTGTTACCGTTTTCTTGATATTCAAGGAGAGTCATTTCTTTGCACTCTCTGTTACTACAATGTCCAACAATTGTTGTAGATCTTTTGCACTGTCCGCTACCAACACTGTGTCGTCTGCATAGCGTATATTATTAATATTATAACCTCCGAATATTATTCCTACACTACGCGAACGATCAAGTCCAGGTTGATGTTCTAGTTAAGTACACGTTCAGTAGTTTCCCATTATATTCTGAAAATGAAAACAAAGTTAAAGTCCAACTGAATGGTGTAGCCAACGAACCCACTCACCCGGGGTCAGCGTAGAGGAAGTTTAAGCGCAAGTACGATAACCGTCACGGCCACACTGAGCTCTGAACATGAAACACTCAGTAGTATTATGTGTGAGCTAATGCGACCTGGACCACACTGCAGAATTATGTTATAGCTAATGCGACCTAGACCACACTGCAGAATTATGTAAGCACTAATGCGACCTGGACCACACTGTAGAATTATGTTATAGCTAATGCGACCTGGACCACACTGTAGAATTATGTTATAGCCAATGCGACCTGGACCACACTGTAGAATTATGTTATAGCCAATGCGACCTGGACCACACTGCAGAATTATGTTATAGCCAATGCGACCTGGACAAAACTGCAGAATTATGTAAGCACTAATGCGACCTGGACCACACTGTAGAATTATGTTATAGCTAATGCGACCTGGACCTCACTGCAGAATTATGTTATAGCTAATGCGACCTGGACCACACTGCAGAATTATGTTATAGCCAATGCGACCTGGACCACACTGCAGAATTATGTAAGCACTAATGCGACCTGGACCACACTGTAGAATTATGTTATAGCTAATGCGACCTGGACCACACTGCAGAATTATGTTATAGCTAATGCGACCTGGACCACTCTGTAGAATTATGTTATAGCTAATGCGACCTGGACCACACTGTAGAATTATGTGTGAGCTAAAGCGACCTGGACCACACTGTAGAATTATGTTATAGCTAATGCGACCTGGACAAAACTGCAGAATTATGTAAGCACTAATGCGACCTGGACCACACTGTAGAATTATGTTATAGCTAATGCGACCTAGACCACACTGCAGAATTATGTAAGCACTAATGCGACCTGGACCACACTGTAGAATTATGTTATAGCCAATGCGACCTGGACCACACTGCAGAATTATGTTATAGCCAATGCGACCTGGACAAAACTGCAGAATTATGTAAGCACTAATGCGACCTGGACCACACTGTAGAATTATGTTATAGCTAATGCGACCTGGACCTCACTGCAGAATTATGTTATAGCTAATGCGACCTGGACCACACTGCAGAATTATGTTATAGCCAATGCGACCTGGACCACACTGCAGAATTATGTAAGCACTAATGCGACCTGGACCACACTGTAGAATTATGTTATAGCTAATGCGACCTGGACCACACTGCAGAATTATGTTATAGCTAATGCGACCTGGACCACTCTGTAGAATTATGTTATAGCTAATGCGACCTGGACCACACTGTAGAATTATGTGTGAGCTAAAGCGACCTGGACCACACTGTAGAATTATGTTATAGCTAATGCGACCTGGACCACACTGTAGAATTATGTGAGCACTAATGCGACCTGGACCACACTGTAGAATTATGTTATAGCTAATGCGACCTGGACCACACTGTAGAATTATGTTATAGCTAATGCGACATGGACCACACTGTAGAATTATGTTATAGCTAATGCGACCTGGACCACACTCTGTAGAATTATGTGTGAGTGAATGCAACCTGGATCACACTCTGTAGAATTATGTGTGCACTAATGCGACCTGGACCACACTGTAGAATTATGTTATAGCTAATGCGACATGGACCACACTCTGTAGAATTATCTGCGAGTGAATGCAACCTGGATCACACTCTGTAGAATTATGTTATAGCTAATGCGACCTGGACCACACTCTGTAGAATTATGTGTGAGTGAATGCAACCTGGACCACACTCTGTAGAATTATGTGAGCACTAATGCGACCTGGACCACACTGTAGAATTATGTTATAGCTAATGCGACCTGGACCACACTCTGTAGAATTATGTGTGAGTGAATGCAACCTGGACCACACTCTCTAGAATTATGTGTGAGTGAATGCAACCTGGATCACACTCTGTACAATTATGTGTGAGTGAATGCAACCTGGACCACACTCTCTAGAATTATGTGTGAGTGAATGCAACCTGGACCACACTCTGTACAATTATGTGTGAGTGAATGCGACCTGGACCACACTCTGTAGAATTGTGTGTGAGTGAGTGCAACCTGGACCACACTCTGTAGAATTGTGTGTGAGTGAGTGCAACCTGGACCACACTCTGTAGAATTGTGTGTGAGTGAATGCAACCTGGACCACACTCTGTAGAATTGTGTGTGAGTGAGTGCAACCTGGACCACACTCTTTAGAATTATGTGTTGAGTGAATGCAACCTGGACAACACTCTGTAGAATTATGTGTTGAGTGAATGCAACCTGGACAACACTCTGTAGAATTATGTGTGAGTGAATGCAACCTGGACCACACTCTTTAGAATTATGTGTTGAGTGAATGCAACCTGGACCACACTCTTTAGAATTATGTGTTGAGTGAACGCAACCTGGATCACACTCTGTAGAATTATGTGTTGAGTGAATGCAACCTGGACCACACTCTTTAGAATTATGTGTTGAGTGAATGCAACCTGGACAACACTCTGTAGAATTATGTGGTGAGTGAATGCAACCTGGACAACACTCTGTAAAATTGTGTTTGAGTGAATGCAACCTGGACCACACTCTTTAGAATTATGTGTTGAGTGAATGCAACCTGGACCACACTCTTTAGAATTATGTGTTGAGTGAATGCAACCTGGATCACACTCTTTAGAATTATGTGTGAGTGAATGCAACCTGGATCACACTCTGTAGAATTATGTGTGAGTGAATGCAACCTGGACCACACTCTGTAGAGTTATGTGTGAGTTAATGCAGCCTGGCGCCTAACATCATATTCCGAGATCATGAAATATATGAACAACATGCATAACTGACTGCTCACAAAGGCGCGCACACACACATCTGCACGCGCACCTGCGCGACCAGACCCTGGTAATGCATGGGGCGGGGGTGGGGTGGTAGTCTGGCATGTGTCAGATACAGTTCTCATGTTTCACTTCGTGCCTCCCCCCACCCCCTCACCTCACACACAATCTCCTCTATGAAAGTATCCAACCCCACGTACAAACTTACATATCAGCCACAGTCTTGCTGCCACCCCTCTCCCCTCCACGACGCTGGCACTCGGGAGTGTTGTGAGGTGCAGAGGTGAGATAGGTCAGTGAGATGAGGATGAGGTTGATGTTGATGTACTTAGAGTTAACTCCTTAAGCCCGCGTGTCAGCGTCTTGGGGGATTAGCCAGCATTCGTCTTTCTCTGGTTTTCTGCTTCCATGAATGCTTCTTTCTCCTTGACATCCTGTCTCTTCTGTCACCTCCTTCTCATTCTTTAGATTCTGTCAGTTTCTCTACTTGACTGGGTTGTTGCGGTAACGCAGTGACAACACGCTGGCCTGCCGACCTGGAGCTATGGGTTTGAATACGAATCAGAGCGGATCTTCTTCTTCTTCTTCTTCTTCTTCTTCTTCTTCTTCTTCTTCTTCTTCTTCTTCTTCTTCTTCTTCTTCTTCTTCTTCTTCTGCTTCTTCTTCTTCTTCTTCTGCGTTCGTCCGGAATGTTGGTTCAGACGTAATTTCGTTGTTCCTGTTTATAACAGAGATGCGATTTTTACACTTTTCGGCCGACACATCCGACTTCTTCAGGTATTTGTTGACCGGGTTATCTTCCCGAGGAGCGGATCTTATAAATTCACCTGGGCTCCTAGATAGACCCTACTGTTGTGGTCGATCATGCTTCTCCGCATCCTACGATCTCCGGCATATATCAGTTCGTGTGTTGACACGCTTCCGTGTCACGACACACATTATCAGACACCACGATACATAGACTATAAAATCACTATAAAACTGATGTCCTAGTCATAACTCAAAATTTTCTTTGTCATTCATTTTTTATTTTTTTTTTGTATTTCATTTTCCCACGCTAATACAATCAAAATATTTTTTGCAACTAATTAACCATGCTAAACCCTGTTCATTCTCTGCCTTTTCCTCATACACTCTCTCTCTCCCCAGACTCCAGCCGTTTTCTTTGTGACTGCCCCCTCGGATGCTCCTTGTGTAGCACTCCAAGAATCAGCTGTCACATGAACAACTCTCGGAATCACCAGGACACGTCCGCAAGAGCCAAGAGTTCTCCTGATTGGTCAAATAACCGTGGAGCTCGTGCTGAGAACGATCTTTGGCAAGTTGGTCTAGAGCTGGGCCTGACATATTTACTCACACTAGCTGGCTGTGTGTGCGTGTGTGTGTGTGCTGTGAGTGCGATCGCGCGAATGTTACATGGACGTATTATCATGGCTGTGTTATGTGCGTGCGCGCGCGCACGTGTGTGTGTGTGTGTGTTTATGAGTGCGATCGCGAGAATGTTAATGTGCGTATATCATGACTGTGTTGTGTGTGTGTGTGTTTGTGTGTGTGTTTGTGTGTGTGTGTTTTGTTTTGTATGTGTGTGTGTGTGGTTATTAATGGAATCGCGTGATTGATAATGTGCGTATTATCAAGATTGTGTTATTCTGCGGCATGAAGTAGCAGGAAGTTGTCCTTCTGTGGCATGAAGTAGCAGGGAGATGTCCTTCTGTGGCATGAAGTAGCCGGGGGATATTCTTCTGTAGCATGAAATAGCCGGGAGATGTTCTTCTGTAGCATGAGGTAGCTGGGAGATGTTCTTCTGTAGCATGAAGTAGCAGGGGGATGTTCTTCTGTAGCATGAGGTAGCTGGGAGATGTTCTTCTGTAGCATGAAGTAGCAGGGGGATGTTCTTCTGTAGCATGAAGTAGCAGGGAGATGTTCTTCTGTAGCATGAAGTAGCCGGGGGATGTTCTTCTGTAGCATGAAGTAGCCGGGGGATGTTTTTCTATGGCATGAAGTAGCCGGGGGATGTTCTTCTGTAGCATGAGGTAGCTGGGAGATGTGCTTCTGTAGCATGAAGTAGCAGGGGGATGTTCTTCTGTAGCATGAGGTAGCTGGGAGATGTGCTTCTGTAGCATGAAGTAGCCAGGAGGTTACATTTTTAATGTTATTTACTTCACCTTGTGAGCCCAGGTAACATTGGCCAGGTAACGCGAGGGCCAACTGTCAACATTCAAGCCTAAATGAAAGGGATTTAAAAAAAAACACGCTAGCAAGAACTAGCTGTCTGTATGTGAAATGTTAGAACCCTCACATCTTCAGGCTGTAGTGCACCGGAGTGATGGAGGCCAATCTTTTCCTCTCGTAGCGATCGGCGAGCCTAGCTATCCAACCTTCGTCTTACTGCGCACACGTTATAGAAAGTGCAACTCCCTAACCGTTTCACAAATGCGACCGATACAAACGTTAATACACAGGGAGATACGATGTAACTGAGGGATCTTGTCCCCAGGACATGCTGGTGTGGTGGGAAACGAGCAGACGGACAGTCTGACTGGGTCTGTACCACTGAGTGAGATTTTGGTGCACGATAGCGCAGACGTGGTTAAGGCCCTTCGGGATCATGCATAACGTGTGGCAGAACAGATAAACCATCATGGGCTAGACATAATGGTACTGCAGGGAGTGACCAGAGGATCAGGCCTCAGTCCTTTGAATTACATCCTGTACTCTGATGACAGGCCAGACGAACTGTAACTGGTATCATTAGTATTGTGACTCTTCACTGGCTGTTGAAGACGAGGACGCAGAACGTATGGGCATTTCTTGAGTGTTGTGATGCCGGTTGTTGACTCACTCAGAAATACGATGCCTGAACCTATATGTCACCCTGCCATTTCATAAAATATAGTGCGCGCAACCTGAGAGGTCAGAGATAACATTTTACTCAGCATGGCGATAGATGAGATACAGGCGCATGGGTACAAACATTGGTTATCAACAGCGTATGGATACAATATACGATTTGGGAGACAGGTGAAAATTTACAACTGTGGTATAAAAGGTACGGTTACGCGACCGGTAAATCTTGGAGAAATGGAGCGGACGAGATGCCCCATGAGCACAGGGGAATGATTGCCCCTGGATTTCTCTCCCTTGGTATAGAAAGACGCAAGGTAATCCCCGAGTTCGGCTTTTTGGCGTAGGAAGACGCAAGGTAAACTAATTTTCTTCTGAAAAATTGCAGGACGTTGCGATCAACCCCAACAAGAGGTTCTTTTTCAAAGCAATTTCACGTTCAGTAGTTTGCCATTGCTTTCTGAACGAGAAGTCAGTGTTTAAGTCCAAACTGACGTGTGTTGAAACTGATTCCGCGACCTGGTCATCAGGGTACCGGAAGTTTAACAATTAGAGCGCTCTGATCCTTTCGGTCACGTCGGACTTTAATCTTCTCTTCTATCTGTTGTAAGGCACAGAACACTTGTACACGCCTTCACTGATCAAGTGCCATGGGGTGATTAATAGGCTCTATCGACTTCCCGCATCTGCCTTGGGTTTATATATCGCCTAAATGTTGTCATGGCTGTATATTACAATTTGGCTGCTAGGATATTATCAACGTTGAAGTTTATAACTGTGACACAGGCCCACTTCCCATATTCCACCATTCATGTTTTGTTTGGTCCAAACCTACTTATTGTTCAGCACATAATCTGTTAAGTGCATTAGCCATTTGTCTAGTGGTTAGGCATTTGTCTAGTGGTTAGGCATTTGTCTAGTGGTTAGGCATTTGTCTAGTGGTTAGGCATTTGTCTAGTGGTTAGGCATTTGTCTAGTGGTTAGGCATTCTGTCTAGTGGTTAGGCATTCTGTCTAGTGGTTAGGCATTTTGTCTAGTGGTTAGGCATTTTGTCTAGTGGTTAGGCATTTATTGTTTTTTTTAGAGAGAGAGAGAGAGAGAGAGAGAGAGAGAGAGAGAGAGAGAGAGAGAGCAGAGGGCAAGTCGCTAGCTTACCAAGGCAGTGACCCGAAGTTCAACTCCCAGGAGTAACATGAATTCAATTAGTCAAAAAAATTTCGAAAGAAATAAACTAGAGAACTTGTGACAACTGATAAGATTGAGGAGAAAAGAACAAGGGGGCGGCAGAGAGATAAATATCTGGATGGCGTGGCCCAATGGCTCAGTCGAGACAAAAACATAGAGCTGATCCACGACTCTGGTGATCGTGTGAGATGGTGAAATATGAACGCTAATCGGCATGGCACATGATGATAATGTTTCGTACAATTCACTTTATATCTTCAGAGGTAATGACCAATCACATACTGGGTTATTCATGTCATAAAACCTGGTTTTTTCTTTGGATTATTGTGTCAAAACCCGCAAAATGCCAGCCCGCAACCCGATTGAGCCAATCAGAAAGAAAGTACAAAACACGCTGCAAATTCCTACTCCAAAAAGCCACATTTAAACGTCTCCCCCAAACTCCCATCACCTCCCCGGTTTCCCATCTTCATTTCCTTGCAGCGACCAGACACCACATAGCCCCCTCTATCTTGACACTACCTTCCAGAGAGCAGCCAAGGCAGAAGTGGCCGGGTAGGATCTTATCAATGTCACAAGAAGAAAATTGGTCAAATTGGCATTAATTGCCCCAGGTTTGGTCGTACATCTTGAGCGTGGCCTGGTTCGTGTCTTATTTCAGGAGGGGTAATGAGGACAGAAGCAGCATTTCAGATGGTTACACTTATCTTTCTTATCTACGTGACTATTTTAGGGGAATTCTTTGTTGGCCATTCTTCCTGTCTGGTTTTCGTTAAGAGAAAGCAGACTTCTCTGTGTGTGTCTCAATTCTTATCCTTCTTACGGAAACGTAAAGGTGCTTTTCTTTAGGTTAGTTCATCTTTCTGCTGGTCTGTCTTTCCGTTTTTGGTGTCATTCCGTCTGCCTGTTTGTCTGCTCTTGTGTCTTCCTATTTCTATTTACTTGCGTCAATGTTTTTAAGTCTATATTTTACATTCAAAATATTTCTTTTCTGGACTTCAGTTTCCTCTTCCCGTTGATAGATTCGTGCCACATCCCCCCCCCCCCCCCACCCTCACACACACAATGCCCCATCCACCATCTGTTAGTCTGATCATCCTTATGTGTGTGTGTGTGTGTGCGCGCGCGTGTGTATGCGTGCGTGCATGCGTGCGTGCGTGTGTCTACCTTCCTCCCTTTTATTTTCAATGTATTTGTTCGATATACCTTGTGCTGTGAACTCTGCCTGGCTGTCTGTCTGTTCATCTTCTGCATCAATCTTTCAGTCTGTCTGTTGTTTCTGTCCTGTTATCTCTCACCTCTCCATACATTCATTAAGCTTACCTTTTAAATTCAACGCGTTTCTCCTTACGATTTCACTCTTCGCCTTTCCCTCTATCCGCCTCCAAGCTGTTGTTTTGTCTGTCTATTTTTCTGTCTCCCTTCCAACAATTACCAATCAGTAAACTATACCCATTGCACTTCAATTATGTCTGTCCCTCTCCCTTATTTTTAATATATGGATCTAGATTTCGATTCAGTCCACATTGTAATACTGCTTTGTTTGTTTGTTTGTTTGTTTGTTTGTTTGTTTTTTCCTTTTCGTTGCCCAAGCCGACATTTAAAAAAAACGGATCAATAGGCAACTTCACTAACTGCTGCCCCGCCACGGCTCGACCTCGCCTCACACACACACACACACACACACACACACACACACACACACACACACACACACACACACACACACACAGGGAGAGAGACAGAGACAGAGAGAAAAGGAGAGACATTTAGACATACGCAGGGAGAGACAGGGGAAGAAGGGGAGAAACAGACATAAGCAGAGAGAGAGACAGAGGGAGACAGAGGAAGACAGAGAGAGACAGAGTGACAGAGAGAGATAAGAGTGACAGGGAGAGACATAGTGACATAGAGAGACAGTGACAGGAAGGAGAGACACAGAGAGAGTGACAGAGACAGACAGAGTGGCAGAGACAGACAGAGAGAGAGAGTGGCAAAGAGAGACAGAGTGACAGAGAGCGACAGAGAGAAAGACAAGGCGACACAGAGAGACAGTGATAGAGAGTGTGGGAGAGAGAGAGAGAGAGAAAGAGACAAAGTGACAGAGAGAGAGACAGAATGACAGAGTGAGACATAGTGACATACAGAGAGACAGAGTGACAGAGGGAGTCAGAGAGAGACAGACAGAGGGAGGCAAAGAGACAGACAGAGGGAGGCAGAGAGACAGACAGAGGGAGGCAGAGTGACAGAGAGAAACAGACAGAGAGAGAGAGACAAAATATCAGAGAGAGACAGAGATAGATAGAGAGATTGAAAATGCAAAACATATCCAGAGTGTAATCGTCAAGGCATGCATCTATACAAGACTTTTCCTGCCAATAGTTGCATCTGTAATTATACCGTCAGACAAGCAAGCAGAATGAGACAGGCAGGCAGACAGGAAGAAAGAAAGAAAGAAAAAAAGAAAGAAAGAAAGAAAGAAAGAAAGACAATGAGACAGACAGCCAGACAGGAAGAAAAGAAATAATGAAGTTTGTGTTGAAAAGAAAGACAGAAAAAACCCATGCCACACATGGTCATCACCACCTACTCACTCCGACAATGATTTCATGTGCTCACGCATAAACATGTCTCAGCGTTGTTTGCCACCAGACTGTCAACATCAACATACATCACACACACTTACACATGTGCCTCCGCCCCTCCTCCTCCCCTTCCACGTCTATTAATATCAATAATCCGTAAATTTAAGCGCGGCACCGACCGCCAACTTACTCCAGGCATCACAGAAACATACATGCCACACACACACACGCGCGTTCCTACTCACGACCAGCCAACCCCAGACACGATTTACCGCTTCTTTATCCTAAAGGGTACATCCAAAACCACCCGGGTTGGCGGCCTCGGCTCGGGGAAATAAATCGCTCTGACAACCAGACCCCGAATGGCTCTCTCCGTGCCAGATATTTTTTTGGGGAGGCCGGATGAGATAGCGCGAACTGCCCGAACTGATAGAACATCCAGTGTTTAGATAATGCTCGTGCGGCTAAACCAGGCACCCATATCTACATTTCTACACAGTACAATGTCTGTTAAGTGAGATAAGAAACAACTGTACGTAAACAAGACATGGAGATTTCCAAGTCAGAATGTTTACGTCCGAAACATTCATTCGGTGTGGTTTACTAGCCAACTCCATTGACTGGACTAGAGCTTTCAGAAAGCATTGGCAAACTAGTGTACGTGAAACACTGCTGAAAGTAAAGCCCTACTGAACGTAAAACACTACTGAACGTAAAATCCTACTAAACATAAAACCCTACTGAACGTAACATCCTACTGAACGTAACATACTAATGAACGTAAAGAAATATGAATAAAATTTGGTGGAACTGCGGTAAAGTTGTAAAAATTTAAACAATATAAAATGACACAAAGTAGTGCAGCTGTACATAACAGAATTGCGACACATATAGGACGTTGCGGCGATTAGCCTTCATCAGCAAACAAACACATACACAAAACACAACATATATTATGGGAGAAGATCTCCTGTGACTACATTAAGACGTGACGACAGGACGAGAAGAATAAAAAGATGGAGAAAAAAAAATGAAAGCAAAAAAGAGGATAACAATTAGAAAAAGTATTCGTCACGTCTTAATGTAGTCACAGGATATCTTCTCCCATACTATATGTTGTGTTTTGTGTATGTGTTTATTGCTGATGAAGGCTAATCGCCGCAACGTCCTGTACGTATTGTAATTCTGTTATGTAAAGCTGTACTACTTTGTGTCATTTTATATTGTTTACTGAACATAAAACACTACTGAACATAAAATACTACTGAACGTAACACCCTACTGAATGTAATGCACTACTGAACGTAATACACTACTGAACGTAAAACACTACTGAACGTAAAAACACTCGCCATCATCAATTGCCATGCCGATAAGCGTTCCCCGAAAATAAGCCTTAGTGCATTTTTAAGGTAAAATTAATATAAGACCCGGTATTATTTTCGGGGAAACACTACAAACACTCACTCTCGCGAAATGTAAGAAATTACGAAAGGGGCATAATCCACCCATACATTTGGCCGTGAAGTTCCCAGGTTCTTCTAGCCTCTTGCCAGCACGTGAGCGTGTCACCATTCAGGCTCTTAAATCAGATTAATGAGCGCAGTAATCTGACACATCAAGGCTAGGATAATCGCCTACATTCACCAAAGTGGCAGTAACTCTATATCGGGGGTGTGTTCACAATACTGCACTTTCTGGTTACTTCAAGTGCGTTCACATGTTACAAGAAACATGTAAATTTTGTCCAATAGTATTGGCGAGTCAACAACAAGGCGGATCTCACATTCACTAGAGAAGTTGTGTTCAACCCTTTAGCCCGTCGCATTGAAGTGTTCATCGTCATTTAAAAAAAAAAAAAAACACACTCGCTTTGAATTCAAGCTTAGTTCATACAAGCTACTGCTATTAGTACTGGACTGAATTTTGCTAGTAGATTAACTTTCTCTATTACCGCTGTTTCTCGCCATCTGGCGAACCCACACCTACTTCAGAGGTACTTGTAATTTAATTCCTCAAGTCAAGGACGAGAAGTCAACATTTCAGCCCATGTGAACGGTGTCGGGGTTGGACCCGCTAACTAAGCATCAACTCACCGGATGATTTAAGAACCAGCGATCTTATCCATTTAGCCATGCTGACCTCTGTTAGAATTGAAGCGGGTTTAACAGGTTACGTGTCATGGGATGATTAATTGTCTTAAGTGATTTATCGTATCTGCCATGGGATTATATATCGCAGAAATGTTGGGGTGTTATAGCAAGCAAACATGTCTACTACCATGTTAACAACATTAACATCTACTACCATATTAACAAACAACATGACAAAAGTCATAACTGTAATACTTCTCATTCTCCGCAACCCATTTTTGTTTGGTTTAAACCTAAATTTTGTTTGGCACTGAGACAGTTAACTGATCCAATGCCACAAAAAAGTAGGTTTCGACCAACCGTGGAGCGCCTGGGACCTTCAATGAATCGTTACCATCCCATATCCCGGTGCCCATGCCCCACAGACGCCCACAGCTGCCTATATAAGAGTAGCAAAGTCAAATGAATGTTAGTATCACAGTCTGGGATTCTGAGATAAGTAGCACAATAATTTTTTGTTTTTTTTTCTTCAAAATTTTCATTTTATCTTAATTGTTCTGTTTTTTTTTTCCATCTTTTTATTCTTCTCATCCCGTTCTTATGTCTTGCTCTGTGGCGAAGTGGTTAAGCCGTTTGACTCGTGCTCCGAAGGTTGTGGGTTCGATTCCGGGCCGCGTCCTTCGGTTTACGAGTTAAATGTTTCAGGGACTCCTGCGGGTCGTCGCTAAAAGCTACGGAGTTCGTGCTTTGTGCGACGCTTTCCGTGCTGCGGAAAGAGACCGAGCCATATGGGATCAAACCCGGTGCAATGAAGTCGACCCTGTCGACTTTTAAGCGACTTTATGTCTTAATGTAGTAATTTCTTATGTCTTAATGTAGTCACTAGAGGGTCATCTCCGTGATTATATGTTTGTGATTTGTGTGGGTATTTGTTTGCTGATGAAGGCAAGTCGCAGCAACGTCCTTGTATTTTTCGTAATTCTGTTTTGTAAAGCTGCATTACTTTGATGTTTTATATTGTTACAAGTAAAATGAACAAGTATTACAGTGTAAATCTCCGTTTACTGAGCATTACAATTACGGAAAATGCCATGAAACAAAACAAACAAACAACACAATGCCCCTAGTATGGCGATATATCGTCCTTCTGTCCAAATGAGGAGTCATATTTGGCGATATACAATCCTTCAGCACGGAATGTGTTAATGCAAGATTATCAACTACATTGCACCGGGTTTCTTCTTCTTCTTCTTCTTCTTCGTTCATCCGGAGTTTTTTTTTCGGATGTGATTGCGTTGTGCCTGTTTACAGTAGAGCTGCGTTCTTGCGCTGTTAGGCCGACACATCCGACTTCTGCGGGTATTTGTTGACCGGGTTAACCTTCCCGGGGGCACCGTTTTTATCCCGTATGACCCAGTCTCTTTCTGCAGGGCGGTCTGCCGAGAGCATCGCAAAGAGTACCAAAACCGCAGCTTCGGCGACGAACCCCGGGTATTTTTAGTTTAAAACTGCAGTCGTGAACAGAATGGCGGAATTCGGAAACGAACCCGTGACTTTGGTAGCGCGAAGCAGACAGCTTTACCACCCGGAAACTCTCAGTGTGAGCCCAGAACAGGGCTTACACCTGTCGGAATGAGGCTGGTGTAAAGACCTATTCCGACCCAGTACGAAAGTGCCATCTGCACGTGGGATGATGTATTGCGAAGCTTTCCTTCCTCTCTTCAACCCCAGACACGTACGGGTTGTGCAAGACGGGTCCTGAAACTTCGTATACGAAGAAGCATATTATAATGTAACCAGGTCATGACTATGCGATCTGTCCGAGACCAGGTTCACGAGTGCAATTTTCTCGGTGTCTCTGGGGGTCGTCGCCGGAGCTCAGGAGTTAGTGCTCTGTGCGACGCTTCCGCAGGCGTTTCTGTGGAAAGAGACCGGGTCATATGGGATAAAACTCGGTGCGATGAAGTCGATCATTTTGACTTTAAACTCATTTTAAACCTTTAGGTTCAGTTTCGGCATGTTTCATCATTTGTAATCACCGTTACTTATGCTTTTCTGATATTCAGACTCACAAGTCCTTAAATGGAAATGAGACAAATTAAAATAAGAAGATGGCAAAAAACAAGAAGATATGTAAACCATAAAGCATGCTCATATACATAAACGCGGTGAGAAGTGTATATTGTATAATTACCGTGTTTGCTCTGCGGCGGAGTTTTTATGACCAACATGCCCAGGAAGGATAAACCGGTAAGCAAAAGCCAGAAGAAATCGAATGGGTAGGCTAGCAGGAGCAAATATCGCAGATATGCTGTAAACAGCCACAACGCCATCACATTCAAACGCAAAAATACCGGCCGAGCGGCGAGAAGACAGCCATCTTGTCAGACCAGTTGCACCAGACAATTAACCGTTAGAGTACGGAAGTTCATTTTTGGGAGTAAATCAGTTCATCTCATCATGCTCCTCTTGTACCTTGCGGTGTCGAAGTGAAGCATAAACAGCGGGAGAGGACCCGTTTATGGGCTTCATATATCGAGATTTCCAAGGACTCTGTTATTCCCTCTGTCCATCGTTTAAATGGTCGGCCTCTTCTTCTGATTCCATTTGGTCTGTACATTTAGGTTCGTTATTCATTATTATCTTAATTATCTCATCCTCCTCTTCCACCTCCTCCTCCTCATCATCATCATCATCGTCATCGTCATCGTCATCATCATCATCATCATCATCATCATCATCATCATCATCATCATCATCACCATCATCGTCATCGTCGTCATCATCATCATCATCATCATCATCATCATCATCATCATCATCATCATCATCATCAATTTTGACACGCATGTTGATGTTCTGGGTGATGATGTTGTTAAGCTAAGAATCTCTGCACTCAGGACATTCCCAAACGCACTTAGTCCCTCTACCCCCGCTCGTTCAACAGAAAGTGAAGAGTCATACTGCTAATCAATCGTTCTAACTGCAATCTGATCGAAATTTCTCCTGATCTTCCCTCTCAATTTTAGATTTATCTAGAACCTCTGCCGATTCCCCCGCCATATAATTCTCTCCACATGCGGACTCTCGGTATGTTCTCCCGTTTTCCCCACCTGGTGAGGCGCTCGACCACTTCTCCCTTGTCCATTGGTACTCTTTCACCGAGAGGTGCATTCCATGCCAGCTTATCAGCCTGCTCATCATCGAATCTGTCTAGAGGAAGCAAACCTTACTCGGGTACCTAGAATGGAATCTATACAGAGGAAGCAAACCTTACTTGGATACTTAGGATGGAATCTGTACAGAGGTAGCAAACCTTACTCAGTTACCTCAGATGGAATCTGTACAGAGGAAGCAAACCTTACTCAGTTATCTCGGATGGAATCTGTACAGAGGAAGCAAACCTTACTCAGTTACCTCGGATGGAATCTGTACAGAGGTAGCAAACCTTACTCAGTTACCTCAGATGGAATCTGTACAGAGGAAGCAAACCTTACTCAGTTACCTCAGATGGAATCTGTACAGAGGAAGCAAACCTTACTCAGTTACCTCAGATGGAATCTGTACAGAGGAAGCAAACCTTACTCAGTTACCTCAGATGGAATCTGTACAGAGGAAGCAAACCTTACTCAGTTACCTCAGATGGAATCTGTACAGAGGAAGCAAACCTTACTCAGTTACCTCAGATGGAATCTGTACAGAGGAAGCAAACCTTACTCAGTTACCTCGGATGGAATCTGTCTAGAGGAAGCAAACCTTACTCAGTTACTACGGATGGAACCTAACTTAAATGCATGCTGAAGAAGGAAAGTAAGACGGAATAACAAGGGAGAACAAACAGAAGAAGGAATAAATAATGGAAGAAGAAGGGGGAAAGAGCGGAAGAAAAGAACAAACAAATGAACAAACTTTAATTTCCCAAGGTTAAGAATTGGGCACGCAGGAGGCAGGGGACGGAGGAAGGAAACACTAAACTCGGAGTGCCGTACTCCAGTGGAAAGCAGAACGACACATATGACGAAGTACACACAAGCAGATGACGATGAACACATACAGAAGAACGACACAGATGACGATGAACACACAAACACATGACGATAAACACACAAACAGATGACGATGAACACACAAACAGATGACGATGAACACACAACGCAGAATGACGCAGATGACGATGAACACACAACGCAGAACGACGCAGATGACGATGAACACACAAACAGGAGCATGACATCCAGTTTAAGAACCACTGGCTGACTGTAACCGAGTCGAGGAGAAGAAAGATAAAACTATGGCATGTCCACGATTTCATGTAATGTAATACCTGGGTTAACTTGCCGTCTATTTTCTCTGACTCTGACACCGCCCAACCCCGGGTCTCAATAGAAACGTTTAAATGTCTGTCTGTCTCACGTGCCCTTGGATGTGCTGGGACTTTTACTTTTGAAATCTTTACGATTCTTGGTGGAGTAGAGGTGGTCTTTTAATAGTGATAAGAGTATAGTGGTCGTTGCTGTTGTTTTTGTTGGTGGTGTTTTTGCATTTGGCTGCAGCAGTAGTAGTAGTAGTAGTAGTAGTAGTAGTAGTAGTAGTAGTAGTAGTAGTAGTAGTAGTAGTAGTAGTAGTAGTGATGGTGGTGGTGGTGGTGTTTTTGTTTCTGGCTGCAGTAGTAGTAGTAGTAGTAGTAGTGGTGGTGGTGGTGGTGGTGGTGGTGGTGGTGGTGGTGGTGGTGGTGGTGGTGGTGGTGGTAACAGCAGCAGAATATGTCTTCTTGTTGTTTTAATGCAAGTCCAACATAACTACTATTATTATTCCTGTCTCGAAAAGCTGCTGTCCGCAAAGGGCTGCTTCACGATGACGTTAATCCAGCGTCGTATGGTCTGAACATGAACACAATCTGGCTAGATATGTTCACTAATTACCAACGACTGCCCACGTTCTTAAACTTTATGTGCGGTAATGACAGGGTAGCGGGTTCAGTACATAAGCAGGTAGGTTAGACTCAAATATTGATGTATCGTTCAGAAAGCCATGGCAAAACTTACCGTAAAACTGTCTAGAAAATTAACCTCGGGCTTGATTGCACCGTCCTGCAAAGGAACTGCAACATTTATTCACGAGGAGAAATAAACTGGAGAACTTTGCGGCAACTGACAATACTGCTGGCAACAGAGAAATTCGAAGGCAAGAGACATAAATACCTGGGTGACTTAACCACCTGACATATAATTGACAAGAACGAGTTGATCCACGACTTTGGTGAACCAATGAGATTGCGAACCAAGACAGCACACGTTTATCGTCATGGCACATGATGATGATAATAAGCCAGGTTCTGGGATCCTGTAGTCTGAGAACCGTGTGCTGAAACAGTGAGAGAAGACCCCAGCCATCCTACACCAGTACCCGGGGTATCGCCATGGCAAACACTCCGTATCGTTTTTCAATGTGAAAAAAAAAGTTGACACGCAATTAAACGGGCATACCCGCGCTGTGCTCATTTGACTTTTGTTTTACGACGCAACACAGTGCGCAAATAGCAACGCCGTGAGGTCTTCGTCCAAAACAAAAATAATAAATCTCTTCTGCCTCTCACAGCCCCCTAAACACTTGAGTCACAGACAACTGTTGTGTTGTAGTATATAGTCAAGGGATAGGGATAGTCTGCCTGGTGGAGGCCAGCACGGCCAAATGAATAAGAGAGTTCGCTCTTAAACTTCCGGTGTGATGATGACGAAGTCGCAGGTTCAACCCCCTATAGCGGTTTTTTTTTTTTTTTTGGTTCGCATATCCTTTACAGGACATCGCTGTCAACATCAGCATCTTTCAGCTGATTGTTGATTTCTTGGCAAGATTACGCTCAGTAGTTTGCCACTGCTTACTGAGCGACCGGCTCACATATCCCGTAAGTTACCGACACGGAGAGAACCGCTACCGATTCTCGCGCATGTCACGTTACTCACGATAGTATACGGGATTTCGGAGAAAGTCGGGTAACGCCCGGACCAGGGAGACCGGCCTACACCAGTCAGTTGGATTAAAATGCTGACTTCTTGTCCTTGACGTGAGGACGTAAATTACAAGTACCTCTGAAGTCGGAGTGGGTTCGGCTGATGGCGAGGGACACTGGTAATAGGGAAAGCTAACCCACATGGAAAAACACAGTGCAGCGTGGACTGCGCTTGAGTTTAAAGCGAAGGAACGGGGTGGGGGTGGAAATATGCCTGCTAAGGGGAAAACAACAGTAAAACGGGGGAACAGTAAAACTGGGGACAACAACAGTAAAACTAGGGAAAGCAAGAGGTTTAAGAGCGATAAGATCGACTTCCTTGCACCGCGTTTTACCCCATACAGCTGGGTCTCTTTCCGCGGGACGGAATGCAGAAAGCGTCGTACAGAGCTCCAACGTCGACGATCCAGGAGTCTACGAGAAAACTGAACCGGTGAACTGGAGTCCGGAATCGAACCGACAACCTTCGAAGCGCAAGGCATCCGGGTTAACTACGTGGCTGTCTAGAAGAGCTACTGTTCGCAAAGAGCTGCTTCATGATTATGTGGATCCAGCGACGTCCGGTCCAAACATTAAGATAGTCTGGGTAGATATGTTCACTAACTAACAACGACTGCCTGAATGAGGCTAATGAAACTAGAACAGTATTTTCAACAATGAGAGACAAACAGCTTTCTTTGGTCGTGTGATGAGAGAGAGAGAGAGAGAGAGAGAGAGAGAGAGAGAGAGAGAGAGAGAGAGAGAGAGAGAGAGAGAGAGGCATTGGAGAACATCGTGACGACGGGAAAGATCAAGTGAAGAGAGGCAGTGGCCAACCAAGAGAAATGATTCTGGGTGCATTGAGACGGTGGCATGGAGGAATATCATCAGCAGAGTTTATCCAGAACACCAAAGACCGAGATCTGTGGAGAGACATGAACTCCTGCGTCAGCTGGCCAGATATTTGACGATGATGTTCACATACGTGGATCAAGGACAGAACGAGCGAACAAACAAACTTTATTTTCAAAGCGTTTAGAATTTGGCACGCAAACCCGTCTACCTTTGTGTCCTCTCCTTACACACATTATTTCATCAATACATCACTTACGAGGCTAATCTAGGACAACAACAAACAATATTAAAGCGTGCGAAATGTGCAACGATAATTACTACATGACTGTCAAAAACTGTCATTTTACTGCCTATAGTACCTTGCTGTGTAGGGCGTGGAGTGGGGGGGGGGGGGGGGGGGGGGGGGGGGGAGAGAAAAAAAAAGGGGGGGGGGGAATCTTGAGCCTGATGAATTAAGGCCGCATGGCTAGTGCAGTCGCCGCGAACTGTGCAGGTTAGAGTGTTCTCCATGATTACATGACTAACTAATATTACTTACTGATGTGACAGAATAAAATAGATACTTGGTGCCGGACTCGGCACGTGTGACAAGACTTCATTACAACAATAGTCTTCTTATAGTCGCTGCTGTATGGCGTTGGTGATCATGTCTATCCACAGCCTTCTGTTTGATGTGTTGTCAATAATTGCAAATACTGATGTTCCTTCAGGGCATGATGTCAAACTGTCCAGCTTCTTCTTTCTTAGTCTCCTCCTGCCTCTCTTCTCCTCCTACTTTCCCGGTGTCACGACATACTCTATTGTCCCCGTTTCATAACATGTCTAAACAATGTGGACTGTCTTCTGATGCCAGTAACCAGTTCTCTGTGAGTTCACTTCTTTCAAGATATCATTGCTCTGTGTTTGTTCACTGCGCTGTTATTCTTCTATTAAACATCTCTGCAGCTTCCACATTATTCCCCACGTGTCTGCAATTGTCCATAATTCGCTTCCATACATCATGATCGACTCAATATATTTTTTAAGAACTCATTTCCTCTTCTCTATTAACTCAGATAATTTGTACAGAATAATCATCCTGTGAATTGCTACCTTTGCTGGCCTGTTCTACATTTAAAAGCCTTAATACGTCTCCTATCTGTTCTTATTTTTATTTTCGCATATCCTATTTATAGGACATCGCTGCCAACACCAGCTTTTTACCGTTGTTGTTGATCTCTTGGCAAGATTACGCTCAGTAGTTTGCCATTGCTTTCTGAGCGGCCTGCTCACATACCCCCGTAAGTAACCAACGCAACGCGATCCGCTACCGAATCCGCTGCGTTACCCTACGTGGATATACGGGATTACGGAGAAAGTCGTTAACTTCCTTAGCCAATGAGACAGGCCATGTTCTTATTAAATTATTTAAATGCATTGATTTGTTTCAGAGTGCTTCCATTACACTTGATGTCGCAATTATGAAGACTTTTCGTGCAATATCCGTTACTCTGTGTTTCTGATATTTAGAATAAGTCCTTTGTTTTAACTTGCTGTTGCAATTACATCTGTCGTTTCTTGTAGCTGCGTTTCATTGTCAGTGACCAAAACCATGCCATCAGCATAACGCAGGTTGTTTACTTTATGTCCACCAACTGATATTTCTGGTATGTCTTGTATGGGTCTCATTATGTCGCTGTACACATTGAACAGATCGGTTGATAGTACACATCTCTCTCTCTCTCTCTCTCTCTCTCTCTCTCTCTCTCTCTCTCTCTCTCTCTCTCTCTCTCTCACTCTCTCTCTCTCTCCCTCTCTCTCTCTCACTCTCTCTCTCTCTCTCTCTCTCTCTCTCTCTCTCTCTCTCTCTCTCTCTCATACATGTACGTATGCATGTGCGTGTCTGAAGGAAACTGTTATATAAACAAAAAGACAGGCGCGGACAAGCAGAAAGCCACAGACAGACAGACAGACAGACAGACATACAGACAGACAGACAGACAGACAGACAGGCAGGCAGGCGGACGGACGGACAGACAGACAGACAGACACCAAGCTACCCATTCCAAACACCCGTCAGATGGCAGACCTTGACACTGACAGACCCAAACCCTTTTCAATGTCTCCATTTTTAATGGAGGCCACATTTAATGGCCCCAGACTCGGGTCTGTCACCCTCTCGAGCCCACAATGAGGGGCCAGAAACATTTGCATAGATTACGAATTGAAGTTGCATTTATGGCCCGGTGTAAAACTTAGGAATCCCAGCCCAAAAAGTGTGTCATTCGTTTGCTCCAAAGAGACGTGTAGAATGGAGATAGAAAATATTTTCTTAATTGACCAGTTCCCTTTCTAGATACGAGAGGGCTCCAAATGAAAACCTTAAAAATGTGATAGAAATTACAATAAACATATCACTGTCTTGTAACCTGTCAATATTGTTCTTAAGGATATCAAGAGTGTTAAACTTTCATTTCAGTGAAAGTTAAATATAATTTTAAACAATTAGATCAACTCCTGCGACCTTGCCTCTATCTCACGGTTACTGCAATCACTTAGAGCCGCATCGACGACCCTCAGAAGGGGCATAACTGCACTTCATGATTGTAAATTTTATTGCTTGCTCCTGGCAACACAAGCGCAAGTTATCTACCTTGTCATATATTTATGAGCCCTCCTCAAGCAGGTGAGATTAAGTCCTCCGAGAGTGAAATTGGGGACGGTTGTAAAAATTTCAAGTGTTGGTAACAAGCTATCTTAAGCCCGGTTATGAGGACAAGGTATTTTGTTATTATGTGTTCTCCAAAACGGAAGGTGGAACTAAATGAGGACAATAAAGAAATTGAGATTACCTTCCCGTCAATCGTGGAAAACATGTTCCCGTATTTTGCAGACAGTACTAACGTTTAGCCAGTTTCGTGGCTTAGAGGTTAGCGACTTTTCTCCGTAATATCGTATACTCTCGTAGGTGACGTGATGACGGTGAGAATCAGCCGTGGTTCGAATCGCATCGGTAACTTACGGGGTATGTGAGCCGGCCGCTCAGAAAGCAATGGCAAACTACTGAGCGTAATCTTGCCAAGAAATCAACATACAGCTGAAAGATGCTGGTGTTGACAGCGATGTCCTGTAAAGGATATGAAAAAACAAACAACAACAAAACTAACGTTTGAGCCCGCTCAGTGGAGACGGTGTTTACGGATGCAAATGGTAATCCCGTATACCGCGTTCGAAACACAGCTGCAGGCGATTTGGAAGCAGACCGCCTTGCGTTGGTTTCCCATACAAAGGTATGAGTGCCGGTCGTTCATAAAGCAATGGCAAACTACTGAATGTAAATTTCAAAAGGAATCACGAAAAGCAAAAAAAAAAAAAAAAAAATGCTGGGGTTGACTGCAACGTCCTCTAAAGGATAGCATCTAACTTTTTTACCTAACGTATGACAGTAGATGGTACTACTTGGCTTTCTGTTGGCGCCGAATGTTGGGCAGTGCTCACCAAACCCGACACCCCACATTGTGCCAACGGCTTCGGGTAGAGGGACGCAAATGGGTGGTACAAGCCTTATCCTGGTGAGAGAAAATGCTATCTAAAGACTAAATGTCATTGCAGAGCAAAACAAACCTTAAGTCTTAGTGGGAAACTGGACTAGGATCGAAGCTCCGATAAGTGGACAGTTAGAGCATTGCTTTGCTGATCCGGCAGCTTCTGTAATTTGTCTTCTTCCAGATGTATTGGTGTTGCCTTTCCTCTGGAGTTAGTCGCGGTTAAAACTTCACGGCAAAGGGTCTCCCCATAATGCTCCGTTCCGGTGCCCGTGAATATCACACAAAATGCTCCTCACTGCCCCACTTGAACAGTGGAACAGACAGGGGTCTCGACAAACCAACAGCACGCACAGATATACATGCATAAGGCCGCTGCCAGAATGCCAACACAAAAGTCCGCCACGAAAATTACAGTTCATTGTCGATGGAAGCGGCAGTCACTAGAAAACCAACAGCCACACATTACTGCATAAGGCAAACTCAGTTAGTTCAACAACCGGCCGGCCGCCATTTTTATTAACATGCAGTTCACGCTATAAACAACCGCGGGCAGATATAAAAGCACTCTACATTAAATCTACAGCTCAATGTTGCTCCACGCACACAACTCAGTAGCAGGGCAACGGAACCATTACCTCTGGAGGAAACAAATCAGCCATAGAGAGGGATTATGATGCATGGACAACACACGGTTTCTATAATTCAGCCTAGGCTTTGGGCTAAAGACATATTATTATTCCTTTCTGAAGCACAGTAATTATAGTCTGTCCAGATGGCCAGGTGCCAGTACTAACGTAAACCCGACGATGTGGCTGAATGTATATTAAGGCGCAGGATTTCACAATACCCCAACAAACAGAGTCCAGAGTTCGATAGCTACTGCAGACGATCTAGAAGAAAACTTCCTTGTGTTGATTTCGATGGTATAAGCGTCGGTCGTTCAGAAAGCTATTGAGTCATGAGTCGAAGTACACTTGTTCCTGCAGAAAGGCGCCGTCGCCATTTGGAGGTAACAGGTTCGAATCGCATTCGGTAACTACAGCTTTCAACGTTTATGTTGTCTAGTTCGTCCTCGTCTCTACTCCCTTCTTCTCACTTCTAAAAGTGCCGAACAATACTATGTGTGTTTATTGATAGAAAGCAATGACCAACGACTGAACGTAAAATTGCTAAGACAAATCACAAACAGCCAAAATTGCTGGGGTTAATTTAAACGTCCTGTAAGTGAGATACAATAATGTTAACTAACGTAAACAATTCAGATGGTCGATGGGTTTACCGAGATCGCGATTAAGTTTCATGTGTGCATGCCGCCATGTAGTGGGTTCACTCCCAACACCCGTCATTTGGACTTAAAATACGGACTTCTTGTTTAGAAAGCAATGGCAAACTACTGAGCATAAAATTGCCAAGAAATTTCACGTGGAGTTGACCGCAAGTTTCTAGAAAAAAACATGGAATATGAGAAGAACTTGCTATTCGAGCAACAAGGAGTAAGGAAAGCACAGCATGGAAATAAGGCTACGAGGAAGAGACAAGTCGAAAGAGGACGACGGGTAAGAGAACAAGGAGGAAGAGGACGTGTGGATGAGGAGAAGGAGTAAGAGAACATTGAGTATGAGAACATTGAGTATGAGAACATTGAGTATGAGAACATTGAGTATGAGAACATTGAGTATGAGAACATTGAGTATGAGAACATTGAGTATGAGAACATTGAGTATGAGAACATTGAGTATGAGAACATTGAGTATGAGAACATTGAGTATGAGAACATTGAGTATGAGAACATTGAGTATGAGAACATTGAGTATGATAACATTGAGTATGAGAACATTGAGTATGAGAACATTGAGTATGAGAACATTGAGTATGAGAACACTGAGTAAGAGAACATTGAGTAAGAGAACATTGAGTAAGAGAACATTGAGTATGAGAACACTGAGTAAGAGAACGACGAGAAACAGGACGAATGGATGAGAAGAACGAGTAAGAGAACATTGAATAGGAGAACGTTGAGTAAGAGAACACTGAGTAAGAGAACATTGAGTATGAGAACATTGAGTATAAGAACATTGAGCAAGAGAACATTGAGTATGAGAACACTGAGTAAGAGAACATTGAGTAAGAGAACACTGAGTAAGAGAACACTGAGTAAGAGAACATTGAGTAAGAGAACACTGAGTAAGAGAACATTGAGTATGAGAACACTGAGTAAGAGAACGACGAGAAACAGGACGAATGGATGAGAAGAACGAGTAAGAGAACATTGAATAGGAGAACGTTGAGTAAGAGAACATTGAGTAAGAGAACATTGAGTATGAGAACATTGAGTATGAGAACATTGAGTATGAGAACATTGAGTATGAGAACATTTAGTAAGAGAACATTGAGTAAGAGAACGACGAGAAACAGGACGAATGGATGAGAAGAACGAGTAAGAGAACATTGAATAGGAGAACGTTGAGTAAGAGAACACTGAGTAAGAGAACATTGGGTAAGAGAATGACGAGAAGCAGGACGAGTGGATGAGAAGAACGAGTAAGAGAACGAGAGATAAGACTACAAGTGGATGAGAAGGAGTCAAAGATCGAGGAGGATGAAGGCTGGAAGAAGATGAGGAGGGGTAGCAGCTGCTGAGGAAAGAACACAAGAAGAGATGAAGACTAGGAAAAAGCGAAGAGAAGAAAGCGGACAGCAATGTAAAGAAAGAGGAGAATGAGGAAGAAAAGGATGAGGGGTACGAGAAAGAGTGATGAGATCGAGGGGCCAAAAACGAGGAAATAAATACAAAGTGGAAGATGACAGTCAGGGAGAGTTTGAAAGAGTAATTAACAAGCTTTAAATTCACACACACACACCACACACACACACACACACACACACACACACACACACACACACACACACACACACACACACACACACACAAACCGACATATAAAGTATAATAAATAAAAGTAGAAGAGATAATTATTATAATTATGATAATAGTTATACACTGATGAGGATGAGACGGAGGAGGATGAATAGGAGTAGGAGCAGAAGTAAGAGACGAGGAGACAGAGGATGAGGTAAAACAAGTAGGAAGAAAGAAGAATGAAGAAAGCCGAAGAAGGATGAAAGTAGGGACAGGAATGCAGAAAAAGGAAGACGACGAGAGAAGAAGGACAAAGATAAAGAATGCAGAAAGACGGAAATAGATGAAGAGAGGAAGAAGACTTTAAAAACAGGTATAATGAAGCAAGGAAAAAAAATAAGAAGAAAGAAGAAGGAATACCAATGAAGAAAGACGTATACAAAATAAAGAAGGAAGGTTGTAGCAGAAAGATACAGAAGAAAGGAATGAAATATAAACAAAGAACATTAATGGATAGAATGACAAAGGGAAGAAAGACGAAAAGAAAGAAACAACAACAAGAACGTAGAAGACTTTGATACCCGGGACGGTTAACCCAGTCAACAAATGCCCGTAGAAGTCGGATGTGTCGGCCTAACGGCGCAAGAATGCTGTTGTGTTGTAAATAGGCACAACGCAATCATGCCCGAAAAAAAAAAACTCTCCGGATGAACGCAGCAGAAGAAGAAGACTTTGATCTTGTCAACATAAGAAACATATTGTGAACATCAGTCACACATATTAGACACACATGATGTCAACATCAGACACACATATTGTCAACATAAGACACTTATTTTGTCAAGATAAGTTACATGTCAGACAGACGCACATCTTGACACCATCAGACTAAAGACATCTTGTCAACAGCAGACTCAAGACATCATGACAACATCAGACCCATATACTGTCAGAACCAGAAACACATCTTGTCAGCATCAGACACAAGACATCGTGTCAACAACAGACACAAGACATCTTTGAATAACGAAGACACCAGCAATAGATTGCACAATTTATTGCCTGGCATATTTCGCTGCATCTCAGCAGGTACATACTGCACAATTCACATAACATAAAGTAAAATAACTAGATAAATCCGTCAAGCTGAAATATACACATGTTCGTACAGTATTGTCAATTGTCTGCCACGGTAATTTTAAATTGACTAACAAGTCTTTATGTTTTGCACAAAACTGGCCTATGTAGATTAATCATTATGGTTTCTGCAAACTTTATCAAGCGACTATTTTGTGTGTTAAACAACACGCGAAAGGCGCTATCTCTATCAATCACATGGCCGCATTCAAACACATGCCTAGCAACAAGACATCTTGTCAACATCAGACAGATACACATCTTGACAACATCAGACTGAAGACATCTTGTCAACAGCAGACTCACGACATATTGACAACATAAGACGCACATTGTGTCAACACTAGAGACACATCTTGTCAACATCAGACACAAGACATCTTGCCAACAATAGACACAAGACTTCGTGCCAACACCAGACACAAGACATCCGTCAGTTCAGGATGTCAGAGCTGAAATAAGATGACAGGTCCCGGGAAGGTTAACCCGGTCAACAAATGCCCGCAGAAGTCGGATGTGTCGGCCGTTAATAACGGAGCAAGAACGCAGCTCTGCTGTAAACAGGCACAACGCAGTCACATCCGAAAAAAAGAAACTCCGGATGAACGCAGAAGAAGAAGATGACAGGTCAGGTTTATTTGGAAGCATCTATGGAACGGTCCGTCTTCGTGACGAAGGCGTTATGGAAGTAGTTCGTTAACCGTATACCGCGTTCAAAACACAGTTGCGGGCGATTTGCCAGCAGACCGCCTTGCATCGGTTTTCATACAATGGTATGAGTCCCGGTCGTACAGAAAGCCATGGCAAACTACTGAACGTAAAATGTGCAAGAAATCACAAATAACCCCCACCCCCCCCCCCCCCCCCATAAATGATAGAGTTGACTGTGGCGCCCTGTAAAGGGCATCCAACTAACTTTATTAATGGAACGATCCAAATGTAAAATGTAAGGTCAAGCACATGCCTGGTTTGACAAGGACACGGCGCCTTAATGCCACTTACCTTCAAGACAGGAAGCCACAACGCCACAACATGTTTCTCAGACCGCGAAAACAATCAAGCACAGACAGAGAGCAGTGCATGCCGACTGATTGTCACAGACACACTGAGGTCACACATAAATGACGGGGTAAAAGCTGACCTTGGATGTCAATAAAAAGCGCATGATCTTGAGGGCAACAGGGGAGACCCTGAAGGTGTGCATTGCGCCAGCGGGCTAGAGGGAAGACAAAAGTCTTGGCCTAACGGTTGATTGCGGAGTTGGTAGACAGCTGGAGCTGTCTCGCGATGTCGACCTTCGGGTATTGATAATGTCAACAAGAGCCCGTCTTTTTCTGTCTGTCTAATCGCTGTCTAAGTTTGGTGTTGTCTATGTTTGGTGTTGTCGATGCTTGCTGTTGTCTATGCTTGGTATTATCGAAGTGACTGATGTCGTGATCGATGTACTGTCTATGATGTAAAGCGGTTGACACATAAGTACTGTCTGTGTTTTAAGTATTGTCTATGTTTCCTGTGGTCCACACATAAGTGCTGTCTATGTTTCCTGTGGTCCACACATAAGTACTGTCTATATGTTTCCTGTGGTCCACACATAAGTGCTGTCTATATGTTTCCTGTGGTCCACACATAAGAACTCATATTTCCCGGTGATATTGATTGCAGAGACGTTCTATTTACACAGACTTGCCACTTGATTATGATACATTGGCTGTAGACGCTGTATATGTTAACCGATCAAGTGTCGATGTATGTAAGAGAGGATACCACCCACACATACAAATACACACCCACCCACTCACCCACACACACACTCACCCAATCACCCACTGGTCCACTGTCACAGTCTATGTGAGTAAACACGGTGTAAATTGACCTAGAAAGAATCTAGTCTGCACCTGATCATTGTCTGGTGTGAAGTGGACATTGTCAGGTGCACCCAAACAGACACGACATTTATTTAATCACAGACGGACAGAGAGAGAAAGTAATGCTGGGATAGATGGACAAACAAGCATGGCAGTTCGGACGGTGAACATAGACAGAGAGACAGAGGGACAACACACACACACACACACATTATATATATATATTATATATATATATATATATATATATATATATATATAGAGAGAGAGAGAGAGAGAGAGAGAGAGAGAGACGGAGAGACAATGGAGGGACGAAGATAATCAAATGGACACAGAAAGACACACAAACAAAGACAGACAAAGTGTGACAGACAGACAGACAGACAGGATGGCCCGCGACCGTACGATAGCATGGAAAGCCAGGTACCAGAGAAACAAAAAACAATAGACATATACAGTCGGAAGAAAGACAGACAGCGATGTAGACAGACAGGAAGGCAGATATACATGGAGGCAGGCATACATACATGGAGGCAGACAGACCAACAAGAAGACAGACAGACATATAGGGAGGCAGACAGACAACGAGACAGGCATGGAGGTAGACAGACAGAGAGACACAGACATACAAAGAGGGAGACAGACAGACATAGACAGGCAGACAGACAGACAAGGTATATGAAGCGACCAGAGTCCCAGTGTCACACACAACACGACATCGAGAACAAAACCTCACTTGTCAAAACCATTCCTATTTATCTAAATGTCGAGAATGCACGAGGACGCGCCGAGGGCACGCGATAGGTTACAGGACGAGGCGACGACATGTCTCTAATGTTACGTGTCACCAGAGTTTATGTACCGGCCCTGCAACAGTACATACCACAGTCGAGCTATCTTAACGACGTTAATGTTAATGTGCGTAGAAGTCATCGTGTTGGGATTTATTTTTTTTTCCACCAGTTTGTGAACACTATAACGTCACAACAGTTTGAGAATACAATAACGTTACACCAGTTTAAGACATAACAGTTTGAGAACACCATAACGTCACAACAGTTTGTAAATACCATAACGCCGAAACAGTTTGTGAACACCATAAAGTCACAACAGTTTGTGTCGGCTCCTCTGACTTTGGGGTCGCTTAAAAGTCGGGGCGGGAGGCTCTGTGGCGAAGTGGTCAAAACCGTCTGCCTCGAACTCCGAAGGTTGTGGGTTCGATTCCGTACTACGTCTTTTCGTTCACGGGTGCATTTTTCTCGGAGACTCCTGAGGATCGTCGGCTGGAGCTATGGATTTCGTGCTCTGTGCGACGCTTTCGACAGGCCACCCTACGGAAAGAGACTGAGCCATATGGGATCAAACCCGGTGCAATGAAATCGATTCTCTTGACTTTTATGACTTTTTTTTTACAGTGGCGGTTAGTGAACGCAATTTCACAACTCCACGACATACCAGGTCGTTGTTTCGAAATCAAGCGCAGACAATCTGAAAGAATATCGCTTTGCGTTGATTCCTATTGAATTAGCGTTGGCCGCTCACAAAGCAATGGCAAACTTAAATGTACAGGGTACTTAAATGTAAAGTCTCGCTACACTTTGTATGTAGAACAAATTTGAAAAAAAAAAAAAATGCTTTCCTCCGTTCATAACACCATTCTGTTTAGAGTGCAAAGAATTACTCAAGCAGACGTCAGCCATTCGCTGCATATTACTTCATGATGGATTGTGGAGGACATTTTTTTTAATGACGTCAGGTACTTCGTTTTTCAAATTTGTTCTACATGGAAACTGTTGTGAGATTTTACACATACCCGGTATATCTTTTGAAGAACGCTGTGATCATCCGCTTGCTTTTGTTTTATTTACTTATATATATATATATTTTTTTTGTGTTCGCTCGCTTAGAACTCACACGTAATCCACACACGTGCTACTACCAGTAGCAGTTACTACCACTGGAAAGTGCACTGGTCAGATTTTTGCGTGTGGATTAGCTCTCCCTATTACCAGTGTTCCTCAATCATCAGGCGAACCAACTCCGACTTCTGGGGTATTTGTAATTTACGTTCCCAAGTCAAGAACAAAAAATCAATATTTTAGTCCAACTGTCCGGTGTAGGGATTGGACCTGGTACCTCGCCATGAATACCATGTAGCAAGTGCTCTTACCCATTCGGCCATGCTGACCACCTCCAACAGCATGTTGATTCTCTAGGAAATGTTACTTGTAGTAGTTTGCCACTGCTTTCCGAACGAGAAATCAAACTATTGACAGCATAATTGACAAGTAAGTAAATCACCAGCAGCCAATATATGCTGCGGTTGAATGTACGGCCCTGTAACAGACGTGGAACTAACTTAACAACGGTCGGAGCGGCGTGATTGTGTAATGGCTATGACGTCACGTTGACAATACCATAAGCGGGGGTGAAAGGGGGGGGGGGTAGGACGAGAGTCCGATCCCTGCCCTCGCTGTTCGCTACGTGAAGGAAAGACTGACAACCAATCTCTCAGTGCACTACGGCCTAAACATGTGATGGCCCGAGCACTGCACATACCCACAGTCCGTTCCCGCTTCGGGACGCGTCCTGATTTTGTGAAAGCCAGGGTAGCGAAGTGACTAGACACTAGGCTGTCTGACAATGTGTGGGAATCCCCGTTGAGATTGGAATGTTTGACAAATGGACTTGGGTTTCCAGATCGACCCAGCGTAAAACGGTGCCGGCATGATATTTGCATCACAAGTCGAGAGCCAATTGTCTTTAAAAATATCGGACCAGCAACAAATCCATTGAACCTAAAGGAGAGAATAAAGGTCCTTAGTTTACTACATGTTTTGCCCTTTTGCTCCAGGCTTAACCATGATGCAGAAATCCAGCAATCAAGATAGCAACTGAGAAATTACTAAATACCAGCCATGGTACACAACCTGTGGTGCTATTGACGAATGCAAAATCAGTGCTTGAGATGCTCCTCTCTGGGAACTTGCCAGTACTAAAGACACTATTTTCTCAACTAGGCAGTTAGGGTAAGGTCCCATACAGTGAATAGCATCTCACTGTGGAGTATACGGAAACGACAGAGCTGATCGATTAGCTAAGGAAGGAGCGATAGAAGAACAACCTGATGTGCCCATTACATACCACCAAAAGAAAAGAATGATCAAATCAGTCAGAAGGCCACCAAACCCTATTCAAGACGACTACCACGTTATGATCAGAACAGGTCATTCTTCTGCGCCTCAGAACAGGACACAATAGATCGCAACCACATGTATAAAAAATTAAAGATTGGTGACTCAGACATGTGCACATGTGGTTTGGCGTCGCAGACAGCAGAGCACATACTCCAGGATTGCTCAAACTACAACATATCCAGGCGAACCTTCTAGCTTAGAGAGACAACAATGGAAGATAAACTCTATGGACCGCTAGGTGAACTAACAAAGACTGTTAGATTCATACAAGAGACAACATTGCAGTTATAAACATATTTCAGGCGAACGAAAGAAGAAGAAGAAGAAGAAGAAGAAGAAGAAGAAGAAGAAGAAGAAGAAGAAGAAGAAGAAGAAGAAGAAGAAGAAAGGAAGAAGAAGAAGAACATTTATACAACATCCACGATTGGTAAACCAGCCATGCACACATGGGGATTGGCTCGCAGATAACAGATCACATACTCCAAGACTGCCCAAAATACGACATATCTAGGCAAACATTCTGGCCTAGAGAGATGACAGTGGAAGATAAACTCTAAGGACCAAACAGTGAACTCAAAAAGGCAACGAAGTGCATAGAAGAGACAACATTGCAGATATAGAAAATTTAAAGCGAATTAAAGAAGACGAATCAAAAATAACTTATACAAAGCAAAACAAGCTACAGAGATATAGCATCCAAGTAATATTTGCAATAAGACTCGACGGGGATATACAAACCGGATGTCAAAAAGGACGGTTGTGACTATCAACCGTCGTCATTACTTAAACATCCGCATATAAGTACAGACAGGAAGCGGAAGTGACAAATGGCATGTTTCTAGCAACATCCTGCTACAAGCGTCAAAAATGGCCGCTGCATAAATCACAAGAGATAAACTCGGTTTCAAAAGTTGCCACTAGGTAAATCACAAGTTATTGAGTTAGTTGTGTGTCCTTTGCGGGAAGTTGCAATCAATGCCAGCATTTATTAGTTGTTTGTGATTTCCTAGGGAATTTTACGCTCAGTAGTTTCCAATGTCTTTCAGAGCGGTCGACGCCTCATACCATCAAAATATATGCAAAGCATTTGTTTTCAAAACACCAGTAGTTGATTCACAACCTTCGAATCGGTATAACGGGAAATTCTGAAACTGAATTTCACTATCTCCTAAGCCACACATGCCACAAATCACAGAAGAGGAATTCATATATCAAACATAGGTGCCACATAAATCACAAGAGAGGAACTGATATCAAACATAGACGTTACATAAATCACGAGAAAGGAACTAATGCGAAACATGAAAGTTATATAAATCACGAGAAAGAAACTAATATCAAACATGGACGTTATATAAATCACGAGAAAGGAACTGATATCAAACATAGACGTTACATAAATCGCGAGAAAGGAACTAATGTGAAACAGAACGTACCATAAATCACAAGAAAGGAACTAATATCAAACATAGACGTTACATAAATCACGAGAAAGAAACGAATATCAAACATAAACTAATACCAAACATGGACGTTACATACATTACTAGAAAGGAACTAATATCAAGCATGGGCGTTACATAAATCACGAGAGGGGAACTGATATCAAACAAAGACGTTAGATAAATCACGAGAAAAGAACTAATATAAAACAGAACGTTACATGAATCAAGAGAAAGGAACTGATATCAAACATAGACGTTACATAAATCACGAGAAAGGAACTGATATCAAACATAGACGTTACATACATCACGAGAAAGGAACTGATATCAAACACAGACGTTAGATAAATCACGAGAAAGGAACTAATATAAAACAGAACGTTACATGAATCAAGAGAAAGGAACTAATAACAAACATGGACGTTACACACATCACTTGAAATGAACTAATATCAACCATGGACGTTACATACATCACGAGAAAGGAACTAATGTGAAACATGAAAGTTATATAAATCACGAGAAAGAAACTAATATCAAACATGGACGTTACATAAATCACGAGAAAGGAACTAATGTGAAACAGAACGTTACATAAATCACAAGAGAGGAACTAATATCAAACATAGACGTTACATAAACCACGAGAAAGAAACGAATATCAAACATGAACGTTACATAAATCACGAGAAAGGAACTAATAACAAACATGGAAGTTACATACATTACTAGAAAGGAACTAATATCAAGTATGGACGTTACATAAATCACGAGAGAGGAACTAGATATCAAACCAGACGTTAGATAAATTACGAGAAAGGAACTGATATCAAACCAGACGTTAAATAAATCACGAGAAAGGAACTAATGTGAAACATGAAAGTTATATAAATCACGAGAAAGAAGCTAATATCAAACACGGACGTTACATAAATCATCAGAAAGAAACTAATATCAAACATGGACGTTACATACATCACGAGAGAGGAACTAAAATCAAACAAGAACATTACATAAATCACTGGAGAAGAACTCATGAAACATGCCGCTAGAAATCACACCACCACAACCCCCCCCCCCCCCCCTCCCAACAAAAAAAATAGTCCCGCGGCAGTAGCCTGAGGAAATTGAACCATCACATTTTAGTCCAAAGTCCACATAGGATAACTGATATCAAACACAGACGTTACATAAATCACGAGAAAGGAACTAATGTAAAACAGAACGTTGCGTGAATCACGAGAAAGGAACTAATGTAAAACAGAACGTTACATGAATCACGAGAAAGGAACTAATAACAAACATAGACGTTACACACATCAATAGAAAGGAACTAATATCAAGCATGGACGTTACATAAATCACGAGAGAGGAACTGATATCAAACGTAGACGTTACATAAATCACGAGAAAGGAATTAATGTGAAACATGAAAGTTATATAAATCACGAGAAAGGAACTAATGTGAAACATGAAAGTTATATAAATCACGAGAAAGGAACTAATGTGCAACATGAAAGTTATATAAATCACGAGAAAGAAACTAATATCAAACATGGACGTTACATAAATCACCAGAAAGAAACTAATATCAAACATGGACGTTACATACATCACGAGAGAGGAACTAAAATCAAACAAGAACATTACATAAATCACTGGAGAAGAACTCATGAAACATGGCCGCTAGGAAAATCACACCACCACAACCCCCCACCCCCACCCCCACCACCCCCAACAACAAAAAAATAGTCCCGCGGCAGTAGCCTGAGGAAATTGAACCATCACATTTTAGTCCAAAGTCCACATAGGATAACTGATATCAAACACAGACGTTACATAAATCACGAGAAAGGAACTAATGTAATACAAAACGTTACGTGAATCACGAGAAAGGAACTAATAACAAACATAGACGTTACACACATCACTAGAAAGGAACTAATATCAAGCATGGGCGTTACATAAACCACGAGAGAGGAACTGATATCAAACA
>JACEFZ010021801.1:1100000-1217370 GCA_014155875.1 Cepaea nemoralis
ATCTAGCCACTACCCTACCGCAACTGTAATACTGGATCGCATCATCATCAAGTGCCCTGCTAATACTTGGTCGCATCATCATCAAGTGCCCTGTCAATACTGGGTGTAGCATATAAAAATTGAGCGTGTCTTTTGCCGGACGCTGCCATCAACTACAGGTTGACTTTCTAGGTAATTTTACATTCAGTAGTTTTCCATTGTTTTCCCTGGAGAAGTGTTTAAAGACGTCGTTCGTAATCCCGTATACTCTCTTACGAAACACAGCTGCGGGAGATTCGACAGCGAATCGCGTCGCGTTGGTTACTTACGGGGGGTATGTAAGCCGGTCGTTCAGAAAGCAATGACAAACTACTGAATGTAAAACTTGCCAAGACATCAACAGCAGCTGAAAAATGCTGGTGTTGACTGCAATGTCCTGTAAAGGACATGCGGGGAAAAAATAAGTTTGCCATTGCTTTCTGAACGAGAAGTCAACATTTAAATCCAACTTAATGCCGGTGCTGGGATTGAACATTTAAAGAAAAGAAAAGATTGATTGATTCCGTTGTGTGTAATGCGTAGAGTTGAACAGCGCTACTTGACGAAAGCCGACAATGCTCTAACACCCAACCACTCAGATGCCAAACTACACCAGGCCACCAAAAGTAAACACATTAAGACTACCAACATTTCACACCAAAGGCAAACAGCTCGGCAGTTCTTGACACAAATACAAATCCAGTCAATGAAATAACAAACAGAGCTACTCCAGGCTGAAATGTTTATAATCAGCCTGGGTACTCTTGTCGGTCCCAAGCCTGGCTAGGTGACCTGGCATCTCAAACTGTGCCAGGGAAGATAAGTCCCTGAATGACATGAAGGCAAACATCCGACAATCGTGTCCAAATTTGACGTGTCACTTCTGACATTACGGCTGGAATTCGCTGGAAAAGTTAAATATAAAGTTCAGTAAACTTTTAGACGAACAGTTAAAATAGTGGCCACCCCCCCCCCCTTTTTTTCCTCTCTTTCCCCCCCCCCCCCCCCGCCATAGTAACATTGCATTCAGTAATAATAGATAAAACTAATATGGAGAAAGAAATATATGTTAATGTGGAATAATTGGAGGTGGTGGAAATTTCAAATATCTTGGGTCATTAATTACCAACAATGGTGACACTGTGAAAGAAATTTAAAGACGAATATTTATTGCTCTTCAAAGACTAAAACAACTGAATAAATTATGGAGTGGGACAGATAGAACTACAAAAACCCGGGAAGGTTAACCCGATCAACAAATGCCCGCAGAAGTCGGATGTGTCGGCCTAACGGTGCAAGAACGCAGCTCTGCTGTAAACAGGCACAACGCAGTCACATCCGGAAAAAAAAAATACGGATGAACGCAGAAGGAGAAGAAGAAGAACTACAAAAATTTGATTTTTAAATGTCTTTGAACACATTTTGTCTTTAAATGTCTTTGAATACAAACGTTATAGACGGGTTCTAAACAGATACAGAAAATAACAAATGCATCAATACGACAAGATTTGAATACTGAAGAAGGTTGGCTACTAACGACGATAAAACAAAGAAACTTGAAATATTTTGGTCACTTGAAACATCGAGAGAACAATAATGGAGGGGTATACACCAGGGAAGAGAGGAAGCAGAAGGCCAAAGAGAAGATGGGTGCAGGATATAGCGGATGATCTCCAGATGGGTGTATCGGACACGGCACATCTTGCATATGACTGCATATGGCCGAGAAGTTTTCCGGAAGGTTGTTATGGGAGCGAGGTTCTGCAAACTGATTGAATGAATCACATAATGTATATCATGTAGTCGTGTGGCTGAAATTGGCGTAGAATTACAAGTATAATGTCACTTCTGGCATTACCGCTGAAGTTCGCTGGAGAAGTCAACTGATCCAGTGCTAAACAAACAGTAGGTATTGACCTGACATGGGTCACAGTCTATGAACACGTATTGTAGTGTCAATGTTCCATCCATCCATCATGTGTCATGCCGGTAAGCGTAGGCTGTCATGATTCTATTACACTCGATCACCAAAGTTGTGGATCAGCTCAGTGCTCTTGTCTCGATCATGCCACGTGATCAAGCCATCCAGGTATTTACTTATCTGTCTTTTCCTAGTTCTCTTCCCCTCGATCTTGCCAGTTGCCATCAAGTTCTCTAATTTATTTCTTCTCACAAGTAGGGAAAAGAAAACGGGGAAGACCAAGGGAGATCCTGCGTAAAACCATCATCAGAGAAGGCTCATTCAACGGCCAAGTGAACATCCAGGATCTACAACAGGTAGCAGCGAACCGCCGGACATGGAGAACCATGACTTCTGCCATGACTTAGGCTCAAGAGAAAGGACTAACTAACTAACAAGTAAAACAAAACATATGACTGTTAACGTCTAATTTCTCCAATCAGTTTACGATTTTCATTTGTTTCTTGTGGGACTTGGTCGTTGGTTTTTCTGTCTGTTAATGGTATTCTTTGCACTCTCATCAGAAACCACATTTCCACAGCCTTCAGATGTTTTTCAGCTTGACTGCTCATTGTCTACGCTTCAATCAATCAATCATATGCCATGCCGGAAAGCGTCATGACTCGCCATTTCACTCGATCACCAGAGTCGTGGATCAGCTCAGTTTTGCTGTCTCGTCCATGCCATGTGGCCAAGCCATCCAGATATTTTCCTCTCGGTCTTCCTCTTGGTCTGTTCCCTTCGATCTTGCCAGTTGTCACTAAGTTCTCCAAGCCATTTCTTCTCATAACATGTCCAAAAAATTTTTGACTATGTCTAATTTCTCTAATCAATTTACGATTTTCATTTGCCTCCTCTGGTACTTGGTCATTGGTTTTTCTGTCTGTCCATGGTATTCTTTGCATTTTCCTCAGAAACCACATTTCTGCAGCCATCAGATGTTTTTCAGCCTGACTGCTCATTGTCCAAGTTTCACATCCATACAAAAGAACAGGCTCTATGTATCCTCTCAACACTCTTTTTCTCGTTTCAGTTGACATATTTTTATTGGTCAGAATGGTTTTCATCTAGCTAAAGGCTACTTTCGTCATGACAATTCTTGTTCTAATCTCTACAAGGCATCTCCCATCAGATGTTATGACTGTTCCGAGATAATTGTACCGATTCACTTGTTGAAGAATATTCCCATTTACTTGTATATATATATATATATTTTTTTTGGGTAAGCATATCCTTTACAGGACTTAGCTGTCAACACCAGCATCTTTCAGCTGTATGTTGATCTCTTGGCAAGATTACGCTCAGTAGTTTGCCATTGCTTTCTGAGCGGCCGGCTCAGTATCCCGCAAGTCACGAGCGGGGGTCGAACCTCTCGCTCCGCTACGAGACTCTGCGTGATAAACGGGATTACAGAGAGAAAGTGTTGTAACCCCACAGCCAGAGAGACCGGCACTTGTATATTACATTGTGGTATTTCGTTCTTCCTAGTGACGACCATAACCTGTGTCATTTTACAATTTAATTCTAACCCCAGTTGCTCATTGTGTACAACAACCACATCTACCAATTGTTGCAGGTCCTGCTCATTGTCTGCAATCAACACTGTATCATCCGCATATCTAATGTTATTGATGTTTCGTCCTCCAATGCTGATTCCATGTATATCTTCTACATTTCTGAAAATATTTACACTGCATAGGGAAAAAATAATCTGGAGACATTACACATCCCTGCCTAAAACCTCTCTTAATAGGCTGATATTGTCCCACTTCATTATCAATCCTTATGGCAGCTTGTTGTTTCCAGTACATGTTTTTTATAAGTCTAATGTCTTTCCCATCAATTTGTAGATCTGCAAGCATATCCACCATGTTGACATGTCTAACTCTATCAAAAGCCTTTGTATAGTCAATAAAGCAAAGATGTGTATCCTTGTTTACTTCTATAGCACGTTCAATAACTGTTCGCAGCATATACACAGGGTTTACTGTACCCTTTCCTTCTACAAACCCACATTGTTCTTCCCCTATTTCAGGTTGTATTTTATTCCTCACTCTTTGCATGATAATTCGTAGCAAAATCTTTGTGATGTGACTCATTATACTACTATTATGTCTACGCTTCACATCCATACAAAAGTACAGGCTCTATGTAGCACCTCAAAACTTTCTTTCTCGTAGCAATTGACATTTTTTTTTCATTTTGCAAAAGGCTATCTTCGCAATGGCGATTCTTATTCTAATCGCTTCAAGGCATCTCCCATCAGATGTTATGACTGTTCCGAGATAATTGTACCGATTCACTTGTTTAAGAATATTGCCATTTACCTTTAAATATTCACTGAGCATTGAAACTGCGAAAGATACACGAAACAAAACAAATAACACGGAGACCCTAGTATAGCGATATATCGTCCTCCTGTCCTAATGGGAAGCCATATTTAGCGATATACTATCCTTCGGCCTTGAACAAGTTAAATATGAAGTTAAATATGAAGTTAAATATGAAGTTAAACTTGAAGTTAAACAAACTTTTAGAAGAGCTGTTGAAAAAGTTGTCCGCCATTGTAAATCTTTCATTCCGTGCTCACTGCCTATCGTTAACAGCCTATCGTGTAGCTGATATTGTCGCAGAATTGTAAGTCTAACACCTTCTAGTAAGGGTGGTCCGATCTCTTTCTCGCCACATTTTCATCATCATCCAGTGGCGTGTTCTGGGCAGAAAGTTGTGCCCATAAAAGTCTTTCGAAATTCCTCGCTATCATAAGTTAGATCCTGTTGCTGTCCTGTGTAAGGTGCTGGCATGTGTAAGTTGCTGTCTTGTGTAAGTTGCTGTCATGTGTCAATTATCTATCAAGTCTGGAATCAATCTATGACGTGGTCTGTCTCTCCTCCGCTCCCCAGGGACGCCTCTCTCCGTAATTATCCTTCCCAGACATGCACGACTACATGGAAGCAGAGGAAGAGACGGACCACGTCAACAATGGACAGAAGGAATAACATGAGTCCATAGGAATCTCTATAGACGAAGCCCATAAACGGGACACTCTCCAGCTGTTTATGCTTTATCTTGGCACCGCAAGGTACAGGAGAAACAAGATGAGATGAGACGAGATACTGTACTGTGACAATCATGTCTCCATAAACAGTAAAATAATCCTCTGACAAACCCAAAGGCGCACTGGATACATGGTGCTCTATACATAGTTGTATATGTCAGTGATACGGTCAATATCACGCAATATCACAGCAAAATATGCCAGGCAATAAATGGTACACCATATTTTATGTGTCTTCATTATCTAAATTCACAACGAGAAAACATTGTTCTATGTTTTCATTGTTTAACCAGCACGTAACTTCACTCTTCCCCAACCACCGACTCTCTTCAACAGCTTTAACGTATCACTACTAACAAAACCCTTCAATAGATGCCAATCATACCCCTCTCAAGCCGCGCCTTCCTGCCATGAAAACTCAGCACCACTTCCTGACATTGCTATCATAAAGAAAACAAGCTGTCAGGTCTGGAGTGTATGTAGTTAACAGTGTTGACTTAAGACCTCCCCGTCCGGTGCAACAAGATAGTCGGACTGTCAGGCCACGATAAGATCCCCGGTGGATCATTTGGCCCACCCTATGGGGTCCTCTATAACAATTTGTACAACATATAAGTCACGGGCTGGGTTGCTCACTGTTGAATCGTTAACTCTATCTTGCTTTGAACTCTTACGTAGTCCAGCCATATGCTTGTGTTCTTTTTCTTCTTCTTCGTGTTCTTCCTCTTCTTCTTCCTCTACTACTACTACTACTACTACTACTACTACTACTACTACTACTACTACTACTACTACTACTACTACTACTAGTTGTTAGCTTTCCCTAACAGCCATCAGGCGGGACCCTCTCGGACTTTAGATACTTGTAATTTACGTACCCACCTCACAGGGGAGGAATCAACGTTTTAGTACAAGTGGTCGGTGTCTGTAATCATCCCACTACGCCGCCGTCAGAAGAGAAAGTATAAGCGCGTTAAACAATTCATCCACGCCGATCTCTAGCACGGAGTTCATCATCAAGTGCCTTGCCGACTGGCATGAGAGATCATGATCTACACATCTTGCGATCTCCAATAACATGCATCAATTCGTGAGCAGACACCCGTCCATGTCACGGCACAAGGATGTCCAGAATGTTCTTTCGCTGTCTTCATCTATCTCTCTTTTCTTACAAATCTTTCCAGTTGTCAGAACATGTTCTTCTTGTTGTCTTCTTGTGTGGCAAAATAACTTCTCTTAGGGAAATACCCCCCTCCCCCCCCCCCCCCCAACACACACACACCACCATCACCACCACCAAAAAAATATTTAAAAAAATAAATATAAATAAATAAATACATAAAGATGAAGTTAAAACAAGCATTCGTTTTGTCGTAATATACTTATTTGTATGTTATTATGACAGACGTTACAAGTACATAAATGTGTCTATTTCTTATCGCAGATAGCTGCAAACGAAGACGTACAACCAAAGCGCCTAATGGAAAGAAAGAATGCTATGTGTAATATACCCAACCTTTACTTAGTTCGGGAGCCGTGCTACCGTGGTGACCAGCACGCTTTCCCGTCTGCTCGGTTGGTATGTGTTTGAAACCCCCGTCGAGGAGTGAATTGTGTTAACAAAAATTGACCAGGCTATTAGCTCGACCCTGAATAAAATAAGTACCAGGTAATATTTTTGAAAGTAAAGGCGGCTGGAATGTTAATGTTATTACCCATCGAGTGTATATTAGTCTATGTGGCTGGCGTCAAATACCCTAAATGCCACAAAGCATGGACAAGTGCCCTTCACGTGCTTCTGTCGCTTAGTTCAACAGTCAATGGCGGCCATCATGAAAATAATCTACGGAAATGCCACCTGGTGGCAGACCCTTGTCACAAAGCAGTGTTGTAATGGCGTTTCAGTGTAGCCTGTTTGCACTTTGTGCAAATAACAGTATCTCTCTGGGAAAACCCGAAACGCAGTCATATTTAGGAAAAAGGTGCGAACGGAACTGATAAGGGACGAACTAAAACTTGGCGTATACTTTAGAATAACTGCTTTGTTTGTGAATGATACGCCAGGTCAGAGATGTATGCGTTTATGGCAATTTTTATTTCGTAAAACGGTAACTAAACTGCATGCTATTTGAAAACAGAACGCTTGGAAGGGTAGCTGGGTGTCTAAAGTCATCGCGGTGAGGCTAGACAAAAATTGTGTGCGGGGAGCCAAAGATGAATAAACCAAAACAGAACTGGTGTCGTCAGTAACGCTGAGGGAGATGATGAGGGGGAGGTGGGGGTATCTGAGTTCTTAGGACTTAGGACTAATAGTTCCATGTGCAGTGAGCATCATCTGTTGACTGACTGACTAATTGACTAACTGACATACTAACTAACTGATAGCCACCTCTTCATGGGAATATTCATTCATTCATTCATTCATTCATTCAGTAGCATGTCCTTTGCAGAACCTCGCTCCCATAATAACCTTGCGGAACACCTCTCGATCATTAGCAACATGCCCCTTGTCCGATACACCTTTCTGGAGATCATCCGCCACATCCTTCACCCATCTTCTCCTCGGCCTTCCTCTTCCTCTCTTCCCAGGCATATACCCCTCCATTATTGTTCTCTCCAAACTTTCGTGACGTTTCAAGTGATCAAAATATTTCAATGTTCTTTGTTTTATCGTCTTTAATAGCAGACATTCTTTAATATTCAGTTCCTGAAGTATGGATGCATATGTTCTTTTCTGTATCCAGGATATTCCTAAACTCGTCTATAACATTTATATTCAAAGGCATGTATGCGCTGTTCAGCTTGTTTAGTAAGTGTTCAAGTCTCACAGGCATATGTTGCTATGAGAAAGTTCATGCCGTTAAAAATATAATTTTTGTAGTTCTATCTGTCCCACTTCACAATTTATTCAGTTGTTTTAGCATGTGAAGAGCAATAAATATTACGTTTTTTTATTTCTTTCATTATGTCACCATTGTTGCTAATCAATAACCCACGATATTCGAAATTGTCCACCACCTCCAATTTTTCCTCATTAACACATGTATCTTTCCCCATAGTAGTTTCTGTATGTATTATCTTTGTTTTTGCTATGTTAAGATATAAGTTGTGATTTTCACTATTCAGTTGAAAAGTGAGCAGAAATACTGCTGCGTTAGAGGACGACGCACGCATGGGAATGCCCACAATTCAGCGACGTAGTTCAACATAATGTATCTTCACAGCTCTTCGGTAATGTTTTCATTCACTTTATGTGATTCCCTGCCATACATTATGCGATTCACTGCCATACACCAAGACAGGCTCTATATAGCATTTCACTAATCTCTTTTCAAATTCAAGGTATTCATGCCAGTTTACAAAAAACACCGTTGACATTCACCATGCACTTCGCTGATACCTGACATGTGTCTAGCAAAGGAACGCAAGAAAACGCAACGACAAGAAAGGAGGCTGTCAACTTCCCGACCAGTGCTGTCATAAAACTCTCCGGCTTTAAGAGCTTAATGATGAACTGGGATACAGTGGCTTAACGTGTTTGACATTAGGGCGCTGCTAAAGAGCTAAAGTAAAGACGTGTACAGAACTAGCTACCAGGCAATGATTAGAAACGTCTTTAAACAACGTCTTTAAACAATCACGTGGGTAGAGGACTCCGAGGTGACACCTGGGGTACAAAATATGACACCAGATATTTGCTAATGTGTTGAGTAACTGAAGACTTTCTTTCGGCAGTGTTCCGGGTCGGGGAAACCGTATCTAGCGAGGTGTTTATCCCACAGTATGGCATACAATACTAGAGGCAACTGCATTCATTTCAACACTGTCACCTCAATTGTATTCGTTCATTTGTCACTTCGTTGTGTATGTCATGTCTTTCGGGGTCACTCTCTGCTTCTTCTATTGGCCGTTATTGAATATTCTATTCAATGAAGACTACATCCTCAAACAATTTACGCAGAGCTATATTATCTTTCACCATCCCCTACATCTCTCTCTCTCTCTCTCTCTCTCTCTCTCTCTCTCTCTCTCTCTCTCTCTCTCTCTCTCTCTCTCTCTCTCTCTCTCTCTCTCTCTCTCTGCATCCTCCCTATATATCAGACAGACAGTGGAATCAACACATTGTGCCACATATGTTGAAAGACAGAAGATCTCACTTGGCTTGGCCATTTCGTTAGAATGCAACACCATCAACTACCACACCTGGACTTCGTCAAAAAATATCTGCTACGCAAGCAAAGGGACGCCAAAGAAGAAAATGAATTGGCGATATCAAAGGCATTGTACAACCACACGGAATGACACTATCCAATGCCCCTCATTGGGCGTTGGGGCGCTAATAATTCCTCCCCACGACACATGAAGGCAAACGTGGAAGATGATGATGATGATGTATTTAGGAAGTTAATTATCTTCTATGGGATCCCATAATGTCCACTCAATTTCTAAACAGATGTATTATTAATACTCTTCAAACCCTGCTCTCAGTCCACACTTGAAAGATCATCATAGCCTGGAGAGAATGGTGCTGCAGGGAGAGACCAGGCGATTTGGCCAACCCTCAGTTCTCCGAGGAAAAGACAGACAACCACATAATCAGACTGCGACTGGTATCGTTAGAATTTGGACTCTTTGCTGGCTGTTGAGGATGAGAATGGAGCACGTATGCTAAAGTCCCGAGTGCTATGATGTGGGTTATTGACTCAACTCAACTCTCATTCTACAAATCCTGTATAAAATAGGGAGTTCAGTTCAGTGGTTTGCTCTGTAATGAGTAATATGCCTATTTGGTAAGTGCAGGATCTGTTTCGTCATCCCTTGGTTGTTTGGCGTCTTTAACAATCAAATTAATCCTACTATATTATTGCCCCAAAAACTGACAATCACATTATTTCACAAGAAATGCCCCGTAGTAAATTTGAATAAAGAAGATACAAACAACAGACTGCATAGGCAGACTCTGGGAACCTGACCAAGTCTACACACCGCAAATTTTCTGCGTCATATACTGGACGGCACATTTTGGAAACCGGTCACGTGACTGATAGCCACAATGCGTTTCGTGGGTTGTTTAACACACAAAATGGTCGCATGTTAAAGTTAGCATAAGCAATTGCTATTAATTTACAGAAGCCAATTTTGTGCAAACAGAAAGACATGATAGTCAGTTTAAAATTACCATGGTAGAGAGGAAAACTGGTAGCTCTGAAGTTGCATGTGTAAATTCAAATACATCTCCCACACCCATCTCCGATGCTGTTTAGATTTAGAGAGTACAACACGAATGAGAGAGAGAGAGAGAGAGAGAGAGAGAGAGAGAGAGAGAAAGAGAGAGAAAGAGAGAGAAAGAGAGAGAATCAAGAATGAATGAGTGATGAAGTGAGTGATACGCATACGAACGCGTATGTGAAAAGTTATACCGGAAAAAAACTAGCAAACTATGGTCTTAGTAAATAAAATAAGAGTCAAAGGCCCTTTACTCGCCACGAAATTATTGGGGATATGATGCTAGCCCGGTATTTTTATACGGATTGGCACTCGATTAATCAGTCAGTCAGTCAGTCAGTCAGTCAGTCAGTCAGTCAGTCAGTCAGTCAGTCAGTCAGTCAGTCAGTCAGACGCGGTTCCAACTTCACGGCAACAGGTCGTCCCCATTATGCTCCGCTCCTGTGCCAGTGAATATCACACTAAATGACACTCATTGCCCAATGTGAAAAGTGGAAAGCACTAGTCTCGGCAAGCCAACAGCCCGCACAGGTACACCGTGCATAATACCGCCGCCAGAATGCCAACACAAATGTCCTCCAAGAAAAATACAGTTCATTGTCGATGGAATCGGCAGACACTAGAACGACTTCATTGGCCCGTGTTTTATCCCATATGCCTAGGTCTCTTTCCGCAGGGTGACCCGCCGAAAGCGCCACACAAAGCACGAACTCCGTAGCTCCAGCAACGACTCCGAGGAGTCTCCTGGAAAATGCACTCGTGAACCGAAAAGGCAAACCAGTCAATTCAGCAGCAGCCGGCTGCCATCGTTCCCAACATTCAGTTCACGCTACAGTGATTGGTGAATATCACACCAGCTGCTTTTACCTTTGAAGTACTTTTTTGGCACCCGTCGACCTGTAAGTCTAGATCATTGGGGGAAAATAAACATCCGCCTCAACTGAGGTTCGAACATATGACTACTGAGTTGGTAGGCAAACCTGCTGGCCATTGCGCAAACGCGACTCTCGACACTCCATGGCAGAGTAAGAACATTTGCTTAACGGGGTCTTAGACTTAGACAGCAACAGTTTGAGCATTCACCTTGCTTGAACATACCCTAACCGGGTGACCTGGGAAGTCTCCGCTGTCAGTGCGTGTCACCGTGTGGGTTTAAACTGCCTGTGACATTCGAATCAATCTGTTGACATTGTCAGGCAGCCGAGGCCAATATCATTGTCCCCGTGAACTTTTGTTTGAATGCAACGAGGCGGCGCAGTTGTGCAGTTTGCATAGTTGCCTTAATGTACCTACCTAGTGTAACGATCCGTAGCAGTAGTAGTAGTTCTAGGAACAGCAGCAGTAATAGTAGCAGCAATGATAGTAGCAGCAGTAGTAGTAGCAGTAGGAGTTGTTGTTCTAGCAGCAGCCGTAGTAGTAGCAGCAGTAGTAGCAACGGTAATAGTTCTGGCAGCAGCAGCAATAGTACTTGTAGTAGTGACAGTTACGAGTCACGCCTCTAATATGACTGAGCTACAGAATGACAATAGACGGTACTACCTGCTTGTGTTAGCGCCGAATGTTGGGCGATGCTTCCGAAACGCGACACCACACATTGAGCCAACGGCTTCGGGCGGAGGAGAGCAGGTGGGAGGGTACAAGCCTTATCCTGGTGCGAGGAAATGCAACCTAAAGACTAAATGTCGTGGCAGGGCAGACCAGACCCTAAACCTCGGTTAGCAACTGGGCTAGGATCGAAGTTCCGACAGGCGAACAGTTAAAGCATTACTTTGCTGATCTGGCGGCTTCTGCAGCTTATCTTGTTCCTGATGTATTGGTTTCAACTTCCCTCTGGAGTAAACTAGGCAAACAGAGAGAGGGATCATGCTGCAATGGGCAACACACGGTCTCTACAATTCAGCCCTGGCATTACTATATAGGAAGACGGCTATGGGTTGTAGTTATGCCGTTTCTAGATTTTGAGCACAGAGTTTGAGGTGTAACACCTCATCCAGAGTAATACACAGCAAGGTGACATAGTGATCAATACTGATGTGTCAGTGGTGAGAAACAGGAGGAATGACTGGGGTTTCATTGCGAAGGCTAATGGACGTTTCTTGAAAAAGGAGAGTATGGCATAAGAGGCTACGACTTCCACCATGCGAATGGAGGTGGGAGAAGTCACAGCGGCATTGCGTTGCTTAGAGGAGACCACTGCATCACACATTGTCTTCATCACGGATCCAAGGAGTATGCTTTGTAAAGTGGAGAAAGGAATGTTTCATGTGAGATGGCTCACCTCGCTTAAGAGGTCTCAGTATGTAAGAACTGCATGGATTGTTTTGCCCTGACCATGCGGGATGCTCGGGAATGAACAGGCTGACAGGCTGGCAGGGAATGCACCTTTTGGTGGTATATTACCTGTCACAAAAATAAAACACCGCGTTTAACCAGTTGATTACTATAGAGACTTCCTGATTAACCGGCCTATCTGCTAAGCCAAAACTATTTTAACTAACAGAAAAAACAAATTGGATGTCAAAATCCCCAGGACGGTCAAAAGTTGCAGCTGCACGTGTTTACATGGGGTCGACAAAATGGGAACATTTGGAAGTGAGTGAGATGAATCTATACACCACTTTGACAGTTCATAAACAGGTCGGATTTAAGCGGAAGTACACAGCGCTGGAGAAAACAGTCCGTTTGTCATTTAGAGTTTCCGGACATCAAGCGAAATGGCGGCTTGTTATTGAAAACTGTTGTTGGGATCATACAGTAACTCGCTAGCTTGGTGTGGGAGTCAAAACAAGTGATGACAACTCAGACATTGATTGAGCCAGGGAGGATAGATTCTTGACAATGGATGATATGCCCAAATAAGACCTGTGTGGACATAAAGAATACCGTCACGTGACCAATGTTAGGCTGTTTGAAAAACCGGATTTGGGGACAATGAGTGTTGACCAAAACCGTGGATTAGGATGGACGTGTTTGTGGGAGAGCTCTACAGAGTTAGATTAATTTAAAATTAACTAGCATGTGTCGTTATGGCAAAGTGTAGCAGCCATCCGGGAATGAGGATAGTTTGCATAAGGTAGTTATATAGTCTAATTAGTCCTAATTAATATAGGCAGTAGTCTTGTTAAAACTAGAGTCTGATGATTAGCACTGTCAGTTGAAAACTAGTTAGAGTAGGGAAGTGATAATTGGCTCTGCTAGGATGAATATGATAGCGGGGTGATAATTGGAGAGATTTAAGATGGGTTGGGAGATGGGGAAAGTGCTCAATGGGGAGGGATCTTTCAGTGGGTTGCCCACTGAAAGTTTGCGCTCTGTTATTGGTCTTTCCTTGTCATAGCCTGATTCGGACATAGGTGAGGAGCTAACATGCTCTATGACAGAGTTTAGTTAGCTATAAAATAACTGAGCAAGGCAATAGGCTTACACTCAGCCGGTAGGATCAGTGACTAGTACTATCACAAGATGTGTTGTTTCTCTCACAGGTTCCATACCAGTTACTAGGAAGTTCAACACTGGGTTTGATGAAGTGCAACGTCAATTAGACATAACACCAGTTGGACACAAAAATGTTTCTTACAAACAAGGAATAACGTCTGAGAAGAAAAATGGTTCACCTAAGATGGGTGATGATTGTTAATGCATCACACAGCATAAGAACATTGGTACCTAAACAAGAACATTAAAATATAATAGTCACATGGTGTGATATATTCTAGTGAAATAGTTCAAAAGACATGATACCTGAACCTAGATAGACACTAGTTAGGTTCAAGTATATTAACAATAACAGTGATACCTAGATACTCACTACACAGGATTTGTGCATTCTTTAAGAACGATAGGAAATTATGTGCATTGGGCAACCGGTCCATGATCAGCTGTAATTTACAAACAGTATCTATTTCGGATGACAGGAAGATAGATTACCAGGTAGCTACAGATGACAGTCTGTGTCCGGCAGGAGAGATACAGTACCGGGTGAGATGGACTTGTTCTGACTTAACGTGCTGTGGATGTCCTTGCAAGGATGAACTGACTATGCTATTATCTGAGAGTCCGATCCTACACACATTATAGAACACATCACACATTTTCTTCGCATACACGTCTCTCGTACCATACACTTTTCTTTTAATAAATTAATCTTTATTAATTTTTAGAAGCAAGAGTTGTTGAATATGCTGCGTTGGGGAAGTATGAGAGGGGGCATAGTACGACAGTGAGAGAGTGATAGGAAAATGTGTCCATGGGCTGATGGAGTGTGTTGGACGGAAGCTGGTGGATTCTCCAAGATATTGATAAAGAAAAAAAAATGATAATGTGGGTGTTGACTCCCCTCACTCCCGGGACGACACTTTAGAGGAAGACACGACATTATTGGGGATTCGTCCGGGATCTTTGGACAGCGGGATCTCTCGTAAACGGAATTCTTGGACAGCGGGATCTCTCGTAAACGTGATTCTTGGACAGTGGGATCCTCTGACAACGGGGTCGTTTGACACGGGATCCTTAGTTATAAAACGGAGATATCATATTGGAGAATCCAGCTATAGTGAATGTGGATAGGGGTTAGGACACATATCTTACCTGTTCACACTTCACACGTCTGCATAGGTCTGTGGTCCTGATTCTACTCTTGTCACTGAGTGAATGTGCTGTGTGTGGTAATATCTAGATTTATAGTACTTGTTCATATATTTGTATATTAATTTGCAGTAAAATTGTACTCAACCTGCTAGTTTACCTCTCTGTAAAATGGCCACTCCGAAACTAACCACGTTAGAACTAAGGGCAAAGGGGGAAGAAATGGGATTGTCGGGTTCTGCCCTAACAGATTACATACAGGAAGTGGAGAGAGAGTATCGTCAAGCAGAAAGGGAAGATCGAAAGGCCGAGTTGGAATTGAGAAGGATGGAGTTGGAACATGAAGCTAGGAAATTGGAAGCAGAACAGGCTGCTAAGAAACTTGAAGCTAAACAGGCTGCTAAGAAATTAGAAGCTGAACAGGAAGCACAGAAAAGGGAGCACGAGTACCGGATGAGGGAACTCGAGTTGAAGAGTCAATCTAATGGAGAAACTGAGGGAGCAGTTGGAGGTTCCTCTATCCCAGGCTCAACATCAGTAGGTGGACATGGTTACCATGCTATGAAGTTTCCTTTAGCGGTCTACGAGGAGGACAAAGAGAAGATTGACCAGTACCTTCAACGCTTCGAGGCCATGTCAGTTGCTATGGGTCTGGAGCGTAACAAATGGTGTCTTAAGCTATCCCAGGGATTACGCGGGACCGGGTACGAGGTTTATTCTCGCCTGCCACCAGGACATGAGAACAATTACGACGAATTGAAGACGGCTCTGCTGAAATGATTCGAGGTTACGTCACATACCTACCGGAAAAAATTTCGAGCAGCGAAACGAGAACCGGGGGAGTTGTTTGCCACCTACAGTTTGCGTCTAAAATCCTATCTCTACAAGTGGATGGATTTGGCTGGGTTCGCACATGACTATGAGAGTCTGGAAGAGCTCATGGTGGTCGACCAGTTGAAGAAGCAAATGTCTAAACCTCTCAGGACGTTCCTGGGAGAACAAGCAGCGGAACGTATTGACCTCGTGACAAAATTAGCAGAACGGTTCGTCGAGGTACATGGGGAGGCAGGGGAAAACCTTTCCACCAACACCAAAAGTCAGGAGAAACATGATAAGAAGAAAGCCAAAAACTCAGGAACCAAAAAGTGGGAACCTTATGTGCAAAAATCAGAGGATAGTTCAGAGAAGAAGAAAAAGGGAAGCAAGAGCACTTCAAGCTCTACACCAAAACGACCGTGGTCGGAGAAGTGGTGTTCAATTTGTAAGTCACCCTCTCACAATACGAGGGACTGCAAATCGAAGGCTAAGAGCCCTCACTTCGCAGCATGTCAAGTGACTTCCAAGGAGGTTGTCACCGAAAATGCCAAGGTCAACAAGGAAGCTCGCCACCAGGAGAGCTCACTCAAGTCCGGCAATAGAAAATCTAGGACAGGGAAATGGTGCAACCACTGCAGGTCGAATACGCACAATGCTATTGACTGCAGGGAAAAGTCAGGAGACACTCAATTCGTCGTGTGCCCCGGGAAACCTAAGGTGGAGCCCACCGAACAGGTCGAGGCCGAGGAAGAGACTCAAGACCAGGAAATACCACCTGTAGTGGAATTGGTAGAGGTTAACGGTCGTCAAGTGGAGTGTTTGTACGACACAGGACTGGACGGGGAGGCCGTGATTTCTGCGGATCTGGTACATCCAGAACAATTCACTGGTGAGACATGGGAGATACAGCCTGCACAGAAGAGTGCTGTAGCCATGAAGTTGCCCATTGCTAATGTGGAGATTCGGTCAAGGAACGTCACCGGCACCATCAAGGCCGCTGTATTGACCGATCCCATTTTTCCAGTAATCCTAGGTTGCCGGTATGTCTTTCTGGGAATGTCCAGGGAGCCAATACATATGGGAGCAATGCAGACTCGCTCTCAGACGAGAAGGGAAGAGGCAGAAGCAATTGTGACTAACCCAATGCCGGGGGAGCTACGATCTGCCCAGAGTGAGGATGCTACTTTACGTCCTTGCTACAAAAAGCTGCAGAAAAGTGCTGATCCACCAGGTCGGGGACAGTACTACACGAAGAACAGGATACTCTACAGGAGAGCAGGAAGGGGAGACAACCTATACGGTCAGTTGGTCGTTCCGAAAGCTCACCGGTCCCAGATTCTATATATGGGGCATACCTATCTCCTTTAGTGGACACATGGGTATTGCCACCACCATGCAGCGAATTTCCTGCCATTACTATTGGCCGGGAATGACAGATGATGTGCGTCGGTATGTGACGTCATGCCCTGAGTGCCAGAGGGTGGCACCAAATCACTGGACAGCACCGGTGGTCTTGGGTGAGATGCCCATCATGAACTCTCCTTTCGAGAGGGTAGCCATCGATATCGTGGGTCCACTTCCCAGGACTAGGAAGAGGAACATGTATATACTCACAATGGTGGATTGCTGTACAATGTGGGGTGAGGCCATACCGTTGACCACTGATTGACTCGAAACGAGTGGCGGACGCACTGATGGAGGCCTTTACCAGATTAGGCTTCCCTGATCAAATTCTGACGGACAATGGGTCCCAGTTGTGTGGAAAACTCATGGAGTAGGTATTTAGGGTGTTCCATTCTAACCACATACATACCAGCCCTTACCACCCTCAAGCCAATGGATAAGTAGAGCGTTTCAACGGCACGTTGATGACAATGCCCAGGAAACTGGCACAGGAAAAACCTAATAGGTGGGATGAATATATCCCAGCAGCACTCTTTGCCTATCGGGAAGTTCCTCATGGCTCAACAGGACTACCACCCGCTACGTTGCTGTTTGGTCGTCCAATCAAAGGACCGTTGGAAGCCATGTTGAGGAGTTGGACTGAAGAAGGGACGTCAGAAGAAGTGATCTCTTCCTTTAAATACGTGGAGGAAATGAAAGAAAAAATCCACAAGGGATGGACTCTGGCGAATCAAAACTTGAAAAAGGCCAGAAAAAGACATGCAGCTTACTACAACTGTAGGTCTAAAGAAAGATCTCTAGAGGTGGGAGACAAAGTCTTGTTGCTACTCCCAACGGGAAACAACAATCTGGAGATAGGTTGACAAGGACCATTTCCCGTGGAAAGGGTGATATCCAGAACCAACTATCAGATCCGGATCCGGGGAAAGTCGAAGATTTTCCATATCAATCTCTTGCGGAAATACGAAGAGAGACCCGGAGACAAGGCAGCTCACCTCATGGCAATGGCAGTTGCAGTGGAGACGGAAGTGGGAACCAACGAGGGCAGGGAATATCCCTTGGTACACCAGGAAACCTATAGCGATGTACAAGTGAACCCTGATCTTACCTCTCAGGAGAGGGAAAAGATAACCCAGGTTCTCAAGTCTCATAAGGAGATACTGACTGATAAACCAGGACGAACAAGGTTGGTTGAGTTCGAGATGACTTTGACCACACAGGAGCCTGTTCGCCAGAAGGTTTACCCAGTGCCATTCTCTAAAGAAAAGGCCCTGGAGGAGGAAATACAAAAACTGCTGGAGAATGACGTGTTTGCACCATCCACATCCCCATACAATGCGGGGGTAGTTTTGTTACGCAAACCAAGTGGAGAAATCCGGTTATGTATAGTTTACCGACTTCTGAACAGTCATACAGTTTCAGGTGGAACCTTTGCCGAATCCAACTCAGTTATTCGCTAGGCTCCATAAGGCTCGGTACTTTTTAAAGGTGGATCTGAGTCGGGGTTACTATCAGATACCAGTCAAACCGGAGATTCGACCACTGTTGGCTTTCAGTACACCCAGTGGACACTACGAATTCAAGGTCATGCCCTTTGGACTCAGCAATGCACCTAGTGTGTTTACACGCATGATGAGGACTTTACTTGATCCTTTACAGGATCCGTCCATCATCTCTTTCATGGATGATATTCTGATTTCCAGTGACAGCTTGGATGACCACTTGCAATCCTTGGAGAGAGTATTTAATAGGCTCAAGGAAGCAGGGCTTACTGCTCGTCCAACCAAGTGCATGATTGGTTACCAGACTCTGGAATTTCTAGGTCACACAATCACTCCAGGACACATTGTCCCAGAAGAGAAGAACCTGGAGAAAATCAGAAATTCACCAAGGCCAAAAACGAAGAAGGATGTGCGATCTTTTCTCTCGTTGTGTGGGTTCTACCACAAATTTATCCCACATTTAACTGAACTGGGAGCTCCATTGACGGAAACCTTGAAAAAGGGATTCCCGGACCAAATCATTTGGACACCAGAATGTGAGACTGCCTATAGCCAGTTAAAGGAGGCCTTGGTCAGCAAACCTGTATTACAGCTCCCTGACCTTTCAAGCCATTTGTGTTGAGAACGGATGCGAGTGCGATTGGGATTGGGGCAGCCTTGTTACAGGAAGGAAAAGACGATGCTTCGGTTTTGAAACCTGTGGCATACGCAAGCAAGAAACTACTCCAGGCTGAGAGGAATTATTCGACCGTCGAGAGAGAGAGAGAGAGAGAGAGAGAGAGAGAGAGAGAGAGAGAGAGAGAGAGAGAGAGAGAGAGAGAGAGAGAGAGAGAGAGAGAGAGAGTGCCTGTCTCTTGTATGGGCAGTGCAGAATTTCCAGCCATATTTGTATGGAGTTAAGTTTCGAGTCCAGTCGGATGATCAGCCCCTGATGTTCCTGGCTACTTCTCAGAAGCTCAACGCCCGTTTGATGCGGTGGTCGTTGTTACTTCATCCCTATAATTTCACAGTGGAGTACATTCCTGGGAAGGAAAATGTTGGAGCGGACTTCTTGTCAAGACACCCAGCTCCTGAAGAAGAGGAATGAATCATCTGAGATGGACTACTCTCTTAAGAGAGTTCTTCTCTTCTGGGACAATGTATCCTATGTCACAAAAATAAAACACCGCGTTTAACCAGTTGATTACTATAGAGACTTTCTGATTAACCGGCCTATCTGCTAAGCCAAAACTATTTTAACTAACAGAAAAAACAAATTGGATGTCAAAATCCCCAGGACGGTCAAAAGTTGCAGCTGCACGTGTTTACATGGGGTCGACAAAATGGGAACATTTGGAAGTGAGTGAGATGAATCTATACACCACTTTGACAGTTCATAAACAGGTCGGATTTAAGCGGAAGTACTCAGCGCTGGAGAAAACGGTCCGTCTGTCATTTAGAGTTTCCGGACATCAAGCGAAATGGCGGCTTGTTATTGAAAACTGTTGTTGGGATCATACAATAACTCGCTAGCTTGGTGTGGGAGTCAAAACAAGTGATGACAACTCTGACATTGATTGAGCCAGGGAGGATAGATTCTTGACAATGGATGATATTCCCAAATAAGACCTGTGTGGACATAAAGAATACCGTCACGTGACCAATGTTAGGCTGTTTGAAAAACCGGATTTGGGGACAATGAGTGTTGACCAAAACCGTGGATTAGGATGGACGTGTTTGTGGGAGAGCTCTACAGTGTTAGATTAATTTAAAATTAACTAGCATGTGTCGTTATGGCAAAGTGTAGCAGCCATCCGGGAATGAGGATAGTTTGCATAAGGTAGTTATATAGTCTAATTAGTCCTAATTAATATAGGCAGTAGTCTTGTTAAAACTAGAGTGTGATGATTAGCACTGTTAGTTGAAAACTAGTTAGAGTAGTGAAGTGGCTCTGCTAGGATGAATAGGATAGCGGGGTGATAATTGGAGAGATTTAAGATGGGTTGGGAGATGGGGAAAGTGCTCAATGGGGAGGGATCTTTCAGTGGGTTGCCCACTGAAAGTTTGCGCTCTGTTATTGGTCTTTCCTTGTCAGCGCCTGATTCGGACGTAGGTGAGGAGCTAACATGCTCTATGACAGAGTTTCTTCTTCTTCTTCAGCATTCCGAGCCATTGAGGTTCTTTGCTGCAAATACAATCTGTCTCCATTCGTCTCTCTGGTGGACCTTCTCTTGCCAGTCGTTGATTCCAAGTGCTTGTAGGTCTGTATGTATATTATCTCTCCACCGCCTTCTTGGTCTACCTCGGGGTCTACGGTCATTTATTTCCTGAGTGTAAGCGAGTTTTGTTTCCCTATTATCTTCCATTCTTTCTATATGCCCCAGCCATTGTAGTCTATTAGCCTTCATGATACCAGTGATTAGCGGGGACTTAAACAAATCATAAATGTCTTTGTTACTTCTTCTTTTCCACTCTCCACTTTGTGTATCCCTAATGGGTCCAAAGATGCGTCTTAAAATTTTGTTCTCAAAGGTTTGTAACAAGGCTTCGTCTCCTTTCGTTGTACTCCAGGTTTCAGAGCCATACAGCACAACTGGTCCGATATCGAGGCTCATGTATTTGTTTCGTAACAAAGAAAGGTTTTTACAAAGGTGGGGATGTTAACCCCACGCTTCAACCCCCAACCTGGAGGACCAGGGTGTTTCTCTTTGTCTGTTCTCTACCCTTTGACGTGTCCGGCTTGGGAGGCCCTGCTGGTAGCTACGCTACCGCCGGCATAGCTCTCAGGGTCATTGAGAAACTCAAGCTCCCCCACCACGACAAGGTGGAAACACCATCGGGGGAGATGACAGAGTTTAGTTAGCTATAAAATAACTGAGCAAGGCAATAGGCTTACACTCAGCCGGTAGGATCAGTGACTAGTACTATCACAAGATGTGTTGTTTCTCTCACAGGTTCCATATCAGTTACGAGGAAGTTCAACACTGGGTTTGATGAAGTGCAACGTCAGTTAGACATAACACCAGTTGGACACAAAAATGTTTCTTACAAACAAGGAATAACGTCTGAGAAGAAAGATGGTTACCTAAGATGGGTGATGATTGTTGATGCATCACACAGCATAAGAACATTGGTACCTAAACAAGAACATTAAAATATAATAGTCACAAGGTGTGATATATTCTATTGAAATAGTTCAAAAGACATGATACCTGAACCTAGATAGACACTAGTTAGGTTCAAGTATATTAACAATAACAGTGATACCTAAATACTCACTACAAAGGATTTGTGCATTCTTTAAGAACGATAGGAAATTATGTGCATTGGGCAACCGGTCCATGATCAGCTGTAATTTACAAACAATATCTATTTCGGATGATCAGGAAGATGGATTACCAGGTAGCTACAGATGACAGTCGGTGTCCGGCAGGAGAGATACAGTACCGGGTGAGATGGACTTGTTCTGACTTAACGTGCTGTGGTGTGTCCTTGCAAGGATGAACTGACTATGCTATTATCTGAGAGTCCGATCTTACACACATTATAGAACACATCACACATTTTCTTCGCATACACGTCTATCCTTAGTTTTTCTACGAGCAATATAAAGAACCCCTGCCGGCTTGCTAGGCCAGTCGCAGGTTTAGGACACTAATCTGACCACAGGGAGTCCATCCCCTATGGCGAGCCATAGCCCCGTTAGCCCATGACCTCGTGGTCATGGCTGCCCGGTCTGCACCACGTGGAGGTGGGGGTTAAAGCTGCTCTAGATTTTATTAGAAAGCAGCAAGTCAAATGGTTTGGCCATGCAAGTAGGCTACCAGTCAACAGCATGCCACAACAAGCAATGATGTACAGACCAGATGGAAACAGAGGAAGAGGCCGACCACGTAAACGTTGGACGGAGGGAATAACTGAATCCATGGGAATGTCGATATACGAAGCCCTATAACCGGGCACTCTCACGAAGTTTATACTTCACCTCGACACCGCAAGGTACAAGAGGAACATGATGAGATGAGATGAGATGAGACACGTCTCTCGTACATTACACTTTTCTTTTAATAAATTAATCTTTATTAATTTTTAGAAGCAAGAGTTGTTGAATATGTTGCGTTGGGGAAGTATGAGAGGGGGCATAGTACGACAGTGAGAGAGTGATAGGAAAAGGTGTCCATGGGCTGATGGAGTGTGTTGGACGGAAGCTGGTGGATTCTCCAAGATATTGATAAAGAAAAAAAAATGATAATGTGGGTGTTGACTCCCCTCACTCCCGGGACGACACTTTAGAGGAAGACACGACATTACCTATAGCCAAGGAAGAGGTGGCGCGCCTGTAGGATTTGGTAGAGAATGTGGAGGAACAAATTGGGAACCCGTATGTGGAAAGAATGAGATTGCGGGGGATTGGTAGGGGTTCTGGTGTAATCTCAACTCTGAGGGGGAAGACCTGGAGAACATTCAATCAGATAGCGGTGGGAACGATTAGTAGTGGACTATAAGCTGGTTGTTGAACGAGGGGATGGAGCGCATATGGCAATGTCCTGAGTGCAGTGATGTCAGTTCTTAGCTCATTTCATCAACAACTGAACTATGCCATTTCTGAAGCACAATGTAACAAACAATCGTCTGTCAAACGGCAAGGTGCCAGCAGTATAATCGGGACAAGAGTGCAGACATGATCAAAGACTTTTGTGACCGTGAAAGATGGCGAATCACCACCGCCTACACTTATTGGCATGGCAAATGATCATAATAATATATAATGAGGTGTTTGTTTCTTTCTGTATGCGTGTACGCTTGCTGCATGCATAATAGTACTTCTTGTTTGCACAGTGTACAAGAAATACAACCGCCAGGCCTCACAAGTACAATAGTTAATGTATTCAACTTTCAATGAGCAGTCTGCGCGCTGCACCAAGATGTATCAACGGGCTCATGATGCAGTTATTACTGCAATAAGTATTCCTTCACGACAAGGCCGATGAGTTGAATTATGCAGAACCGATAAAGTGACAGCCGTAAATCTGCCATACAGCCGTGCTGCACCTTGCGCAGCTGTTGCCTTCCCGAGTGTCAGCTCACCGGAACCTGGGCTGGAGTAGCTATCAATGAGGTAGTAGTGTTTGTTGTGTGTTCAGTATATGTGCTGTTTAATGCCGCTTTCCGGCATCGGTGTCGTGTCATTGACATGTTGTTGCGTTCGTATCCTGGGAATGTCTGTTCCTTTGTGTGTCGGTCCGCCTGTGAGTATGTCAGTCAGTTTATTTTTTAGTCAAGCCGACTTCTGTGACGCAGGTATAGCGAACGTGATTCGCAATCTCTCATACCGTGTTCGAAATAACCTCCAGGTGATTTGGAAGCAGATCGCATTGTGTACATTTGATAACAATAGTATGAGCGTCGGTCGTTCAGAAAGCATGACAACCTAATAAATTTTCAGCATTCTTCTATAAAACCACATCTCCAAGGCTTCCTGGGACCTTTTTTTTCGCCTGCGTACTAATTGTCCAGGACTCGCAGCCGTATGTTAAAACTGGTTCCATGTAACATGCAAGAACCCTTTTCCTGACTTTCAAGGACAGTGACTTATTGCACAAAACGTTTTTCTGTTGATAGAATGCAGTTCTTATCTGTCGGTCCGGGTGTCACGAGATCGAATCCACATGGAGGCGACATTTTAAACTAACCTGAGCCTACAGAACAACTCAGCCTAAAATAGGTCAAGGAGTCTTTAGGAGTGTAGGCGGCTGGCACCACGTCATCACATCATTCCCAGAGTCCCGGTTTATCCACAAAATATGGCTCTACCTCCATATACTTAATATACAGTAGGTCGGGTACACGGGCTCTTGACTTTCCTCACTTAGTCACGTCATTCAATGAATTTGTCCCTCGGTTGGTCAGTCGGTCCGCATGTCACAACTATTCGATCGTTATGCCAGTCTTCTTAAGTAAATGCGTCATTCAGTAGGCCAGTAAATCAACAGGTAAATAGTCCTCCCAGTCATTAAGTCCACCTACCAAGCATTTAGTAATTCAGTCCATCGGTCAGGCAGTCTTCTGTTTACAGTGGAGCTGTGATACTGCATCTTAAGGCCGATACATCCCACTTTTGCGGGCGTTTGTTGACCGGTTTAACCTTCCCGGGGGTCAGGCAGTCAATATGTACGCATGCCCGCCTGCCCGCCCGACGGTCTGTCTGTCACTTCTAGTGCATTGAGCTGATCTTTTGCGTGTGGATTAGCTTGCTCTATTATAAATGTCCCTCGCCGCCAGACGAATCCACTCCGACTTCAGGTGGTACTTTTGTAATTTACGTCCCCAAGTCAAGGTCGAGAAGTCAGCATTTTAGCCAACTGACTGGTATAGGGGGTGAACCCGCTACCTCGGCATCAGCACATCGGAAGTTTAAGAGCGAGCTCTCGTATCCATTGGGTAACCATGGGGATTTGAACACATGAAAGTGGGCTATACTCTACACCACACTACCACTGCCTACCACCCACACTGCCACTGCCCACCCCCACACTACCACTGCCTACCCCCACAGAAATACCCCACTAACCCAGTATCTGCCCAACAAGTCCGTCATTTTTTTGCACTTGTCTTTTACAACCGAAGTAAATCAATTCGAAAATAGCTCTATGGCTTTATGATAGTTCCCCATGTCGGCTTAGCCACTTCCAGCGGCCTGCTGACATTTTTATTGGCCACTGTGGATGCCACGTTATGACTTCAAGCGTTGAAATGTGTTTATTAGCGCGAATTTGTTTGGTCAAGTTGACTCCGTGCATGCATAATTATGACTCCTTAGTACTCGGTCAAATTGTGGAGTGGCGCGACAGTGGGAGGGAGAGGAGTCGGGTGGAGAGGCGTTACGGTGGGAGGGGAGGGAATCGTTTGTGCGGCGCGACAGTGGGACGGAGAGGGATCGGGTGGAGTTGCCCGACAGTGGGAGGTAGAGGGGTCGGGTGGAGTTGCTCGACAGTGGGAGGTAGAGGGGTCGGGTGGAGATGCGCGACAGTGGGAGGGAGAGGGGTCGGGTGGAGATGCTCGACAGTGGGAGGAAGAGGGGTCGGGTGGAGTTGCTCGACAGTGGGAGGGAGAGGAGTCGGGTGGAGATGCTCGACAGTGGGAGGAAGAGGGGTCGGGTGGAGTTGCTCGACAGTGGGAGGGAGAGGTGTCGGGTGGAGATGCTCGACAGTGGGAGGGAGAAGAGTCAGGTGGAGTTTCCCGACAGTGGGAGGGAGAGGGGTCGAGTGGAGTTGATCGATAGTGGGAGGGAGAGGAGTCAGGTGGAGTTTCCCGACAGTGGGAGGGAGAGGGGTCGGGTGGAGATGCTCGACAGTGGGACGGAGAGGGGTCAGGTGTTGTTTCCCGACAGTGGGAGGGAGAGGGTTCGGGTGGAGATGCTCGTCAGTGGGAGGGTGAGGGGTCGGCTTGAGTGTGCTGAAGAAATGGAGTGGATGGTCTTTGTTTTCATCACGAGAGTTGGAAAGAAACATCAAAGAATAAAGACACACACAAGCGAAAGGTCTTTATCGATAAAACATAAGAGAAACATGAACAAGATCGGACGGACGGACGGACGGACGGACGGACGGACGGACGGACGAACGGACGGACAGGAAAGAGAAAACAAAAGAAAGAAATAAACAAACAAACAAAAAAGACCACACGAAATTTTGAACAAAAAAGTGGGTAGTTAAAACAGAAAGGAAGATTTAATGAAACTTAAAAACATACACAATAAAGAAAAAATAATGCACCAAAGACTGGCAGACAGTTAGGCAGGTAGGCAGACAGGTAGGTGGGCAGGCAAGCTGAATGCCCCGCCCCCCTCCCCCAAGACGAAAGAAAAAGCCAGACAAGAAAAAGACAGACAAAGACGCAAGGAAGGATGTAAAGAATGTTGGAAGGACATAAATCAAACGTAACAACGACTGTTTAACTGATCCAGTCAGTAGCTAAGGATAATGTATAGCAGTGGTTCTCAACCGGTGGGGAATTCCTCCCCCCCCCCCCTCTCCCAAGGGGGAATTTTAGGGTTTCCAGGGGGGGGGGGTGATTAAGATTATTTCAAGATCGCACAAGAACCGATTACTTGATATTGTTTTTCCCTTCATACTTTGCGGTTCTGTACGTCTCACCCTTCTAAAATTCATTTTATAAAGTAAGTAGACCCACAAATCAACGTTTCATGTGGACGTCTAGACTTGTTTTAGTAAGTGCTATATAATTTAGCTTCCATTATTACATATACAGTGTAGGGCGGGGCAGAGGGGGGGGGGGGGTTAGGTAGAACATACGAAAAGGAGAGGGGGGGGAATGACGTTCTGAAAATATGGTGAAGAGGGGCTGAGAACCACTGATATATAGCTAAAGGTGACCTCCCATTTGAACAGAAGGACGATATATCGCTATACTAGGGTAATCTTGTTATATTGTTTGTTTCGCGTTTGTTTCCGCAATTTCAATGCCCAGTGAATGACAATATATAGGTGTTTTTTTTTTTTTTCATGACTGTGCAGTGTTTGTAAATATTGCCGGTCCTAGTTTTGTATTCACTTTCTGTAAAGTTCATGCACCATAATAGGTAAATACAAAACTTGGACCGGCAATATTTTCAAACACTGCAAAGTCATTAGCAATACACCCTGTACTTTATAATACGTGTTTATGTTATTGTGTCCCACCTTTGATCCACACCTGCCTTCTGTTTGGCACGGAATCAGTTAAAATACCAAATGCAAGAAGATTAAATGCTGAGACCTTCCGTTAGGTCACACCAGCAATAGCAACCGCTATAGTGTAGTGGCTAGACACTCGCCTGATGGCCTTGTGGTCGTGGGACGAATGCGAATCGGACGGACTTCTGTTCAGGTCGAGGCGGCCTACAGTTATCATCATCATGTGCCATGCCGGTCTGTCCATGGTATTCTTTGCATTTTCCTCATAAACCACATTTCCACTGGCAATAGATGTTTTTTCAGCTTGTCTGCTCATTGTCAACGATTCACATCCACATAGAAGTGCAGGTTCTATGTAGCACCTCAACGCGCGTCTTTCTCGCTGCAAATGACATCTTTTTATTGGTCAGTATGTTTTTCATATTCAAAAGGATACCTTTGCCATAACGATTCTTGTTCTAATCTCTTATGGCCTAAAATGAGTACCAGAAAAACTGGGGAACTGGAATAACTGGTACCTGGAAAACTTGGTACCTGGAAAACTTGGTACCTGGAAAGATCTTGGGAAGTATTGGTTGCCGGCGTGAGGCTGGCCACATCAGCCAGCGAGTGCAGACTGGTCTATGCCAATATGGCTCTAGCACCATATGCCCAAAGCGCCTTCAAGGGTAAAGAAATAGGATTGACTCTGTGCACGAACTCTGTACGAACTCTACACGAACTCTGTGCACGAACTCTGTAGTAACCCTGGCAGTCCAAGGAAATCGCAGGATTCGCCTATTATGGTACAAGGAAATGTCTGGGTAAGAAAAGACAGCAGGCGGATATTGACCATGTCTATCAGCGAGTCCCGCTTGCTCAATACAAATATGGAACTAGCACCAATGCCGCACCCAGTTTTATCATTGCTCCGTGCTCCCATGTCAACCCAGCATCAAATGTGTGCCGGGAAATGTCATGGGTGGTGACAGCGGCTGATGTGATATTCACCGCAGCACCTCTTGACCGCCGAGTAGGCTATACAAATATGTCTAGCACCATATTCCCATACGTCTCATAGCGTGTAAAAGGGCCTTTCCTTGATCCCGAAATGTGCTTGCCATCGCACAATGTACTGCCCAGAACACAAGGTACTGTCCAGTGCACGCCCATGGGGAATCAGAAACGCAAATACTCAGCGACAAGTATCAATTGGTTTATTTGAAACTGTCTTGTATTCGACTTGCATTTACTCAGATATCGGACAAGGAACGAGTTTCTCCGGTCACACAATTATCCCCCTTTTGTACATTTCAATATATATATATATATACTAGCTGACCCGGCCCGGCTTCGCCCAGTCCTTGGTGGGGAGCATCTCATTTAATTCATATAAGTAGTCATATAAGTTCCCGTTCCCGTGTCTGGTCTGTCTGGTCTGTCTGGTCTGGTCTGTCTGGTCTGTCTGTCTGGTCTGGTCTGTCTGGTCTGTCTGTCTGGTCGGTCCGTCGGTCGGTCGGTCGGTCCGTCCGTCCGTCCGTCCGTCTGTCTGTCTGTCTGACCCGGCCCGGCATTGCCCAGCTCCTGGTGTGGAGCATCTCATTTAATTCATATAAGTAGTCATATAAGCTCACGTTCCTCGGTCTGGTCGGTCTGGTCGGTCTGGTCGGTCTGTCCTGTCTGGTCGGTCTGTCCTGTCTGGTCGGTCTGTCCTGTCTGGTCGGTCTGTCCTGTCTGGTCGGTCTGTCCTGTCTGGTCGGTCTGTCCTGTCTGGTCGGTCTGTCCTGTCTGGTCGGTCTGTCCTGTCTGGTCGGTCTGTCCTGTCTGGTCGGTCTGTCCTGTCTGGTCGGTCTGTCCTGTCTGGTCGGTCTGTCCTGTCTGGTCGGTCTGTCCTGTCTGGTCGGTCTGTCCTGTCTGGTCGGTCTGTACTGTCTGGTCGGTCTGTCCTGTCTGGTCGGTCTGTCCTGTCTGGTCGGTCTGTCCTGTCTGGTCGGTCTGTCCTGTCTGTCTGTCTGTCCTGTCTGTCCTGTCTGTCCTGTCTGTCCTGTCTGTCCTGTCTGTCCTGTCTGTCCTGTCTGTCCTGTCTGTCCTGTCTGTCCTGTCTGTCCTGTCTGTCCTGTCTGTCCTGTCTGTCCTGTCTGTCCTGTCTGTCCTGTCTGTCCTGTCTGTCCTGTCTGTCTGTCTGTCCTGTCTGTCCTGTCTGTCCTGTCTGTCCTGTCTGTCCTGTCTGTCCTGTCTGTCCTGTCTGTCCTGTCTGTCCTGTCTGTCCTGTCTGTCCTGTCTGTCTGTCTGTCCTGTCTGTCCTGTCTGTCCTGTCTGTCCTGTCTGTCCTGTCTGTCCTGTCTGTCCTGTCTGTCCTGTCTGTCTGTCTGTCTGTCTGTCTGTCTGTCTGTCTGCCTGTCTGCCTGCCTGCCTGCCTGCCTGCCTGTCTGTCTGTCTGTCTGTCTGTCTAATCATTTATTGGTTGCAGTTAGAACAACCTTAGATAAACGAAGACCAACTTGGTAATATATTAACTTGGGTAAATGGAGCAGCGGCAGCAGCAGCAGAAGAAGAAGAAAAAGGAGGAGTAAGAGCTGGGAGGAGGAAGAGGGAGGAGGAGGGAGGAGGAGGAGAAAGAGGAGGATGGAGGAGGGAGAGGGAGGAGGGGGAGGAGAAGAGGAAGAGGGTAGGAGGTGGAGGAGGGGAGAGGAGGAGGAGGAGGAGGAATATAACGCATATGCCTGTAGATTTAATAATGGCTGAGGTTGTTCCATGTCTTCTTAGAGTTGGCGACAGTGTAAAGAAATATAAAATCTTCAAACTTTCATACTAAAAAAATATGACAGTGGGCTGCGCTGGAATGAAAGGAAGACGTGTAAAAAATTTCATCTCAATGGGATGGGCCGTTCGCGAGCGCATTAGGGACATATAGACAGACAGACAGACGGACGGAGATCGCCTTTTATATATAAGATATACCCATCCATGTTGGGTTTTCCTCTTGTCCGCTTACTCGTTAGGCCTCCCTCCATATACATCTTTGCCAGACTCTACACGCCCAAAGTATTTCATTTCCCTCACTTTCGTTTGTCTTAATAACCACATTTCTTTGACAATGAATCCCTGTTGAACGGTTCAGTGTGTTCTCTATTTCGCCCATGCAGGAGGAGGAGAGGGAGGAGGAGGGAGGAGGAGGAGAGAGTAGGAGGAGGGAGGAGGCGGAGGGAGAAGGAAGAGGGAGGAGGAAGAGGGAGAAGGAGGAGGGAGAAGGAGGAGGGAGAACGAGGAGAAGGAGGGGGAAGAGGAGGAGGGGAGGAGGAGGAGGGAGGAGGAGGAATGTGAAGGGAGGAGGAGGGAGGAGGTAGAGGGAGGAGGAGGAGGAGGAGGCGGAGAGAGGAGGAGGGAGGAGGAGGAAGAGGGAGGAGGAGGAATGTGAAGGGAGGAGGGGGGAGGAGGTAGAAGGAGGAGGAGGGAGGAGGAGGGAGGAGGAGGGATTAGGAGGAGGAGGGAGTAGAAGGGTGGAGGAGGAGGCGAGGAGGAGGGAGGAGGAAGAGGGAGGAGGAAGAGGGAGGAGGAGGGAGAAGGAGGGAGGAGGAGAACGCAGGAGGAGAAGGGAGCAGGAGGAGGATAGGGAGGAGGAGGGAGAGGGAGGAGGAGGGAGGAGGAGGAGAGAGTAGGAGGAGGGAGGAGGCGGAGGGAGAAGGAAGAGGGAGGAGGCGGAGGGAGAAGGATGAGGGAGAAGGAGGAGAAGGAAGAGGAAGGAGGAAGAGGGAGAAGGAGGAGGGAGAAGGAGGAGAAGGAGGGGGAGGAGGAGGAGGGAAGAGGAGGAGGGGAGGAGGAGGAGGGAGGAGGAGGAATGTGAAGGGAGGAGGAGGGAGGAGGTAGAGGGAAGAGGAGGAGGAGGGAGGCGGAGAGAGGAGGAGGGAGGAGGAGGAAGAGGGAGGAGGAGGAATGTAAAGGGAGGAGGGGGGAGGAGGTAGAGGGAGGAGGAGGGAGGAGGAGGAGGTAGAGGAGGAGGAGGAGGGAGGAGGAGGGAGGAGGCGGAGAGGGAGGAGGAGGAAGGAGGAGGGGGAGGAGGGAGGAGGAGGGAGAAGAAGGAGGAGGAGGGAGGAGGAGTGATGAGGAGGAGGGAGGAGGAGGAGGGAGGAGGAGGAAGAGGGAGGAGGAGGAATGTGAAGGGAGGAGGAGGGAGGAGGTAGAATGAGGAGGAGGAGGGAGGAGGAGGAGTGAGGAGGAGGAGAGGGAAGAGGAGGAAGGAGGAGGGGAGGAGGGAGGAGGAGGAGGGAGGAAGAAGGAGGAGGAGGGATGAGGAGGAGGAGGGAGGAGGAGGAAGAGGGAGGAGGAGGAATGTGAAGGGAGGAGGAGGTAGAGGGAGGAGGAGGAGGGAGGAGGAGAAGGGAGGAGGAGGGATGAGGAGGAGGGAGGAGGAGGGAGGAGGAGGAGGGAGGGGGAGGAATGTGAAGGGAGGAGGAGGGAGGAGGTAGAGGGAGGAGGAGGAGTGAGGAGGAGGAGAGGGAGGAGGAGGAAGGAGGAGGGAGGAGGAGGAGTGAGAAGAAGGAAGGAGGAGGAGGAAGGAGGGAGAGGAAGGAGGAGAATGAGGAGGGGAGGAAGGAAGAGAGGTGGAAGGGGAGGAGGAGGGAGGAGGAAAGAGAGGTGGAAGGGGAGGAGGAGGGAGGAGGAAAGAGGTAGGGGGAGGAGGAGGTAGAGGGATGAGGAGGAGGAAGGAAAGGGAGGAGGAAGAGGAGGAGAAGGGAGAGGGGGGTGGAGGGAGGAGGAGGAGGGAGGAGGTAGGAGGAGGAAGAGGGAAGAGTGAGAAGAAGGGAGAAGGAGGAGGGAGGATGATGAGGGAGAAGGAGGCAGGAGGAGGAGGGAGGCAGGAGGAGGAGGGATGAGGAGGGAGAGGGAGGAGGAGGGAGGAGGAGGGAGGAGGGGGGAGGAGGCGGAGGGAGTAGGAGGGAGGAGGATGGAGGAGAAGGGGAGAGGAAGAGGGAGAAGGAAGAGGGAGAAGGAGGAGGTAGGAGGGAGAGGGATGAGAGGGAGGAGGAAGAGGAGAAGGGTGGAGGGAGGAGGTAGAGGGAGGAGAAGAGAGGGGGAGAGAGTTCGCCATTCCGAATTCATACTCGTCTAGTTCTTCCCTTCTACACGACTGTAGATAACTTCCTTACACATAAAAAGATGAATTGTTATTGATATTGCCGTGGCATGGAGGAATATCAGCAGCAGAGTTGATTAAAAAAACAAAGACTGAGATCTACAGAGAGCCATGAACGCCTACGTCAGCCGGCACGGCACTTGATGATGATGATTGCCGTGTGACGATTCTGTGTAGTCACGTCATTTTCTTCCTTTTCCCTAGCGTTTTGGTTCGGGGATTCTTTCATCATCATCATCATATATTTACGTACGTATTTTGGGAGGGGGAGGAGGGAGGAGGAGGAAGAAGAAAAAAAAACTATGACAGTTGACAGCTCTGGAATGAAAGGAAGGCGTGTAGAAAATTTCATCTCAATCGGATGGGCCGTTCGCGAACAAATAAAGGACATACATATTTACATACATACATATATACATACACATATACATACACTTTGTTTTATAGATATAGATATATATATATATAATATATATATATATATATATATATATATATATATATATATATATATATATATATATATAAAGTTGCATATCCCTTACAGGACGTTGCAGTCAACACCAGCAATTTTTAGCTGCTGTTGATGCTCTTAGCAAGATTACGCTCGGTAGTTTGCCACTGCTTTCCGTGCAACCGGCTCACATACCCCGTATGTAATCAACGTGACGCGATCCGGTGCCGAATCTCACGCAGCTGTGTTCCTCACGTGGATATACGAGATTACGGAGAAAGTCGTTAACACCTTCGCCGGGGAGACCGGCATTTCAATATATACATCTTGCTAATAGATACAGTATAAAGAAGAATAAAATTACAAGATAAGCATATAAATAAAATCTGGTGTCCAAAATTGCTAACATTTGTAACACACCCATTATAATATATCACTTCAGCAATATATACGATGGAAAAAAAAAAGAGTAGTTCCGGTCACACAATTATCTCCCTTTGTTACATTTCAAAACGCAAATATTGCTAACAGACACTATAGAAAAGAAGGATAAAACTACAAAATAAACATAGACATAATCGCTCGTTTCCAAAACTACAAACATTACACCCCCTATAATATGATAGCTCTGTAATATCTACGACTAAATAAATAGCATCACAGAACACACAGTTACCCCTCTTACATTTCAAAATACAAATATTACTAACAGATACTATACAAAGAAGGAGAAAACTACAGACAAGCACAAACGTGAGCGATGGTTTAAAAAACTGCGAACATTTATAATACACCCGCTACCAGATGTTAGTTCTGCAATATACTACTCAAAAACGTGTCTCCGATCACACAATTATCCCCCTTCTGTCCTCACGATACAAAGAGTACTACTAAAAGACTACATAATGGGAGATAAAACATACACGATAAGCATACAGGGAACTCTTGGATTTCACAATTGCCACAATTTAGAACACACCCAACGAAAACGTTACTTCTGCTGCATTCTTCAGAAAACTAGCGTCCACATACGGACGACCAGGGCAAACATTCAGCACTTTTTATAGTCAAAAGTACATTCCCAGTAATGGCGAATTCCATTCAGCCGCCCGGAAGTACAGAAGCAGGGTCCCGGTGAGAGACAAGTCTGAATGAGGCTTGAGATACGCAATCCAGATGGGTCATTTTGGAGAAGATCTTGAAAATTACTCAAAGTATCCACTTAGGGTGAAGCAATCGATGTCTGGGAGAAATAGCTCAAAATACATATGTTTTATGTAGCCAATGGCTGCTGGTACTCATGTGGACTGTGTATGTGGACTCGCCAGTTCTACGGACACACTAACTCATTGTGCGTTTCTTTTACAACCGGTAATTGTAATGATCGCGTATGATTGAGATGATGATGTGCTGTAATATAAGAGTGGACTAATGGATAGTGCTCCTTCCATTCTATCACCAGGAAACTGACGAGCAGGGAGTAGTCGAAGCAGAGTGGTGAGGCGGGCTGGTGGGGAAGGTGGAAAAATATGAAGATAGAGTAAACGAGATAGACGATGAGGGAGATCAAATACATGCGATGAAGCAGGCGGAAGAGTAGGTTAAAGAGTTGGAGGTGAAGAACAATCTCCTACTTCTTCTTCCCCCCCCCCCCCCCCCCCCTTTATTTGTCTGTCAACATAGACGCTTAATCACCCCTGACTATATGATAATGCAGCTAAAATTGTCTAGATCTGAGGTCACCACTCTAGCACCAACCTTCCTGATTGGCATTTTACGACATGCTTGGCAGGTTACTATTTAATGCTTTCCTTATGAGCCCCTTTTAACATACCGGCGATGTGAACACATGGTGTCAGAAATCAATGAAAGGGATGGAGTGAGGGTCAAAACAAGGTGAACAAAATCTGAAAGAGAAGAGGAGGAGGAGGGGAAGTAGAGGAGAGGAAGTACACGAGCATTGTCAGTTGAAGTAGTGGAGAAAACGGAGAAGGAAGAAAAAGTGAAAGAGGTGAGTGACATTGTGAAAACGTAGTAGTAGTTTAGCAGTAGTAGTAGTAGCAGTAGTCTTCTTCTTTAGCGTTCCGAGCCATTGAGGTTCTTTGCTGCAAATACAATCCGTCTCCATTCGTCTCTCTGGTGGACCTTCTCTTGCCAGTCGTTGATTCAAAGTGCTTGAAGTAGCAGTAGTAGTAGTAGTATTAGTAGTAGTAGTAGTATTAGTAGTAGTAGTATTAGTAGTAGTAGTATTAGTAGTAGTAGTAGTAGTAGTAGTAGTAGTAGTAGTTGCAGTAGTAGTAGTAGTAGTAGTAGTAGTAGTAGTAGTAGTAGTAGTAGTAGTAGTAGTAGTAACAGCAGCAGCAGCAGCAGTTTTGTAGTAGACAATAGCAGTAGCAGCAGTAGTCGTAGCTGCAGCAGTAGTAGCTGTAATAGTAGTAGTAGTAGCAGCAGTAGCAGCAGCAGTAATAGTACTAGTAGTGGTATAGTGGTAGTAGCAGTGGTAGTGGTGGCAGTAGTAGAGGTAGTGGTGGCAGTGGTGGTAGTGGTGGCAGCAGTGGTAGTGGTAGTAGTAGTAGTAGTAGTAGTAGTAGTAGTAGTAGTAGTAGTAGTAGTAGTAGTAGTAGCAGTAGTATTGGCAGTAGTAGTAGTAATCCGGAAGTGAGGGGCAAGATGGAGACAATGAAGGAGTAAGGAGGCAGAACCTCACTGAAACAACACTGTTAGTGCACCCAGCTGAGACCCACTTAGTGTGATCTAACAACACAGACGGAGATGGGGACACTAATGGATACTTCCCAGTGGGATGAAAATGGACCATGAACCCACTCAATCAACCGATCACATGAACCCACTCAATCAAAAAATCACATCTCACGGCGGCGATCGCCAGCTGTTGACCATCCCTGGTCATTGACCGAGTTTCGCGTCTATGTGCTAAATCAGGTACAGCAATGGATCTCACTTAATGGGTATCGATCGGCCATTAGGGTGGACACGGTGCACAGGCAGCCTGTTATCTTCATAAGTAGATTGGATATCCATGTGCCTAGATATATGAATTTCTGCATTTGCCCAATAGTAACGTCATTTACTTTAACTGTACATTTAGGCACACTTTGTTTCTTTGATATCACCATGACTTCTGTCTTTCTATTATTCGTAACTTATCGCTTTAATTTCCCTTCAGTAAAGTTTCCCTTTTCATTATCTGTGACTCTACCGATAAAACCCAACCACTCCCCCACAAACACCATCACACATAACACCACACAACAAGAAACACACAAGTTGACAGACAGCCCACTTACGCCCCCCTCACGCCCCAACCATGTTGTGTACTCTGATAACTGTACTGCATTCTCCACTAATGGAGAAACCCGGGAGACCCGGTTGGATGAACTCAAGTCTGCCAAACTCACTCGCATCAATGCGAGCTTTTGCCGAGTCCTGGAGTAAACATGTCCCGAGCTTTCACGAGTACTAACAACTTTACTCACACTAGCGAGCACTATTTCCGTACCTCCCACTTCGATAGATTTACTGAGTTTTTCATGTCTTCCGGGGGAGTATGGGTGTTTCACGGTGTTCTAATTATGTCAGCTACAACGAAAACGTTTCGTCTCCGCAGTTCCAGTTCTCATATGATATATTCTTTTTCTATCTAGCTGGCAATTACTGTTTTTTTTTTTTCCATCTATATTATCTACTTTATCAAGGATTGTATGTCTACCTATTCATATATTCATCTACTTTGTCAATCTAACCTTCTACCAAACTACTTTGTCAAGTATTTTCTCTTTTCCTATTTTCATAAGCTCTCTCTCTCTCTCTCTCTCTCTCTCTCTCTCTCTCTCTCTCTCTCTCTCTCTCTCTCTCTCTGTCAATTGGCTAGAATCCACGCTTTCTATCTACCTTCTCAAGAGTTGTGTCTCTCAATGTGTACTATCTCTCGCTACTTATCATTATAATTGTCTTATTCATAGTCACGCACTCTCTGTGTCTGTCTCTCGCCTTCTCTCTATCCCTCTATATATGGTCAAGAATTTGCTGTCTCTCTCTCTATGTATGGTCAAGAATTTGCTCTCTATCTATCTGTAAGATCAACAATTTGCTCTCTCTCTCTCTCTATGTATGGTCAAGAATTTGCTGTCTCTCTCTCTCGTTCTCTATACGTATGGTCACAAATCTGTTGTCCCTCACTGTGCTTTCTCTCTCCCTTGCTCTCTTTCTCCCTTACTCTCTCCCCTCCCTCCTTCCCGTCTCCCGTCTCCCCCACCTCTCTCTATCTCCGTTGTGTCAAGAAGTTAACCCCGCGTACATGGCATTCCACTTCCATTGTGGGCTCTGGTTTAAAGTTTGATGGCAACAAAATACCCGACACCCGGGGAGACAACAACACCAGCCCGGACCCCACCCCAGCCATGCTGTCAGTGCTAGACTATCACCAGGATAATCCTATCACGCCCCTCCATATATGTGTATGTCCTGTACCGAATGTCCACTGGTTGGTGACGGCAAGGACAGCCTTGCGACACTCCCATCAGAGATAGTATTCCGTACTGGATCGGGACGACAGTTTCTACAACCTCACTCTGATAGATGCAAGCGGTGCTTAGGCTCACACACGCTGATGTGTCGGATTTTACAATCACGGTATTCCAGAAGATTCATGAACAAAATAACACCACTTACACCACCAGCAACAGCAACAACAACAACAGAAGCAATAACAAAAGGAAAAAAAATCATGACAACAAAATGGACAAACAACAAATGGACAAACACAAAACGAAGACAGAAATAATGCTTGAAAGACAGACAGACAAACAGACAAACAGATAGGCAGGCAGTCTGACAAACAGACATTTGGAAAAGACAAAGAACGAACGACAGGCAGGCAGATAAACATAGGCTGACGGAGAAATAGACAAAACAGGCAGATAGAAAAGAAAGAAAGAAAGAAAGAAAGAAAGAACAGACAGACAGACAGACAGACAAACAGACAGACAGACAGACAGACAGACAGACAGACAGACAGACAGACAGACAGACAGACAGACAGACAAACAGACAGACAGACAGAGATATACACAGTCAAACAAACATACACAGATAGACCGACACAAACAGACACAGATAAACAACCACGGGCATACATAGACAGACAGACAGACAGACAGACAGACAGACAGACAGACAGAGCTACACAGAAACAGATAGATATACACAGACACACGCAGACATACACAGACAGACAGACAGACAGACAAACAACAGACCTACATTGAGAGATAAACAACAAACAAACAAACAAATAAACAACAGACAGACACAGACAGAAGACCGTGTCCACACATCAGAAAACACCCAGAGACAATCTCTAACACAAACCAAGAGTACACAACCCCTAGTGAATTGTCATGTCGCCAGTACAACCACATCCACTGTTAATTGCGCCCCCTGTCCCGCCATTACTCTCGGGCCACGGAATCTATATGCAACACTAGACAACATAATTCTTCCTCTTAAGAGCAGGAAGGTTTTGTTTTTCTAACAAATTCACTCAGATTCTCTCGTTAGTTCCTCCAGTAATGTGTGGGCTCCTGGAGATAGTTTTTAAATAGATGACGTTTTAGGCTCAAAAGTTCAGTAACTCTGGCACAGGTTACATTTGAGGATTATGTTTTCCTAGGGACTTGGAAAAAGTCATATAATATCTTAAGGATAAGCACTTTTAAGAATTAATCCTGGGATTTTGGTCTCGGAGGCTGGCACTTTGCTAATGTGAATGTGTTGTAGAAAGGAGTATTGATGTTTCTTTTTCATGCAACATAAAGAAGGACACTCAAAAGAATAGAAAAAGGGATAGTGGACGAGGAGTGTGTGAGACAGATTGAGAAGTTGCAAATTATGGCTTAACATGGAAAAGTAAAAGAGAGGATATACTGATAGACAAAAATTGGTATGGTGGAAGAACGATGAAAACGATGAGACAGAGACAGAGAGAGAGAGTGTGTGTGTGTGTGAGTGAGTGAAAGAGAGAGAGAGAGAGAGAGAGAGAGAGAGAGAGAGAGAGAGAGAGAGAGAGAGAGAGAGAGAGAGAACCATTATTACTGTTTTGTCAAGGAGAGTCATTTCCTTGCACTCTCCGTTACTACAAGGGAATTCTTTTTTTTTTTTGCATATCCTATTTACAGGACATCGCTGCCAACACTAGCACTGTTATTGTTGATGTCTTGGCAAGTTTTATGTTCAGTAGGTTGCCATCGCTCTCTGAACAACTGGCTCCCATACCATCACGTTAAAGCCCAGCGCGACACGGTCTGCTGTCAAATAGGCAGCAGCTGTGTTTCAATCGCAGGTAAGCGGATTTACAATCCGCGTCCGTAACGCCTTTGCCACGGAGACCAAGGGAATTTAGAATTTAGAATGTTTGCATATCCTTTACAGGACATTGCTGTCAACATCAGCATCTTTCAGCTGATTGTTGTTTTCTTGGCAAAATTACACTCAGTAGTTTGTCATTGCCGGTCTCTCTGGCCGAGGAGTTACGCCACTTTCTCCGTAATCCCGTTTATCACGCAGTCTTGTAGCGGGCGAGAACTGGGAGCGGTTCGTCCCCCGCTGGTGACTTGCGGGATAACTGAGCAGGCCGCTCAGAAAGCAATGGCAAACTACTGAGCGTAATCATGCCAAGAAATCAACAGACAGCTGAAAGATGCTGCTGTTGACAGCGATGTCCTGTAAAAGGATATGCGAATTAAAAAAAAAAAAAGTTTGCCATTGCTTTCTGAGCGGCCGGCTCATATACCCCGTAAGTTACCGACGCGATTCGAACCACTGCTGATTCTCACCGTCGTCACGTTACTTACGCGAGTATACGAGATTACGGAGAAACATCGCCAACGTCTAGGCCAGGAAGCCGGCTCCAAGGGAATTTGGGAAGTTAAAATACAGAATTGCCCAAGCAAAGGCAGCCTAGAGAAATCAAGATATCATGAAAAACAGTTAACTAACAGGAAGAACTGGTTACTGACATTAGAAATCAGTTCATATTCTTTTGGCACGTCATGAGAAGAGGGACAGTTGGAGGGGAAGAGAGGCAGGGGTAGATCAAGAAAGAGGATGCGGGACAGTTTGATATCATTGCATCTGAAGAACATCAGTGTCAGAAACGATTGGCAGCACACGAAACAGAAGACTGGACGGGATGCCCGCATGGCCGAATGGACATGATCACTCGTTGTTAAACTTCCGGTGTGCTGATGCCGAAGTAGCGGGTTCAACTCCTACACCAGTCAGTTAGACTACAATGTTGACGTTGACTTTTGGGAAGTAAATTACAAGTAGCTCAGAAATCTGAGTGGGTTGGCCTAAATTTCAGGGACACTGGTAATAAGGAAAGCTAATCCGCACGTAACAAGCAGTCCCGTGCACTAGAAATAGTTACACTATGTGGACTACGTTTGAGTTCAAAGCGAGAGAAAACAAGAAAACACACACAACACCTTCATTGCAATAACAATTCCTGAGAGTATAACAAAGAATGGCACATTTCTATAACAAAGAATGGCACATTTCTATAACAAAGAATGGCACATTTCTTTAACAAAGAATGGCACATTTCTATAACAAAGAATGGCACATTTCTATAACAAAGAATGGCACATTTCTATAACAAAGAATGGCATATTTCTATAACAAAGAATGGCACATTTCTATAACAAAGAATGGCACATTTCTATAACAAAGAATGGCACATTTCTATAACAAAGAATGGCACATTTCTATAACAAAGATTGGCACATTTCTATAACAAAGAATGGCACGTTTCTATAACAAAGAATGGCACGTTTCTATAACAAAGAATGGCACATTTCTATAACAAAGAATGGCACATTTCTATAACAAAGAATGGCACATTTCTATAACAAAGAATGGCACATTTCTTTAATAAAGAATGGCACATTTCGCTACAGAAAAATCCAATTCTGAATGTCAGCAAAGTAATCATATGTAACAATCATATAGAACACAATTCACTGGACTGCTTGAAATATGAGCAATAAAGTAAATCATAAAGGAATTATGAACAGAAATTATGAACCTCAGGCAATGGAAAACGTATTAAAGATAGATGGCTCCAGGGAATCGTACTGTAGGGTTAAGAAATACGAGGGGACTTTAAAAGTGTGATACAAATTACAATAAGCATGTCATTGTCTTTTAACCCGTTAACTGATTCAGTGCCAAACAAAATTAAAGCTTGGACCAAACACGGTACACGGTCAAAAGGACAAGTATTATCATGTAAATTTCCGTTCACTGAGTATTGAAATTGATACTAGGAAACTACAATCATAACACGATTACTCTAGTAAGACGATATATCGTCCTTATGTCCAAAAGGTGAAGTTACATTTAGCAATATATTATCCTTCGAGACTGAATCAGTTAATATTGTTGGGAAAGATTCAAGAGTATCAAGCACGTGGCATCACAGCGAGACGAACAAAGTTACGTCATAACGATAGTGTAAAGATAGCAGTCCCACTTTCGTCATACACCAAAGAGGAGCAGCGTTCTGTTCAGTGAAATGGTTAAACCTATAGACATTTATCGGCGAATGAAGGTCCAGTATGGTGATGCATGCCTGTCAGTCCAGCAAGTGTATGAGTAGAGCTGACAGTTTCAAAACTCTTTCGGTACAGCAGGTAGTGCTTGAGTTGTTACACAAACGACGAAGAGAATATTTTTTTTTTCTATTGGAATCCACGCTCTTAATCGGCGTTGGTAGACTTGCATTGTCCTTTACTTTTTTAGTATATATTCATTCTCTCTCTCTCTCTCTCTCTCTCTCTCTCTCTCTCTCTCTCTCTCTCTCTCTCTCACACACACACACACACACACACACACACACACACACGCACACACACACGCACACACACACACACACACACACATTTCAGGTGTTCATGTTAAGCCCCCCATCGTTCATCACAAGAACAATCCATGTATCCGGATTTATTCTTCAACGTAGAATAGTTGAAATTGAAGTCAATAATTGAAAAGCTGTAAATAATCAAGCTAAAATCGTAATCAACGTCATGCAGCAGGTCGTTTGCATAACTTTGCTCTCATCACGTCGCTCTCATCCCGGCTTACCCATCACGGCTCCCCAATCACGGCGCTCTCATAACGACTTCCCAATCGCGGCTCCCCATCACAGCTCCCCATCTCTGCACTCTTATCATAGCACTCTCATCACAGCTTCCCCATCATGTTGCCTTATTACGGTGATATAATCACTGCTCCTTCATCACGGCGCCCTCATCACGGAGCCCTCATCATGACGCCTCCATGGTTGCACCCTCATCACGGCTTCCTCATCACGGACCCCTCATCACGGCGCCTCCATCTCTGCTCCCTCATCACGGACCCCTCATCACGGCGCCTCCATCACGGCGCTCTCATAACGGCGCCTCCATCACGGCTCCCCCCATCACGGCTCTCCCATCAGGGTTCCCCCACCACGGCTCCCCCATCACAATGCACTGACATCCCCCCTCCCCTCGCTCTCTGGCCGCTTCTCCCGTCTTATGACCCTCATGCCCAAGTCATCTGTAAAGTCCCGTGCCCATCTTCGTGCTGATCGACCGCTGTCTCTCATTCCTGTAACCATGTCCACCACTGTCCTCCCCAAGCTACCGTGACGTATCATTTCAGCAAAGTATTTCAGCTTCCAAGACATGAAACTGTTGATGAGACACTTTTCTTTCATTGTCAGGTCTCGTATTTCAGCTTCCAAGACGTGAAACTGTTGCTGAGACACTTTTCTTTCATTGTCAGGTCTTGTAGAATTGCAGTATTTCAGGATTAGATAACCTATATCTTCAGAAAGGTGAAGAGGTTTCGGATGCAGTTCATAATCCCGCATACCGCGCTCAAAAAACACAGCTGCGAGCGATTTGGCATCTGACCGTCTTTCGTTGGATTTCATAACATGGCATGCGTGCAGGTTTTTTTTTTTTTTTTTTTTTCTCAGAAAGCAATCACAACGTACTGAACGTAAACTTGACAAGAAATCACAAACAGCCAAAAATGCTGGGGTTGACTGTGACGTGCTGTAAAGGATATGCAACAAACTAACCTAGAGGAAGAGGAAGGCCAAAGAGAAGATGGGTGCAGGATGTGGCGGATGATCTCCAGATGGGTGTATCGGACGTGGGACATCATGCTTATGATCGAGAAGTTTTCCGGAACATGTTACTGATTGAATGAATGAGTTTGCTATTGCTTCCAGAAGACAGACGCCTCATACCGTCCAAATCAACGCAAAGTGGTCTACTTCCGAATCTCCCCACAGCCGATGTCGAAGCCTTCCCACTCGATAAGAGGGTGGATTGTGAACGCGCTCACTGCACATAAGCCACAGCGCTGGCTTAGTATGAGAAGAAATAAACTATACAACTTCGTAACAGAGGTCATCATGGCCGAGTGGATAAGCTCTCGTTCTTAAATATCCGGTGTGCTGATGCCGAGGTAGCGGGTTCATGTACCTACACCTGTAAGTTAGACTAAAATGTTGACATCTCGTCCTTGGTATGGGGACGTAAATTACAAGTACCTCTGAGGTAGGAGTGGCTTCACCTGATGGCGAGGGATACTGGTAATAGGGAAAGCTAATCAACACGCAAACATCACTTCCGAGCACTAGAAGAAGTAGCACGTTTATGAACTATGCTTGTGTTCAAAGCTAGCGAACGAAACAACAAACAATAACAGACAAATAAAAAACAAACACAAACTTAGTAACAACTGGCAAAACTGATAGAAAAAGAGTAGAGGAAGACAGAGAGATACATTCATGGTTAGCTTAGTTACATAGCATAATGGGGACATGACCACAGACCAGATCCATGACACTGATGATATTGTCAGACGACGAACCCTGACCGCCCAGGCTAATCGGCATGGCTCATAATGATGATGATGATGCCACACAGGAACCAGGAGAAATGTCTCAAGACGTAGACAACAAACCGCGACACTCAAGTTCGTCTAACGTGCCTCAGCTTCCCAGAATTCCCTCTGCCTATAGGGGAATGTTTCGGGTATCTAGACATATTGTACTTAATGTGAACAGGTGGATTTGATAATGGCAAATGAGGAGGAGTGCGAGAGTGTGTGGTGGAGTGTATGCTAGAATAAGATGTTGGGCAGCAGTTTGTTTTTGCAAGTGGTATGTTACATTTCCCTTTACGCCATCGCTTACAAATACACTGTCAATTATTCCAAACTGTTACCTTTCGTATAACACACACATTGTCTGTTATTCCAAAATGTTGAGTTTTTCAGGTTACACCAACACTTACAAACACGTTGACTAGTATTCCAATATGTTACGTTTCCCATTACTAAAAAGCTTACAAGCTCATTGTCTATTATTCCAGTATATTCCGTTTCCCATTACTACAACGCTTACAGACCCATTACCTATTACAAAGTTAGTTGCATATACTTTACAGGACGTTGCAGTCAACAACAGCATTATTTGCTGTTGTGATCTCTTGGCAAGTTTACGTTCAGCAGTTTGTCATTGCTTTCTGAACGACCGGCACCCGTAAAAATTCGTAAAATACCAAAGCAACGTGGTCTGCTGCCAAATCGCGCGCAGCGGTGTTTCAAACGCGGGTATGTGGGATCACGAACCGCGTCCGTAACCGCTGGGCCACGGAGCCGGCACATTATCTATTATTCTAGTATATTCCGTTCCCCATTACTCCAACGCTTACAAACACATGTCCATTATGTTAATATGTTGAGTTCCCCATTACTCCAACGCTTACAAACACATTGTCTATAATTTTAATATGTTGAGTTCCCCATAACAGAGAGGAACAGTATTCTATTAGATTTAATCATGAAGGACCAGAAATTTTAAAGATGGAGGTTCAAAATGTTCTTAAGCATATGAAAGCTGGCAAGGCCCCCGGTGCAGATAACATCACAACAGAAATGATTAAAGCTTTAGAAGAATTTGGACTAGAGAAAGTCACTAGACTGCTGAACACATTATATGATACTGGAGATATACCTTCTGAATTATGTAATTCTGTATTTATTGCAATCCCAAAGAAATCAGGAACCTTAGAATGTGATCAACATAGAACAATTAGTATAATGAGTCACATCACAAAGATTTTGTTACGAATTATCATGCAAAGAGTGAGGAAGAAAATACAACCTGAAATAGGGGAAGAACAATGTGGGTTTGTAGAAGGAAAGAGTACAGTAAATGCTGTGTATATGCTGCGAACAGTTATTGAACGTGCTTTAGAAGTAAACAAGGATATCCATCTTTGCTTTATTGACTACACAAAGGCTTTTGATAGAGTTAGACATGTCAACATTGTGGATATGCTTGCAGATCTACAAATTGATGGGAAAGACATTAGACTTATAAAAAACATATATTGGAAACAACAAGCTGCCATAAGGATTGATAATGAAGTAGGACAATATCAACCTATTAAGAGAGGTGTTAGGCAGGGATGTGTAATGTCTCCAGATCTTTTTTCCCTATACAGTGAAAATATTTTCAGAAATGTAGAAGACCTAAATCGAATCAGCATTGGAGGACGAAACATAAATAACATTAGATATGCAGATGATACAGTATTGATTGCAGACAATGCACAGGATCTGCAACAATTAGTAGACGCTGTTGTTGTACACAGTGAGCAGCTGGGGTTGGAATTAAATTGTAGGAAGACACAGGTTATGGTCGTCACTAGGAAGAACGAAGCACCACAATGTAATATACAAGTAAATGGGAATATTCTTCAACAAGTGAATCGGTTCAATTATCTCGGAACAGTCATAACATCTGATGGCAGATGCCTTGAAGAGATTAGAACAAGAATCGCCATTGCGAAAGTAGCCTTTAGCAAGATGAAAAACATTCTGACCAATAAAATGATGTCAATTGAAACGAGAAAAAGAGTGTTGAGGGGATACATAGAGCCTGTTCTTTTGTATGGATGTGAAACTTGGACAATGTGCAGTCAAGCTGAAAAACATCTGATGGCTGCAGAAATGTGGTTTCTGAGGAAAATGCAAAGAATACCATGGACAGATAGAAAAACCAATGACCAAGTACTACAAGAGACAAATGAAAATCGTAGATTGATTAGAGAAATTAGACGTAGACATTCAAAATTTTTTGGACATGTTATGAGAAGAAATGGACTGGAGAACTTAGTGACAGCTGGCAAGATCGAAGGGAACAGACCAAGAGGAAGTCCGAGAGGAAAATACCTGGATGGCTTGGCCACATGGCATGGACGAGACAGGAACGCTGAGCTGATCCACGACTCTGGTGATCGAGTGAAATGGCGAATAATGACCGCCCACGCTTTCCGGCATGGCACATGATTGATTGATTGAGTTCCCCATTACTTCCAACGCTTACAAACACATTGTCTATTATTTCAATATGTAGAGTTCCCCATTACTCCAACGCTTAGAAACACACTGTCTATTATTCCATAATGTTGCCTTTTCCATTACTCCAACGCTTACACACTGTCTATTATTCCAATATGTGGACGTTCGCATTTCACTGTCAGGTCCATTACAGTGACTCCAGGTATGTGTATTAGCAGATTACTCTGATTCCAGAATTAAGATATTTAGATGTCGCTGACTCCAAATTGAGGATTATTAGAATTACAATGACTCCAAGTATCCAGAACTTAGATGACGTAGACACCACTTATTAAACAACGGTGACTCCAAGATGTGGAGTATTAGATGGCGTTTACTCCAAATCATGGAATAGTGGATGGCGTTGACTCAAGATATGGATTAATAGATTACGTTAACTGCAAGTAGTGGATTTCTAGACGAGGCTGAGTCCAAGTTGTGGATTACTGGATGGTACTGAATTCTAGTTGTTGATTATCCCATGTCACTGAATCCAAGTATTAGTTAATGTTGACTCCAAGTCGTGGATTATTAGATAATGTTGACTCCAAGTCGTGGATTATTAGATAATGTTGACTCCAAGTCGTGGATTATTAGATAATGTTGACTCCAGGTTGTGGATTATTAGATAATGTTGACTCCAAACCGTGGATTATTAGATAATATTGACTCCAAGTTGTGGATTATTAGGTAATGTTGACTCCAAGTTGCGGATTGTTAGATAATGTTGACCTCAGGTTGTGGATTATTAGATAATGTTGACTCCAGGTTGTGGATTATTAGATACTGTTGACTCTAAGTGGTGGATTATTATATAATGTTGACTTCTGGATTATTAGATAACGTCCTCATCCCAATTGTTACTTTACATGTCTCTGTTTCATCCGTTACATTACATATGTGTTTTAACTGTTATATTACAACTGTTTCACACATTCCTTTATTTCTCTGTTTCAAATATTACTTATACATCCCAGACCTAGTTGTTACTTGTAAAGGTAACAATAATAATACCGTTATTTGCCCACGTTGTTATTTTACGTGAATCTGCCCCTAATCCGCCAGCGTATGCAATATCCACCCAACCTGACCATGCATCCATAAACTCACCCACACACCCATCAACTCACCCACTCATCCATCGACTCACCCACTCATCCATCAACTCACCCATTCACCCATCAACTCACCCACCCACTCAACTATCAACTCATTACTCATCCAAACAATTTCACCCACCAACACACCCATCAACTCACCCACTCACCAATCAACTCACCCATTCATCCATCATCTCACCCATCAACTGACCCACACACCCATCAACTCACCCACTCACCAATCAACTCACCCATTCATCCATCAACTGACCCACACATCCATCAACTCACCCACTCACCAATCAACTCACCCATTCATCCATCATCTCACCCATCAACTGACCCACACACCCATCAACTCACCCACTCACCAATCAACTCACCCATTCATCCATCAACTGACCCACACATCCATCAACTCACCCACTCACCAATCAACTCACCCATTCATCCATCACCTCACTCATCAACTGACCCGCTCATCCATCAACTCACTCACTTATTCATCAATTCTTAACCAGGCACCGAATCGATCCATAATTTCATAAGCCTCTCTACTGGTTACCTATAAGTGCGGACATCAATAAATTCAAGTAATCAGTTAGTTGCATATTCTTTACAGGACGTCGCAGTCAAACCCATCATTTTGTTTTTGTTGGCTGTTTGTGATTTCTTGGCAAGTTTACTTTCAATAATTCACCACTGCTTTTTATACGACTAGCACTCATACCATTGTAAAACAACACACACACACACACACACACACACACACACACACACACACACACACAAGGAAGGTCTGCTTCCAAGACGACCACTGCTGTGTTTCAAACGCGGTATGCGGGATTACGAATCGTATTCGTAATATCTACTCCACAGCGCTAGGTGTTAATATAATCTCTCTCTCTCTCTCTCTCTCTCTCTCTCTCTCTCTCTCTCTCTCTCTCTCTCTCTCTCTCTCCATTCATCATCATATAACACGTCCGACGCAGAATGTGGCCCTCATCACTGCGCGCCAACAAGCCTCTCGATCTCTGGTCAGTTCTCCCGTCACATGACCCTCATGCCCAAGGCGTCAGCCATGTCCAGGATCCATCTATTCCTGATCGACCCCCGGCTCTCCTTCCATGAACCACACCTTCCCTCACCATCCTCTCCAAACTTCTGTAACGGTAAATAATAAAGTTACTTGCGTATCCTTTACAGGACTTAGCAGTCAACCCCAGCATGTTTTGGCTGTTTGTGATCTCTAGGCAAGTTTACTTTCAGTAGTTTGTCATTGCTTTCTGAACGACCGGCACCCATACCATTTCATTTTTAAAAAAAAAAACAACGCAAGGTGGTATACTGCTAAATCGCCTGCAGCTGTATTTGGAAAGCGGTATGGGGGATTACGAACTGCGACCCTCTGCCGCGGAGCAGGTGTCAATATGGTCAAAGTACAAGCAGTTCAGTTTTAGAGACTGCTACTGTATAAGAGCCAGTTTTCTTCCATGTCCTGTTCTTGTAACATTTCAATGGTTTTCTTCCATGTCCAGGTCTTGTAACATTTCAATAGTTTCATCCAAGTTCAGGTCTTGTAACATTTCAATGGTTTTCTTCCATGTCCAAGTCTTGTAACATTTCAATAGTTTCTTCCATGTCCAGGTCTTGTAACATTTCAATAGTTTCTTCCATGTCCAGGTCTTGTAACATTTCAATAGTTTCTTCCATGTCCAGGTCTTGTAACATTTCAATAGTTTCCTTCCATGTCCTGCTCTTCTAACATTTCAATAGTTTTCTTGTATGTCCTGTTCTTGTAACATTTCAATAGTTTCTTCCATGTCCAGGTCTTGTAACATTTCAATAGTTTCTTCCATGTCCAGGTCTTGTAACATTTCAATAGTTTCCTTCCATGTCCTGCTCTTGTAACATTTCAATAGTTTTCTTCCATGTCCTGCTCTTGTAACATTTCAATAGTTTTCTTCCATGTCCTGTTCTTGTAGCATTTCAATGGTTTCTTCCATGTCCAGGTCTTGTAAAATTTCAATGGTTTCTTCCATGTCCAGGTCTTGTAACATTTCAATAGTTTTCTTCCATGTCCAGGTCTTGTAACATTTCAATAGTTTTCTTCCATGTCCCGGTCTTGTAACATTTCAAAAGTGTTCTTCCATGTCCAGGTCTTGTAACATTTCAATAGTTTTCTTCCATGTCCAGTTCTTGTAACATTTCAATAGTTTTCTTCCATGTCCAGTAACATTTCAATAGTTTTCTTCCATGTCCAGATCTTGTAACATTTCAATAGTTTTCTTCCATGTCCAGGTTGTGTTACATTTCAATAGTTTTCTTCCATGTCCACGTCTTGTAACGTTTCAATAGTTTCCTTCTATGTCCTGCTCTTGTAACATATCAATAGTTTTCTTCCATGTCCTGCTCTTGTAACATTTCAATAGTTTTCTTCCATGTCCTGTTCTTGTAACATTTCAATAGTTTCTTCCATGTCCAGGTCTTGTAACATTTCAATAGTTTCTTCCATGTCCAGGTCTTGTAACATTTCAATAGTTTTCTTCCATGTCCAGGTCTTGTAACATTTCAATAGTTTTCTTCCATGTCCAGGTCACGTAACATTTCAATAGTTTTCTTCCATGTCCAGGTCTTGTAACATTTCAATAGTTTTCTTCCATGTCCAGTTCTTGTAACATTTCAATAGTTTTCTTCCATGTCCAGTAACATTTCAATAATTTTCTTCCATGTCCAGGTCTTGTAACATTTCAATAGTTTTCTTCCATGTCCAGGTCTTGTAACATTTCAATAGTTTTCTTCCATGTCCAGGTCTTGTAACATTTCAATAGTTTTCTTCCATGTCCAGTTCTTGTAACATTTCAATAGTTTTCTTCCATGTCCAGTAACATTTCAATAGTTTTCTTCCATGTCCAGGTCTTGTAACATTTCAATGGTTTTCTTCCATGTCCAGGTCACGTAACATTTCAATAGGTTTTCTTCCATGTCCAGGTTGTGTAACATTTCAATAGTTTTCTTCCATGTCCAGGTCACGTAACATTTCAATAGTTTTCTTCCATGTCCAGGTCACGTAACATTTCAATATGTTTTCTTCCATGTCCTGTTCTTGTAACATTTCAATAGTTTTCTTCTCTTTCCAGGTCACGTAACATTTCAATAGTTTTCTTCCATGTCCAGGTCACGTAACATTTCAATAGGTTTCTACCATGTTCAGGTCTGGTAACATCTCAATAGTTTTCTTCCATGTCCTGTTCTTGTAACATTTCAATAGTTTTCTTCCATGTCCTGTTCTTGTAACATTTCAATAGTTTTCTTCCATGTCCTGTTCTTGTATCATTTCAATAGTTTTCTTCCATGTCCAGGTCTTGTAACATTTCAATAGGTTTTTTCCATGTCCTGTTCTTTTAACATTTCAATAGTTTTCTTCCATGTCCAAATCTTGTAACATTTCAATAGCTTTCTTCTTCTTGGTCCACGATTTTCTAAGACAGTTTCTGTAACATTTGAGATCAAAATCTCTATATTGCTTCTTTAGTTAGTGGCGCATATCTATAAGTTGCCTATCATAAGTTCATCATAGTAAATCTATAAGTAATTATCTATAAGTTGTTCGCCCGTGTGTTGCCGGGGCCCATACGGGGGAGCAAAGAATAGTAACACTGTTGCCTACCATGCATGTCGTAAGAGGCAACTAAGGAGGCTATGGTTCCATCGCCCTGCTACTGAGTGAGTGCGTGGCGCGACACTGTGAGCTGTGAGTTTCGCGTGGAATGCTTTTGCATCTGTCCGCGGTTGATTTTAGCGTTTTAGCGTGAACTGCATGTTCGGAACGATGACGGCCGGCTGTGGCTGGATTGACTGGTTTGCCTTTTTGGTTCACGAGTGCATTTTTCAGGAGATTCCTGGGAACTGTCGCTGTAGCTACGGAGTTCGTGCTTTGTGCGGCGCTTTCGGTGAGTCTATCTGCGGAAAGAGACCGAGCCATATGGAATAAAATCCGGGCCAATGAAGTCTTTCTGGTGACTGCCGTTTCCATCGACGATGAACTGTATTTTTCGTGGAGGACTTCTATGTTGGCATTCTGGCGGCAACATTATGCACAGTGTACCTGTGCGGGCTGTTGGATTGCCGACACTCCTGTCTATTCCATTGTTCACATAGGGCAGTGAGGAGCATTTTATGTGATATTCACTGGCACATGAACTGTGCAATATGGGGACGACCCGTTGCCGTGAAGTTGGAACCGCGACTGACTAACTAACTAACCTCTATAAGTTGTCGCGGGAAAGTTGCGTGTTTTCACAAATGTTCTCTCACTTCTTTAGTTAATGGCGCACACGTTGTCACGGGAAAGTTGCATGTTTTCACTATTTCTCTCTCAATCTTTACTTCATGGCCCACATCTGTAAGTTGTCGCGGGAAAGTTGCATGTTCTTGCAAATGTTCTCTAACTTGTTTGCTAATGTGCTAATGTTGTGCCATATGTTCTATACAGCTTAATCTACTCCATTACCCAACACAAAACACCCAGATACACCGACTCCCAGCTTCCTATACTCCTACAGGAAAAGTTCCACATGTCCTGACCCTGCCACAGATGTGCCGCAGCCAGGTACTTAAGACCCCGACCTGTGCGCTCATACCAGGCCAAACGTTTAACAACAAAACCGTTGTTTCGCGAGTTCAACTCAATGAGGAGATCTTTAATTCTGTAGCAATAAAATCGCCATGTTTTCCTCACTTGTTTACTTTCTCTCGCTTCCAGAGTTATGTGCTCTTGCTTCCATGGATTTTCCAGCAGCTTATCTTGCAAAAAGAAGTTGGAAATATTTCTGCTGTTGTCTGTTACATTTTGGGAGAACGGCATTAAATATAAGTAATGACAACTCTCTCTCTCTCTCTCTCTCTCTCTCTCTCTCTCTCTCTCTCTCTCTCTCTCTCTCTCTCTCTCTCTTTCTTTCTCTCTCTCTGTCTCTCTCTCTCTCTCTCTCACACACACACACACACACACACACAAACACACACACACACCTTCTTACATTTCACGACCTGTGGCATTTTTATCACATCTGTGGAGACTTCTGTTTCCTGTGCTGTCAATCTTTTCTGATACCTACGTTATGTTACCAAACTATGACGTCGAACTGTACAACATCTTTTCTCTTGGTTTTCCCCCTGCCTCTCTTCTCCCCCAACCCTCCTGTTACGACGATACACTCCAGCTTGACCAGCTGTCCTCTTCTCATTACATGTTTACAGGATGTGGTCTGTCTTTTTCTGATGCGAGTAACTTCTTCAGAAGTAAACTACATTTAAATCGTTACTGCTCCTTCCAATCTCCACGGTGTTAACATATTTCTACAAAACCAAATCTCCAGAGCTTCCACATAATGTGCCACTATTCTAATTGTCTAAGATTAGCTTCTGTATATTATTAGGATTGGCTCAGTATATTTCTTTAAAACTTTTTTCTCAACTCAACTAACACGAATAAAGTTACGTGAATAGTCTTTATCTTGAGAAATGCTGCCTTGGTGGGCTATTCTAAATTTTATTTCTTTAAAACATCTTTCACCTGTTGTTATTAAAACAGATAGTGAATGTGAAGTTTTCTCTTTACCTACCACATAAATGTATGGTGGCTTGTTACCTCCGCCTTTGGCATTAAATTATGGCACTCATGATAAGAGAGTGCATCCCCCTGTCAGGTGCACCGCTGACCACTTCATATGGTGAATACTCTGGTATCGGCAGAGCAGTGGCTAGTATGCTTGCCCGCCGGCCCAATGTTACGCGTTTGAATTCTCATAGAGGCGGGGACCTTCCAACAAACTGACATGGTCTAACAGGGCAGCCAGGTTTGAGCAAACACAAAGATTTCGTTTGAAATATAAGACTACTGAGGGGATAATAAAAACTCAACGTTCAAAGACCCGTATGATTATCTGGCATAAGTATTTCATCCACAAGTAGTACATATTGATGAACTTTATATGACTTATTACTCTGCGGCATGCATTTGGCCAGATTAGCAATATGCCAGGCAATAAATCATGCAACGTGCTGTTTGTGGCTTCTGTAATTAAATTCTTTCCTTTGTTTTTAATTTTTCTCATTGTATCTGTACTGTAGTTAAACCCATTTCTTTTGTTAGCTTAAACTGGGCACCAGTAAATGTAACCAGAAGTAAAGGCGGCTGCATCATGTTGAGCATATCCATCCATCATGTGCCATGCCGATAAGCGTGGGCAGTCATGTTTTGCCGTTTCACTCGTTCACCAGAATCGTGGATCAGCTCCGTGTTTCTGTCACGACCATGCCACGTGGCCAAGCCATCCAGGTGTTTACTTCTCGGCCTTCCTCTTGGTCTCTTCCCCTCGATCTTTCCAGTTGTCACTAAGTTCTCCAATTCATTTCTTCTCGTAACATGCCCAAACATTTTTGACTGTCTACGTCTATGTTGAGCACATCACTAATCAAGTTTCGATTAGTCTTTAAATATATGGAGCTAGCACGAGACTTCTCATTGGTAGAATCTTACGACATGCGTGGTACGTTTCCCTGATGGGTCCCTCTAACTTGTAAGTACTGTTTAACATGCCAATAATCCTTTTCCTGACTTTCAATGTTTAAACAAAAATCAAGCGAAAGTAAATAGAGAACAATTTTCCACGCCGTATATGGTGTTACCACCATATTTGTATAGACCAATGGACACTCTCGATGGCTGATGTAGACAATATGAAGCCGGCCGTCTTTACTTCCCTGCATATTTCTTGGTACCCCAAGTAAGTTGGGCCAGCCTCGGAACTCTGCTAATCGCCCAAGCGTTACCGGGGACGGAAGGAATAGGAACACTGTAGCCGACATGCATGTCGTAAAGAGAATGGCTGTGGGGGATGGCTGCATGATCCCGTGGGCAACCTTAGCTGCAGGACCCAACCAACGATGAGTAAGTCAATTCGTGCTGATTACAGACTGAATAGCCGACGCTGTGCCTCTGGCCCTGTGAGCCAGTTTCACGATTCACTGTTATATCGAGTCGAGGGTTCAAAATCAGCTGCCAATGATTTAAAATCAGACCGTTCAGCGTTGATTTCAATAGCATGAGGTGTCGAAAAGCTAATCCACATGCAACTATCGGCCCAGTGCACTAGAAGAAATAGCGCGTATATGTACTACGCTTTAGTTCAAAGCAAATTAACGCAAAAGCAAACAATGAAATAAATATTTAAATTGCTACCAAAATTCAAACGTTAAATCAATACTGCTGAGCTGATCAATACTGATCAGAACTATCGAGAACACTAATTAATTAAATAATCAATTAACTAATTAATTCCTTCCTTCCTTCCTTCCTTCCGTCCGTCCGTCCGTCCTTCCTTCCTTCCTTCCTTCCTTCCTTCCTTCCTTCCTTCCTTCCTTCCTTCCTTCCCCCTCCCTCCTGCCTGCCTGCCTGCCTGCCTGCCTTCCTTCCTTCCCCCCTGCCTGCCTGCCTGCCTGCCGTCCTTCCTTCCTTCCTTCCCTCCCTGCCTGCCTGCCTTCCTTCCTTCCTTCATTCCTTCATTCATTCATTAGCATGTCCTGTGCAGAACCTCACTTCCATAACAACCTTCCGGAAAACTTCTCGGCCATTTACAAGATGCCGCGCGTCCGATACACCCATGTGGAGATCATCTGCCACACACTGTACCCATCTTCTCTTTGGCCTTCCTCTTCCTCTCATATACACTTCATGATTGTTCTCTCTGAACATGACGTTTCAAGTGACCAAATTATGTCCATTTTCTCTGTTTTGTCGTCTTTAGTAGCCAGCCTTCTTCAGTATTCAGACGGAGAACAACTAACTTAACACACCAACAAGTTGAAAACCATCATGAACTGGTACCTGCGCATCGCAGATAGACAAACGGTGGGATAGATTCACTAATACTGAGATAAAGGAGAGATCTATACATATTTTGCCCAAGTAAGAAGCAAGGGAAAGTACTGGTGCTGGATAGGGCACACACAGATAAGATCTAATAATAGTATAACTATAAAGTTCTTCGTTTGGAAACCAATGACAAATGAATTATATTGAGATAAAACAATGACATGGACAACATAATTCAAAACAGAGATGAATATGCACAGTATATGGCGGAAGCTGCGGGATATGGAGGACGCTGCAGGAGACAACAAAAGAATTTGCGGGAAGTTGATTGAGGGCCTATGATCCAATGCTGGTTGAAGAAAAGAAGAATACTGACACCTCTTTTTAAAGGCATCTTTCCAAAGTAAAAACAAAACAACTCACATTAAAAGTACATACCACCAGGCATATAGCAGTGTTTTAGTATTGTATTATAACTCTGTAGTGTGACATTTGTTAAAGAGCCTGTCTGGCCGCCATTGCTGTTGATCCGCAGCCGAACTGACATGTTGTGACGTGAGAACTCCGCGCCGAGCGGGCAGGTAACGGAAGAAGAAAAATGACTTTTGCAAATGTGCCTGTTCCTCCTCCTTTCTTGTCCTATGTTCCTCTCTCCTATGCATTTTGTTCTCTCTCTTTCTTTCTCTCTCTCTCTCTCTCTCTCTCTCTCTCTCGTCTCTCTCTCTCTCTCTCTCTCTCTCTCTCTCTCTCTCTCTCTCCTTTATTGCCCATGTTGTTGGCCAAGTGCCTGTTTTACATACTGTCGACTGCACAAACGTGACCAAGTAGTAATCTTGGGTGTGAGCTTAACAACTTTTCACAGAACAGTACAGACATATTTTAACTCCACACAGAACAGTACGTACATATTTTAACACCGCAAACAGTACAGTTATATTTTAACTCCACATAGAACAGTACATTCAAATATAAAAAAAACCCACAGGACAGTATAGTCACATATCAACAATGGACAGAACAGTATAGACATATATCAACAAAACACACGACAATGCAGACAGATATCAACAAAACACACGACAATGCAGACAGATATCAACAAAACACACGACAATGCATACAAATATCAACAAAACACACGACAATACATACAAATATCAACAAAACACACGACAATACATACATATATCAACTCCGCCCAAGACACAACACACAGTGAAACCACACACACACAAAAATTAAACAATAAGACCCATCTCAGAAGAAACAGCTTTGAACTAACCACAGAACATAACAGAAAGAGAAACAATCTATATGCATTAACAGGATAAGAGGAAAAGTAAGACAATGAGATAAATGCCTGGATGGCTTGGTCACATGCCATTGTCGAGACAAGAACACAGCCCATAACCGAGGCTCTGGTTATCGAGTAAGATCGGCATCTCTCGTCTCATCACGTGATCACAAACGGTTGTCCTGTAGGGATGGGTAGTCTGTCCTTGTTTATTACTGTCTTGTTGCACTGGTTATATCTCTCTATTCACATACCTACCCTACCTACCACCTTTCAACAAATGTTGAACCTTAATACAATATTTATATTTCTGTTCTTTCTTCTTGTAGTCTCTCTCTCTCTCTCTCTCTCTCTCTCTCTCTCTCTCTCTCTCTCTCTCTCTCTCTCTCTCTCTCTCTATCTCTCGTTTTCTCTTCCACACACACACTTTCTCTCTCTCTCTTGTTTTCCATAGTCCCTCAACCTTTCTTTTTCTCTTTTCCGTCTCTCTCTCACTATCTCTCGTTTTTCTCTCCCACACACACTCTCTCTCCGTCTCCCTCTCTCTTCTCCGTTTCTCTCTTTCTATCTCTCTATCTCTCGTTTTCTCTTCACACATACTCTTTCGCTTTCTCTCCATAGTCCCTCAACCTTTCTTTTTCTCTTTTCCGTCTCTCTCTGTCTCTCCCGCGCACACACACACACACACACACACACACACACACACACACACACACACACACACATTCTCTCTCTTCCATACGTGTCTTCATTTTTCTCTTTCTCTTACTTCCTTTTTTCATTGTCTTCCTCTTTCCTTTCTTTTCTCCATAATTCTGATTTCCTCTTGCTTTCTTAAAAGACTCTGACATGAAGAGCCGAATATAAGATCTAATTTGTTACCCTTTGAAAATAAAGTTCAGTTCTTCGTTGTTTTTCCTACCACACCCCCCCCCCCTCTCTCTCTCTCTCTCTCTCTCTCTCTCTCTCTCTCTCTCTCTCTCTCTCAATCAGCAAATCATCCGTCTTTCGCCCTCTTTATTTCTACTCATGTTTCTCTCTTTCCCCCATCAATCTCTCTCTCTCTCTCTCTCTCTCTTTCTCTGTCTCTCCCTTCGTCTCCTGTCTCTTTTTCTCCCTCCCCATCTAGCTGCATTTCTCTCTCTCTCTCTCTCTCTCTCTCTCTCTCTCTCTCTCTCTCTCTCTCTCTCTCTCTCTCTCGTATCCTTATCTTTCTCCTCTCTATCCCCCATCTTGCTGTCCTGTTTTCTCTTTCCCCCAATCCGTCTCGTTGTCTCTCTCCACGCCCATCCATATGTATGTCTCCCTCCCTTCCTGTGTGTGTGCGTTGTGCTGTACGTGTGTGTGTGTGTGTGTGTATGTGTGTGTGTGCGCGTGGTGCAGATTCTGCAAACCATCAACCATATATTATACTATAACGTTTCAAATCCCCATTGTTAGTTTCTAGAAGACACCACTGTCACATACAGCTCTCTTCATATTTGTCTTCAGACGCACTAAGAAAACACAGCATATCTAACCCAACCGGCACCTCGACAGACGCTGTTTTGACCCGCTGTACCGAGAACTATTTCGAACACAACTATGCAAGCGCGAACAATGGCTGCATGCAACTCATATCAGCGACACCCATAGTAAATGACATTAAGGAAAATACATTAGATTACAGCTACACAAAAAAACAAGAAATGTTTAATCCAAAAACAAACCAGACACGCGTAATGATGCACAGATTTGAAGTCAGGAAAGATAAAATTTCATACCAAACTAACAGAGGGGTTGTTTCAAAGAACAATATAAATCCTATTTCTATGGCTGACGTTTAGAAACGTTCTATAGATTATGAACGTGGGCAATCAAGTCTTTGAGATAGTCAATTTATCAGTGTGTCTAAAAGTGAAGTTATTCAGATTACAACAACAAGATACACAGTAAAAGGAGGAGAATTTTTCAGTAAAAGACAAAGCAGTATATAAATACACTTGTAGAATTGTTGCTGGCAGGGAAGAATTGCGATGGAGCAGCACCTGAAGATGTCATACAGGATGGAAAGTAAACACATTTAGCTAGGGATTGTTGTCAGTCTGACTGCAGGCAAAATGCCGCTCCCAGAAAGGAACATCAGACAACCAGAAAGAAAGAAAACATTCTGATGACCAGACTGACATTTGTACACCAGGCAAGATAATTCATTATGAGGAAATCAGATCAGAAAAGTCAGTATAGGCATGTGGTGGCACTGGTGGTAGACCCATATATTAGGGGCGTTCATTTGAAACCCGTTCCAATGGCTTTATTGCAAACGCATGAAATATATATATATATATATATATATATATATATATATATATATATATATATATATATATATATATATATATATATATATTATATATATATAAAGTCGCTTAAAAGTCAACAGGGTCGACTTCATTGCACCGTGTCTTTATCCCATATGGCTCGGTCTCTGTCCGCAGCGCGGAAAGCGCCGCACAAAGCACGAACTCCGTAGCTCTACGGGAGCTCTCGACCCATAGGAGTCTCCAAAAAATTTCACTCGTAAACCAATATATATATAAGGTTGCTTCCGAATCGCCCGCCGCTGTGTTTCGAAAGCGGTATGCGAGATTACGAATCGCGTCCTTAACACCATCGTCACAGAGCAAGAGAGAGGTAAAATACGACATACAATTCAGCGATACAGATATAAGAGGCGGGACATGTATGACTCAGTGACAGAAACTAAAGTAGCCTGTCCGATAAGAACAGTAAATGACAGCACCAGACATAGCAGGATAGCAGACACAGTAACATACACATAGCCTACTTACCCAATGCCTTTCTGTCTGCTGTTTAGCACAGGTAGTATGTCTGAAAAGGTTAAACACACAACAATAAATAAACAACACACACAATAATGTACACCAATATAAAGTGTTCGGGTAAATCAAGATATTAGCTAGCCCAATGTCTTGGCGATGGCATTACCGCCGTCTTCTATACACAAGCATCTACATCTACACACCACAGACAATAACTCCTTCTAGATATTTCATTTTCACAGAGCTCAATACACAGAGGAATTAATTTCAGATATCTCATTTTCACAGAGCTCAACACGCAGAGGACATATGTTTACGTGTGTACGGCCCTGTGTTACCATGGCCCTTGAGTGAATCAAAGATTACTAACATTGATCTTCTTTGGGTGTCGTTAGAGGCGATTATAGTGGGTAGGCTTGTTACTGGAGGCTCCATCCAAAGTCCAAGCTACTAGAAACAAACTACAACCAAATAGGGACACACTCCATCTAGCTAGGGACAACCTACAACCAACTAGGAACAACCTACAACCAACTAGGAACAAACTCCATCCAGCTAGGAACAACCAACTAGAAACAAACTATAACCAACTAGGAACAAACCATAATTAGTTAGGAACAAACTACAACCAATCAGGAACACAAATTACAACCAATTAGGAACAAACTATAACCAAATAGGAATAAACTACAACCAACTAGGAATAAACTACAACCAACTAGACACAAACTACAACCAATTAGAAACAGACTACAACCAATTAGGAACAAACTACCAGTCATCATCATCATCATCTTCTTCCACTTCTGCCGTCAAGCGGCGTGGGGAGGAATAATTTGTGTTCCAGCGCCCGGTGGGTGGCACTGGATAGTGTCATTCCGTGTGGCTGTACAATGTCTTTGATGTCGTCAATCCATTTTCTTCTTGGACGTCCTCGTGGTCTCGTCGCAGGTGATCTTTGATGTAAGGCCAGTGATGGTAGTTGCTGGTGTTGCATTTTAACGACATGGCCAAACCACTTGATCTTCTGTCTTTCAATAAATGTGGCACAAGGTGTTGATCCCACAGTCTGTCTGATAATAGTATTTCTTACTCGGTCTCGGATTGTTAAGTTGGCAGCTCTCCTCAGGCATCTCATTTCGCAGGTGTTGATTTTTCGAAGGTGTAATTTGGATAAAGTCCAGATCTGAAATTGGTAGCAAAGGGTTGGTGAGAATATGCTGTCTACAACTAATTAGGAACAAACTATAATTAGTTAGGAACAAACTACACCTAACTAGAAACAAACTACAACCAGCTATGAACAAACTACAACCAACTAGGAACAAATTCCATCCAGCTAAGAACAAATTACAACCAACTAGGAACAAACTAAAACTACAACCAAGTAGGAACAAGCTCCATCCAGCTAGGAACAAACTCCATCAAGCTAGGAACAAACTCCATCCAGCTAGGAACAAACTCCATCCAGCTAGGAACAAACTCCATCCAACTAGGAACAAATTCCATCCAGCTAGGAACACGTGTAAAGATAAGGACAAGAGAAAAATAACTGAGCCAGACAAGACAAAAGGAGACTCCTAACCGGATTTGCAGGCATACGTCAAGCCATTGCTTGACCACGCTTCTTGCACAGATGGTAGAAGAAATGAGCTTTTATAAGATAAGTATGTTGGGATTGTGTGAAAAAATATGGAAATAAGCAAACAAAAAGCTTCTAACCACAGATGAAACAGTGCTGTTCTCGAGCCACACAGAAGAGATGCCCGCCACGGAGAAAGAGTGGCCCTAACGTTATCTACTGTTTCCTGGTCACCTGGTCGGCAGACAAGCACCGGGCGACCATGCGCCCCCCCCCCCCCCCCCAATTGAAATCTATGTAACATTCATTAAGTTCTTTTTCTTCTGTCTTCTTTGGCGCATGAGATTTCTAGTCGACCAAATGTGTCTTGTCACCGGATTTCTTTTTCTTCCATAGCGAAGTAATAATGAGAGAGATCAAAGAGAAGCCATGAATACTAATCGGAAGTTATAATATAAACGTTTTAAACTATACAGCTGACACTGTATTGGTTGCGTATAATGCAACAGATGTACAACAATTATTGGATATTGTAGTAACTAAGAGTGCAAAGAAAAGACTTTCCTTGAATATCAAGAAAACAGTAACAATGGTGATATCAAAGAAAAAGATGACACTAAACTATGAAATATAAATAGAAGGGAAAATTCTTAAACAAGTGGATAGTTTTAAATACCTAGAGACATTTATAACATCAGATGAAAGAAGCAGAACAGAGATTACGAGCAGATCAGGGCAAGCAAAGGCTGCATTTCGGAAAGTGAAGAGTATCCTATACAATAAGTCATTATCACTGAATGTAAGAAAGAGAGTGCTAAAGTGCTATATAGAACCTGTATTGCTATATTGCAGTCAATTTTGGAATGTAAATGAACAACGACTGCCTGAAAGAGGCTAATGAAATTATAACATTATACACAACAGTAAGAAATATACAAACAGCTTTCTTTGGTCATCTGATGAGAAGATAGGCATTGGAGAACATTATGACAACCAGGGAGAGGCAGACCAAAAGAGATGATGCTGGATGGATTCGGTCGGTGGCATGGAGGAATATCATCAGCAGAATTGATCCAGAAAACTAAAGACCCAGATCTGTGGAAAGTCATGAACGCCTACGCCAGCTGGCATGGCACTTGATGATGATGATGATGGTGATGATGATGATGATGATGATGATGATGATGATGATGATGATGATGATGAATTTGCCATTGCCTACTGAACGAGAAGTCAACGCTGAAAGTCCTACAGACTGGTATAGGAAATAAAAACACCAGTGTGGCTTCATAACACCGGAAGTGAGAGAGCAAGCGCATTAAACACACGGCCGCACTAACTTTCATGAATACACTCGAAGTAATAAAATAAAATTGCCGAAGGGATATCGGCAAGCTGCAGTTGCATAACGTAAACACATAAATTGTCGAACCGTCACAACCCCATAAAAATGCAATGACAAAGACAAGTTAGCAAACTGTTTAATTGTTTTTCTGATCCAATGAAATCTAGGTTGTCTAATTAATGTTTGCTGTTACGACAGGCAACCGGTTTTCCTTGTTATTTTCTTGTAGATGTAATCTTGTTAATTACGTTTATACGTAATTAATTTAATTTTTCTTCGAAAAGAGATTCTGTGTGTCTTGACATACTCATCTGTTTCTGGTTTAACTGTTTCAGTATATTAACAGATGCTCATGTAATGTACGCTTATTTCGGTGAATTTTAGAACGTAAACACGTTATGTAAACTCAGACACAGAAGCACGATAAATTTACGGGCTTGAATTCCAATATCATAATTGAATAAACGCGACAACTTTAGGTAAATTCACATGTCATAGAAGTAAGATAATTTCATGGACATATTGTCAATATAAGAGTTGAATAAACGCGACAATTTTGTAACGTAAAGACCAATGTTAGGGAAATTAACATACCATAGAAGTACAGTAAGTTCATGGGCATGATTGCCAATATCAGAGTTGATTTATTTTGTTGTTTCGGGATTTGAGATTTAAATATTGAGCACAACCCACAACTGGCAACGCTGATCGTATTCCGGTATGAACCTAAGGCCTATCCACGTCAATATGGAAGCACTATACTCAAGTTTCGCTCTCGTTTGAGCTCATCAGTAGTGCATATCCTTGACCAGAACCGGAAACAAACCCCGGATCACTGGCGTGTGAAGCGGGTGTGTAAACACTAGACCACGCGGCACACGCTGGACACGGCCAAATTATCACAACAGAATATTACAACGTCACCCATCGTAGGCTGTAGCACAAGATTTTCCCGATCGCCGCGACCGATGTCCGTCAATCGATGTGGACCCGAACGATCAGGACTTCTCACTGGCAAGGCACACCAGGCCGCCTAAAGTCAGAGTTGAATAAACGCGACAATTCTAGGTAACTTCAGATGTCATAGATGCAAGATAAATGGGCATGAATTCTAATATAAGAGTTGAATAAACGCTAAAATGTTATGTAAATTCAGATGTCATCATAGAAATAAGATAAATTCATGAACATGATTGTCAATATCAGAGTTATTATAAACGCGACAACGGAAAGCAAGCAAATGGTATCTGACACCGTGAGGGCAAGACAAATGACATAGACGGTAAACTGCTCTAAATCAGACGTAGAGAGTCAAAATGTTGTTGTGGTCATGTTATGGGAAGAAATACACTTAAACACGTGACAACCACACACTTTGAGGGGGGGGGGAGCCAGGGACAGACACAAATATAACAACCCCATGTGGCTGGGTCATGTGGCGTTATCTGGACTAGGACACAGACCTGATCAAAAACTGATGATCATAGGAGATGTTCAACCACGACCGTCCACCATTTCTGTAAGCCGCATAATGATGATGACGCACCATTGTGAGGCAGGCGTCGTAACGGTGAAGCCATTCCGCCCCTGGCATGTCGTATGTGCGGACATAATCAGCACGATAGACAACGGAAAAGACGGAGAGAGGGAGATCTTTATGGGAAGTTTAACCATGTGGGCAAGAAATAACAGATAAGGAGATTACAGGCAACATGTTCCACTTTACTGGGCCGGGTTTCATCTTCTCTCACTCCCTCCCTACCTCATCACCCACCCCCCCCCCTACATCCTTGCTCCCTCCATTAACACTTTCCTCCCTCCCTCCTAACTCCATCCCTCCCTCCTCCTTCCTTCCTGCCTTCATTTCTCATTCCTCCTTCCTTCCTTACTCCTCCTCCCTTCCTCCTTTCTTCTTTCTTCTCCTTCTTCTTTGATCTCCGAGAAGCGTAACTGCGCTTTGCTTGTTTACTAGCGCTGTAGTGAAGAGGCTACTAACGAAATTCGCAATCCGTATACTGCGTTCGAAACACAGCCGTGCAAATTTGGAAGCAGACCGCCTTGCGCAAGTTTCTGTATAATCGTAGGAGTGTCGGTCGTTCAGAAATCAATGGCAAACTACTGAACCTAAACTTGCCAAACAAACAAATAAAGAAACACAAGCAGCAAAAAATGCTGGCGATGTCCGTATCGTTCTATAAATGATGCAACTAACTTTTTAATATGTTTACAGCAGAACTGCGATTTTTGCACCGTTAGGACGACATCAGACTAATTCGAATGTTTATTGCACCGAATTTTATCCCATATAGTTCGGTCTCTTTCCTAAGAGCGGTCGATAGAAAATCGTCCCATGGAACACGAACATGGTAGCTCCACAGCCTCACTGGCCGCTTTTACTTCTCAGAACGTTTCCTGCAGCCAGTTTTACTCTGTACTAGGTGGAATTGGGATCTCAGACGTATTTCCCTAGTAGTTAAAAGTGTTGGGTAATATTCGGGAGTTACGGAAGCTTTCTGTGTAGGTACGGTAGTGAGGCAGATAGGGAAATGATCACCGCAATCCATCGCAGCGTGGCGTTGTATATGAAATGGCCTACCACTTTACACGCGTGTGGCAAGTGTCACGGGATTTCCCGGTCACGGGTAGCCAATTATGGGATTACATCTGCATAGTCAATCGCCATTGCGAATTACTATAAATAGATTATCTGAATTCCATACTAATTTGAAATTCAGTGCAAATGTTTCCAGGGTCGAACAGTGAGAGGGAGAGAGAGAGAGAGAGAGAGAGAGAGAGAGAGAGAGAGAGAGAGAGAGAGAGAGAGAGAGAGAGAGAAAAGGAGAGAGAGAGAAAGAGAGAAAGAGGGAGACAGAGAGACAGAGAAAGGGAGAGAGAGACAGACAGAGACAGAGAAAGAGAGACAGAGACAGAGAAAGGGAGAGAGAGAGAGAGAGACAGACAGACAAAGACAGAGAAAGGAGGAGAGACAGGACAGAGACAGAGAAAGGGAGAGAGGGGGAGAGAAAGAGGGAGAGAAAGAGGGAGAAAGAGGGAGAGAGAGACAGTGACAGAGAAAGGGAGAGAGAGGGAGAAAGAGAGAGAGGGAGAGAGAGACAGAGAGACAGAAAAAGGGAGAGAGAGACAGAGAAAGGGAGAGAGAGAGAAAGAGCGAGAGAGGGATAGAGAGACAGACAGAGACAGAGAAAGGGAGAGAGAGAGAAAGAGAGAGAGAGGCAGAAAAAGGGAGAGAGACACAGAGAGAGACAGAGAAAGGGAGAGAGAGACAGAGAAATGGAGAGAGAGACAGACAGACAGACAGAGACAGGGAGAGAGAGGGAGAGAGACAGGGAGAGAGAGAAAGAGAGAGACAGAGACAGAGAAAGAGAGAGAGAGAGAAAGAGAGAGAGAGAGAAAGAGAGAGAGAGGGAGAGAGAGACAGACAGAGAAAGGGAGAGAGAGATTGAGAGAGACAGAGACAGAGAAAGAGAGAGAGAGAGAGAGAGAGAGAAAGGGAGAGAGAGAGAGAGACAGAGAAAGGGGGAGACAGACAGACAGACAGACAGACAGACAGAGAAAGGGAAAGAAAGAGGACGATAAAGAGGGAGAGACGGAGAGAGAGAAACACAGAGAGAATGAGGGAGAGAGAGGAAGAGAGAGACAGGCGGATGAGTGATCGGTATAGGCACACATGCATGCGCACAGTAAGACATCAGGTGGGAATGCAGACAGACTGGATAAACATATAGGTGGCAAGAAAGACAGCCAGACAGACCGCTGGATAGACTATCACAAAGCTTTACTCTAGACCGGCATAACCTTGAGATACATAGACAGACCTGTAGTCAGACAGACAGACCTGTAGGCAAACAGACAGACCTGTAGGCAAACAGACAAATCTGTAGGCAGACAGACAGATACACTGACATGTAGACAGACAGATAGACAGACATGTAGAAAGACACATGTAGGCAAACCTGTAGGCAGACAGAAAGGCCTGTAGATATACAGACAGACCTGTAGGCAGATAGATCTGTAGGCAGACAGACAGACCAGTAGACAGACCAGTAGGCAGACAGACAGACCAGAGGGCAGACTAACAGACCAGTAGGCAGACAGACCAGCATACAGACAGTCCAGTAGACAGACAGTCCAGTAGACAGACAGTCCAGTAGACAGACAGACATGTAGACAGACAGAACTGCAAGCATGCAGACAGACTGGTATGTTGCGTAACATTAGTCTAACATAAATAAATCCACAGTGCAGTACGCCATTCTCCTACACTATCACAGCACAGTACGTTATATGTGCCAACACTGCTGTTTTTTTTCTTTCCGACCCGTAAGTGTTATATAAGGGTGCAGATGCATATGTGCAATGTCTTTTGATATGATCAAGTCTTCATCGGTCGTTTGATTTGATCAAGTCTTCATCGGTCGTTTGATTTGATCAAGTCTTCATCGGTCGTTTGATTTGATCAAGTCTTCATCGGTCGTTTGATCTGGTCAAGACTTTAGCGGTCGTTGCTAATATCATGTTCAATGTATATCTTTTGATTTGATCAAGTCTTCATCGGTCGTTGTGAATATCATGATCTATGACTTTTGGTTTCTCAAGTCTTCACCGGTCGTTGTTAATATGTTCTATGACTTTTGATTTGATTGGGAGCCTCTGTGGCGGAGTGGTCAAGCACTTTGACTCGTGCTCCGAAGGTTGTGGGTTCGATTTTGATTTGATTGGGAGCCTCTGTGGCGGAGTGGTCAAGCAGTTTGACTCGTGCTCCGAAGGTTGTGGGTTCGATTCCGGGCCGCGTCCTTCGGTTTACGAGTTAAATGTTTCGGAGGCTCCTGTGGGCCGTCACTAAAAGCTACTGAGTTGGTGCTTTGTGCGACGCTTTCCGTGCTGCGGAAAGAGACCGAGCCATATGGGATAAAACCCGGTACAATGAAGTCGACCCTGTCGACTTTTAAGCGACTTTTTTTTTCTTTTTGTTATTTGATTGATCAAGCCTGCATAGGTTGTTGTTAATATGTTCTATGACTTTTGATTTGATCACGTCTTCATCGGCTGTTGCTGATGTCAGGTTCTTTGACTTTTAATGTGATCAAGTCTTCATCGGTAAATGTTAATATCATATTATATGACTCGATTTGTTCAAGACTTGAATGGTCGTTGCTAATATCATTTTCTATGCCTTTTGATTTGGCCATGTCTATATGTTACCACGCTCATGATGTTTGTCATGGCATATGTATTTATACATTCCTTTTCTTAAATTTTACTTGTTATATTAAACTGATGCTGTGGCTTAGGGGATAGTGAGATGCACAATTTCACAATTTCCCGACACCAAGTTCATGGTTCTAAACTGCGATCGATTTGGAAGCAGGCCGTTGGCATTAATTCAGAAAGCAATGGCAAATTACTGAAGTAACATTACCTAGTACAGTGGTTCTCAGCCAGTTTCGAATTCCCCCCCCCCGGCCCCCCCCCCCCCCACCATGGGGGAATTTTAGAGTTTCCAGGAGGGGGGATTAAGATTATTTCAAGATCGCGTTAATACAAGAACCGATTACTTGATATTGTTTTTCCCTTCATACTTTACGGTTCTGTACGAATCATCCTTCTAACATTCATTTCATAAATTAAGTAGACCCACAAATCACGTGTTATGTGGAAGTCTAGACTTGTTTTAGTATGTGCTATTACATTTAGCTTCCATTACTATGTATACTATGTGGGGGCGGGGATGGCGGTGGGGGGGGGGGAGGTAGGAAATACGAAAAGGGGGGGGGGGGGATGATGTTCTGAAAATATGGTGAAGGGGGGCACAGGCCACATTTTTAGCTAGGAAATACGACAGGATGTGGGGAGAGGGGGGATGACGTTCTGAAAATATGATGAAGGGGGGCACGGGCCAAAAAAGGTTGAGAACCACTGGCCTAGTAGATCTGCTCCGTGACGAAGGCGTTACGGACGTAATTCAAAATCCCGCAACAAGCGTTCGAAACACAGCTGTGGGTGAATTCGCGTCAGACCGCCTTATGTTTCTTTACGAAGAGGTATGGGTGCTGGTCGTTCAGAAAGCAATGGCAAACTACTAAACATAAACTTGCCAAGAGATCACAACAGCTTATGCTGGTGTTGACTGCGACGTTCTGTAAAGGATATGCAACTAGTAAATCAATCACCACTAATAAATGTTTGGCTTGATTGCAACGTCCTGTGAAGGGCATGCTACTAGCTTCAAAAATATATTACGTTGCTCAGTATATTTGTCACGCTATATGGATTTATATATACTTGTTTTTCAGACATTGCTGATGATATTCACCTATAGAACACTCCTACACACATCACAACCCCCCCCCCCCCACTCTCTCTCTCTCTCTCCTTGCGCGCACACACACACACACACACACTTACAAACTCACACAAACACACACACACACACACACACACAGACAGGCGCGGGTTGCCACAACGATTTGCCCAGACTACAACAATAATTTACCAAAGACGCAGTTCGCTAACGCCCGCCCTGACAAGTCCTATCTGAACTGCCAGGCCGAGGCATGAGGCAATTTCCCTCGTCGACTGGCTCGGAAACTTCCCTGCCAAGCTTCGCCTCTGACCTTTCGCATTCCTATCTACTCGTAGACGGGAAACTCAATGCATGACACGAGAACAACTGCATGAGTAAAACGAGGGGAGGCCGGGGGTTTTGGGTGGTTGAGGGAGGGGAAGTTGCAGGTTTAGTGTTGCACCCAGTGGTTCTCTAGCGGTATGTACATTGGTGTCTGGGTGGCTGGTTGGCGAGAAATTTGGCTTTACGAATGAAGTCTGGGAGTTCGAGTTCTTGTAAAGCATCTCGATGATGATGTTTACGCACAGCGAGAGATAGGGAGAGAGGAGAGAGATATGAGTAAGATGAGAGAGAGAGAGAGAGAGAGAGAGAGAGAGAGAGAGAGAGAGAGAGAGAGAGGGAGAGAGACTGATTAAAAGAGGCGGAGAGAGAAAGAGCGCGCACGGCAGAAAGAACGAAGAATTAAGAGGAAGGCGAAAGCAGTTCAAGAGTAATACAGAAAAAGAGAAACGGACGTACAGACAAAGAAAAAACAGGCAGACAAGGACGAAAGACGTCTACCAGAATGGACGTCCTGGATTCGATACAGAGATAGAAAGAGACTTAGGGAGTAATAGAGAGAGGATGAGGGGGAGAGTTATGTAGAGACGGTGAGAGTATGCGTAAGCAGGAGGGGGAGAGGAAGACAACATGGGACGGACGGACATAGATATGAAAAGAAGAACGAAACGAATTCCAGGAGGGAGCATTGGAGGGAAGGGTGTATGGAGAAAGATTGTCACAAACAGGCAGACAACCGCAGGGGGACAGACAGACAGACAGACAGACAGACAGACAGACAGACAGACAGACAGACAGACAGACAGATCAATTTATACGGGAAGAAACACCATAAGTACCGCTACATACTGGGGTACGGGACTAGAAGTAATTAATCGATACGAATGAATGAATGTTTGATTGGATAGCTTCGCGTGCTACTTCTTCCAATGATTGATGGATTGACTGATTGATTGCGTCCAACTGCCATGTTCATATCAATATGGAACTACCCATTAGTTCTCCCCATCTCCTCCTCCAGACAACACTAGGAGCCTCCAAATCCGTGACACCGTTGAGGGTCCCAGTGCGTGTACACCAGAAGCTAGACATACCATAAATATTCTATTGTGAGTAGACGATCTAATTTTGCGCACTCCCCAGACTATTCAATCAACTCTTCACGATTTACAACTGCTGTGGGAATTTTAATGTGAACACGTGCTACCTGAAAACAGTATCGTTTGCATATACAAAAAGTCATCATCATCATCTTCGACTTTTGCCGCAAGCCTCGTTGGGAGGAATAATTTGCTCTCCAGACCCCGAGGGTTGGCACTGGATAGTGTCATTCCGTGTGATTATACAATGTCTGTGATGTCGTCAATCCATGTTCTACTCGGATGATCTCTTGCTCTCGTAGCTTTTCTTTGATGTAGAACCAGTGCTGGTAGTTAATGGTGTTGCATTCTAACGAGATGGCCAAACTATTTGATCTTCTTTTTTTCGACAAGGTGGTGATCCCACTGTCTATCTGATAACACCATTTCTTATTCGGTCTCGAAGAGTTAAGTTGGCAGCTCTCCTCAAGCATCTCACCTCACAGGTGTTGATTTTGCGTAATTGTGATTTGAGTAATGTCCAAGTTTGACATTGGTAATATAGGGTTGGTGTGAATATGTGTATCATCTGTCGTTGGTCAAAAATTACCTGACGTTATATGTAGAAAAGAGGGTACTGACATGTTGTATAGAACGTGTTATTTTACATGGCATTTGTTATTACTGCTTATAGTACCTTGCGATGTAGGACGGAGGGGGGAGGGAGTGGTTTGAGACTGAGGAATTAAGGCCGACTAGCTAGTCATCGTAACTGCAGGTTAGGGTGTTTTCTCCCCCACAGAAAAATATCCATAACCTTACCAAGGATCCGAACCCGGGTGTCCTGAATAGAAGCCCGGCGTATGCGGTGAGTCATGGAAATTGAACGAACAAATTAGAGAGCGCTTGGAGGCAACGGAGATGTGGTTCCTCAGACGAAGGTTGTGAACACCTTGAATTGCCTGAGTTGAGAGTCAAGAACCGACATCAGGTCACTCGGGACATTCCCATACGTGCTTCGTTATCTTCAACAGCCAGCGAAGAGTCCCGATACTAATGGCACCTGTAGCAGTCTGATTATGTGTCGTCTAGAGTTTCCTCGGTGTTCTGAGTGTCGATCAAGTTCTCTGGTCACTCCCTGTAGAGACATTCTCTCCCAGCCGTGATGATCTAACTGTTCTTCTGCACTATACACACGATTTCAGAGGACCCCGAGCACACGTTTTATCACTCCAAAATCCACCAAGTGTCAGAGCAACTAACAACGATTCTCTGGAAGAGGCTCATGAAAGAGGAATATCATATACAAATATAAGAAAGAGTCGGCGTTCGTTGGTCATATGTGAAGAGAGGCTGCGGAAAGCATTGTTACAACTGTAAAGATCGGTGGAAGAGAGACATTGTTACAACTGTAAAGATCAGTGGAAGAGAGACATTGTTACAACTGTAAAGATCGGTGGAAGAGAGACATTGTTACAGCTGGAAAGGTCGGTGGAAGAAGAGACAGAATTGATGCTGGATGGACAGACAATGATATGGAAAAAGATCATCTGATACAGAAGGTCAAGGACAGAACTCTGTTGAAGAGACATCAAGGCTAACGCCAGCTGACAGGGCGCATCATGACGACAATGCACACACAGTACCCGCTCTACATTGCCAGGTACAGGCTTGAGGAATGGCATCAGACACCGCAGTCAACATGAGAAATTACAGTAAAGAACCCTGCTCTATGCCTTTAGTGTACTGGATATATGGTGCCAGATCCACATGTGTATAGACCAACCGGCACTCCAGAGGTGGTCCATATCAAGCCGGCCCCTCTGACTTCAAGATATTCCCTGATATCCATTTTAGATTAATTGCCAGCGGAGCAATTAAAAACTCCGGCTCGGTGACTATTTGATCCCAAGCCAAGCGGACAAGTAACTATAGTATGTCCAGAAATGAACGCCGTCATTCACGATCAATTAATTTGAAAACTGTCTGTTGCATCGTTATGAAATTTTTCCTGCCGTCTTATATTTACCCCCACCCAAGGAATATGTCTTTGATAGGTCCAAAAGCAACTTAAATTATCGACAGCGGCGACATTTCTTTGATGTTTTGGGGAAAATGTAGAGAATTCACGCTAACAAACTAGTCTTACCGTAAACCACGTTATTTCTGGTTAAGGACACAAGTACAAGGCGTAGCCAGATTCGTATGGGAGTGGGTGCAATAAAAAAGTAGCTTCAAAGTAGACAGGGTCGACTGCATTGCACCGGGTTTTTATCCCATATGGTTCAGTCTCTTTCCGCAGGGCGGAAAGCGTGGCACAAAGCACGAACTCCGTAGCTCTAGCGACGACCCTCGGAAGTCTCCGAAAAAATGCACTCGTGAAATGAAGGAATCGAACATACAACTTCGGAGCCCGAGTCAGACGGCTTACCACTTCACCACGGAGACTCCCGAGAGGGGTGCAATGTATAATATTAGTAAAGACAGAGAATTTACAGAGACATGAGGTAAATAATGTGTAAATTGACAGGAAAGTAGAAGGAATATATTTCTTACCTTATGTTTCATTTCCTTCTTGTTTCTTCAGCTGCTGGTTAATAATTGTACACAAGTATTCATTTTACTAGGATGCATTTAGCTTTTTATATTGACTTCGTGAAAGTCCTCCGAAGTCGGAGAGTGTCTGCCTGTATGGCAAGGAACCACCAGTCTGCACACCAATAAGCCAGACATGGGACAACGGATACTCACGCAAACCTCAGGTCCTGTATGACATCACACTGATGTTGGACAACAGGATGTCTTCATCCGACATGGACTTAGCGTTGGAGCTCAAGCCAATGAACACAAGCAAGCAAGCAAGTTCGTGAAAGCTTTCAAATAGCTGTGCGTTAATGTGCGTATGTAGTGACCAGAAATGATACCGCAATTTAGTCATCATGTGTCCATTTTTAAGGATCTGTTCAGCTGTCTGTGTAGTTTGTTCACACGTACACATGGGTGACAGACCCGCTTTGAGCCTTCGTGAAAGATTGTCTACTCTGCTGTTTACTGTTCAGAGACGGAACATGATTACCTGTTCTGCACTATGAAAATAGTTGTCAGTGTCTCTGTAGTGGGCTTTCTTCTTAACTACCAAGATGTTGGTCCTCTTTTCATTGTAGTTTATAGATTGATTCGTATGCACTTGTGTTGTCCCCTAATTTGACAACGTGTTTGATCTCACGTTTCTTGTTATGCCACAATATGTCAGCTCCCACCGCAATATTACTCTTCTGTTGGTATTCAATGTGCTCAGTGTGTGTGTGTTTTGTATTTTAGTACCAGTTGTTGTTGTGTTTTTTATTACCCGTTGTTTGTCACCGCTGAGGGCTTGCGGAATTGAAAATTCATCACTGTGGAATACAAAATGTTGCCATTGACATTGTGCTGATGCTGTAATGTTTAGGGCCTGCAATTCGTCTGAATGGTTGGAGCAAAATATCCCAGTAAGCGTGCACGCGGATTAAGGTCTGCGATCTGCTCAGACCTTAATCTGTGTCAGACGATTCCAGCAGGTTGATGACTGCTCTCGGTTGCATAAAATTCAATCCATCCTTTCTCCAATAGTCCTCTTCCCCTTTCAATACATGGTCCTCACATTTTCCCAGTAACTTGTATCAATATTTAATATCGCGGACTAGATTAGTATTTTGACGTCAGAAAATTTGAATATAGTATTTTCAACTGCCACCTGTCCTTTAATTTTAGCCCACACAAGTTCTATAAGGTAAAATGAGAGTGGTACGGCGGTAGTCTCAAGCAACCATGACGATGCTTTTCTATCAACTTTTCGATTTGTTATTTCTTGCTTTTTTTTTTTGGCGTCTTTTTTACAAGGGACAACAATTCCAGCTAGAAATACCTTTCTGGAAATGGTATGTTTCCCATTCGGAGCCATATCTTTATTGCTCCCTTTGTGCTCGATGCTGTAGGTATTTTGTCTTCTTGGGCAACAACACTGATGTCATGCATTGTCCATAATTGGACACGACGGTACATCTAAGGATGGAAGCACAGTATTCTCGAGCCAATCTCTAAATACATTATTATTAATCTTATTATCATTTTGTCTATATGCTTTGATACGAACACGAGCCCAGCATTCTGTTGTAAGCCATTATGCGTATTACCAGCATGGGCCATGATCAAAAGCTGTCCTATACTACTGGGCACATATCGCTTTATCTGTCCATCCACTGATTGTCATTCTTTATCACTTGTGTGGTGCGCATTGATCCACATTTCATCCAAATACACTATGCCATAATTTTCTTTGCGCATTTCCATTATTTCACGTAGGTATCTGCTTCTCATGGCTCCTAAATGCGGTTGCTCGCAAAGAATATTTCTACCTCCCTTGTACTTTCTAAAAGTGAAGATAATGTACTTATAATTTTCCACAAAGTTGTTTTCGGATAGCTCTATGCTATTGTTCTTTCTCAACCAAACCATACGTTTTCTAACAGTCACTGTTTCTTTGGCATCCAGCATTTTTATAATTCTGGATAATCCTGGATATGAAATCCAAAATTTGTATAATGTTAGGAGCCACCGTGGCGAAGTGGTCAAGCCCTTTGACTCGAACTCCAAAGGTTGTATGTTCGATTCCGGGCCGCATCCTTCGGTTCACGAGTTAAATTTTTCGGAAACTTGTGGGTCGTCGCTAGAGCTGCGGAGTTCGTGCTTTGTGCGATGCTTTCTGCGCTGCGGAAAGAGACCGAGCCATATGGGATAGAACCCGGTGCAATGAAGTCGACCCTGTCGACTTTTAAGCGACTTTTTAAAGCATTTTTATAATAGCTCGCCTTATGACATCTTTGTCAAAGCTGTCTACAATAACCTTTCTACCTACCGTTTGGTTATTTCGTGGTGGTTTAATTCCAGATTCTTGCACCCATCGACGAAATGACCGTTTACTCAAACCCAATGCATGCACTGTTCTTTATTCGGAATGTGTAATAGTATACCTGCGATCAGCTTCTATACAAAAATATGTGTACAACTTCATTGCGATGCTTTGAAGTGTATATACAATTTCGCATTCAATCCCACTGAAAAATATTCACACATTTCAATATTAGCGATAAGTGGTAAGATTTAAAAAAGATAATAATAATAATAATAATAATAATAATAATAATAATAATAATAATAATAATAATAATAATAAGGTTTCATGAAATAACCCACAGTTTGACGACAACTCTGAACAGTCCCAGTTTAAACTTCGCGGCGTTCTTGGCATAAGGCCAATCCCGTGAAAAACGTAAAATATTAAACATTGACCCGTAAAGTATATACCGCATATAAACAAACTTTGAAATCTGCTGTAAACTCTCCGGAACAAAAATTGTTTTGTTGGGTAGACATAATGATAAGGTTATATGCTAAATCTCATCATTTTCCTTCAGTTGGTTACTGAGATATTGAATTTTATATTGGGGCAGACAAAAGTGAACACACTATAACTTTTAATCTTCATTTGTAAATTAAAGTCAAGAAAATCCACCCATCCATCATGTGCCATGCCGATAAGCGTGGGCGGTCATGTTTTGCCATCTTACTCTAGTCGTGGATCAGCTCCGTATTTCTGTCTCGACCATGCCACGTGGTCAAGCCTTCCAAGTATTTACTTCTCGGTCTTCTCCTTGGTCTCTTCCCTTCGATCTTGCCAGATTTCACCAAGTTCCCCAAGTCATTTCTTCTCATAACATGCCCAAAAAATTTTGACTGACTAAATCTAATGACTAATCAGTTTACGATCTTCATTTGTTTCTTGAAGGACTTGTTCATTGGTTTTTCTGTATGTCCATGGTATTCTTTGCATTTTCCTCAGAAACCACATTTCCACAGCCATCTGATGTTTTTCAGCTTGACTGCTCATTGTCCACGCTTCACATCCATACAAAAGTACAGGTTCTATGTAGCACTGCAACACTCCTGTTCTCGTTTCAATGGATATCTTGACAATATGATTACCGTTATCATCAAAGTCAGGTATGAACACAGGAATGACGAATTCCTGATCAAAATTGTGAATGTCCTTTGCAGAATGTTGCGTTCAACCTCAATCCCAACCCTATGTGAATTTTCTAATCAATTTTACGTTCAGCAGTTTGCCATTGCTGTCTGAGTGGGAAGTCAACACTGAAATCTCAGCTGACCGGTAAGTTGAATCCACTACCACGGCGTCTGGGCACCGGAAACGGAAAGGAAAATCCCAGGCGGAAACGGAAATCGTGACATGAGGTAGCCACGTGCGAAAACGTGTTATACATAATACTGACCTAATGATCTACTATGATATTAGGAAGTAAGGATAGGCATTGGTATTTATTTCATCTTTGGAGTGCTAGACAAGTTAGTTTCATTTCCTTTACATGACGTGTGATTTCTTGGCAAGAATACTTTCAGTAGGTTGCCATTGCTTTCTGAACGACCGGTACTAATACCATTGCATAAAAACTAACGCTAGGCGGTCTGTTGCCAAATTGCCCACAGCTGTGTTACGAACGCGATATGCGGGATTCAGAATTGCGTCTGTAAACCCTTTGGCATAGAAGAAAAGCGAAGCATGCGTTTATACAGACTCTAAAAGTATGCTGGCGTTTGCGCAGCTAATGGAAATCTCTCCCACGCGGAATTTTTTTTTTTCGCTTATCCTTTACAGGACATCGCTGCCAACATCAGCATCTTTCAGCTTATTGTTGATTTCTTGGCAAGATTACGCTCAGTAGTTTGCCATTGCTTTCTGAGCGACCAGCTCACATAACCCGTTAAGTTACGACTCGGAGAGAACCGACACCAATTCTCGCGCACGTCACGTTACTCACAAGAGTATACGGGATTACGGAGAAAGCCGTGTAACCCTAGACCAGGAACCGGCCCCACGCCGGATAGATCAAGGAAATAAAAGCCAATCGATGAGACATACGGCTGTAACGGCTTAAATTCATGTGGTTCTACTTCATAGAACAGGGTTTTATACCGGTGCCTCGCGACAAAGAGGCTGTGGGTTCGTTTTCGGACTCCGTCATTTGATTAACGAGTTTAATGTTGTTCGGAGTTGAGAGTTGTCTGGATGTCGTCTTTGGAGCTATGGAAGAGGAGCTCTGCGTGACGCTGTTGGCAGTCCCCAAATGTCGTCGTTGGGGCTATTGCGGAGGAGCTCTGTGTGACGCTTTTAGCAGTACTCGGATGTCGTCGTTGGAGCTAGGGAGCAGGAGCTCTGTGGCTGTCGGCAGTCCCCGAATGTCGTCGTTGGGGCTATGGAGGGGGAGCACTGTGTGACGTTGTTGGCAGTCCCCGAATGTCCTCGTTGGCGCTATGGAGGAAGAGCTCTGGGTGACGCTGTTGGCAGTCCCCGAATGTCAGCGTTGGGACTATGGAGCAATATAAAATGACATAAAGTATTCAGGAGCTCTGTGTGACGCTGTTGGCAGTCCCCGAATGTCAGCGTTGGGACTATGGAGCAATATAAAATGACATAAAGTATTCAGGAGCTCTGTGTGACGCTGTTGGCAGTCCCCGAATGTCGTCGTTGGGGCTATGGAGGGGGAGCTCTGTGTGACGCTGTTGGCAGTCCCCGAATGTCATCGTTAGGACTATGGAGCAATATAAAATAACATAAAGTAGTCAGGAGCTTTGTGTGACGCTGTCGGCAGTCCCCGAATGTCGTCGTTAAGACTATGGAGGGCGAGCTCTGTGTGACGCGGTTAGCAGTCCTCGGATGTCGTCGTTGGAGCTAGGGAGCAGGAGCTCCGTGACTGTCGGCAGTCCCCGAATGTCATCGTTAAGACTATGGAGCAGGAGCTTTGTGTGACGCTGTTGGCAGTCCCCAAATGTCATCGTTGGGACTATGGGGCAATATAAAATGACATAAAGTAGTCAGGAGCTCTGTGTGGCGCTGTTGACAGTCCCCGGATGTCGTCGTTGGGGCTATAGAGGAATAGCTCTAGTTACGCTAACGGCAGGCCGCTTTGTGGAAAGAAGACCGAGATATCTGGGATAGAACCCGGTGTCCCCGGGAAGGTTAACCCGGTCAACAAATGCCCGCAGAAGTCGGATGTGTCGGCCTAACGGCGCAAGAACGCAGCTCTGCTGTAAACAGGCACAACGCAATCACATCCGAAAAAAAAACTCCGGATGAACGAAGAAGAAGAAGAAGAACCCGGTGTAATGCAGTCAATTGTCTGCCCTTGGACACTTTCACCCTATTTAATAGCATATGGCCCGATCTTGTTTCCGCAGAGAGATTTACCGAAAGCGTCGCACAGAGCACGAACTCCGTAGCTCCAGCGACGAACCCAAAGAGTTCTACTAAAACAATGATCTGGGGATCCGAATATTGGACCCCAAAACGAACCCACCACCTTCGGGTCGGCAGGTATGCGGGTTAACCAACTTTGCCACGGATGCGTGAACCTGCTGCCTTCAAGGTCAACTGAGAATTGTTAAAGACCAATGTTAGTTTTGTGCTCACTTTGAACTCAACCGTAGTCCACACACGTGCTACCGCTTTCAGTGCACTGGGCTGATTTTTACGTGTGGTTAACTTTTCCTATTGCCAATGTCCCTCACCATCGGGCGATCCCGCTCTGGCTTTAGAGGTACTTGTAATTTACGTCCCAAAGTCAAGTACGAAGAGTCAACATTTTATTCCATCTGCCTGGTATGAAAGAACAACAGAAAGATAAAAACAAGTTTGTTGTGGCAGAAATATTACACTTGTCTTATTTCTTTCATCAACTCTATTTTCTTGCCAAGCCTCTCTAGAACCCATGTATTTGATTGCTTTCGTTTCCTGACACAGACACAGACAAAGAAACAAAAGAGAAAAATGAACAGAAAATGAAACAAAAGAGATAGAGAAATATACAGAAAAAGAAACACCAGACAGTGAGAACTACTTTTTGTAACAGCATGCGGGAATAAACACGAACAATTTGTCGTCCCCTTGTGCTCCTAACGCAACCAGGCAGTGCGGATGTAGTAGTTTTCCGGATGACTGATTACATAATTGTTTGATATGTTAACAGCCCGCCAGGACCCGGCCGTGGCTGAGTTGTCAGGGCGCCAAATAGAGAACTGATTGTCAGCAAATTTTCAGTTATTTCGGCCTTCTGGGTTGTTGTTAGTTCGGGAGATTTCAGAGGCATGGCGGAGACCAGGGGAGCTAACAATGACAGCATGGCTGTCACGGACTATTAGTGGCACATAGATTTTAATTGTGTCTAAGTGTGGGAAATGCACTGGTAGGTAGAGAGCGGAGAGGGAGGGATGCCGAGAGGGAAGGTTAGAGGGGATCGGGGAGAATGTGAGGAGGTAGACAGACAGAGAGTTTGAGGAAATCAGAGAGAAGGAGAGCGGATAAGGGAGAGTTTAAGAGAGAGGCAGGAATGTGAAGCGTGAGTTAGACGAGATTATGGAGAATAAGAGAGAGATAGACAGTGGGGAATTGAGGTAATAAGAGAAAGAGATAATGGCATACATAGACAGAGAAAGAAAGAAAGAAAGAAAGAGAGAGAGAGAGAGAGAGAGAGAGAGAGAGAGAGAGAGAGAGAGAGAGAGAGAGAGACTCATGTCGAGTGAGGACTGAAAGAGTGGGTTAGAGGAGATTATGAAGAATGAGAGAGAGGTCCTACATTCAGAGAGAATGAGAGGACGGAGTGAGAAAGAGAGTCACACACACACACACACACACAAACACGCACACACACGCACACACACACACATATATATATATATATATATATATATATATATATTGTGTGTGTGTGTGTGTAGAGAGAGAGAGATAGAGAGAGAGAGAGAGAGAGAGAGAGAGAGAGAGAGAGAGAGAGAGAGAGGGAGAGAGAGGGAGTGTTTGAGGAAATCCGAGAGAAGGAAGGCATGGCACACACAAAAAGAGGGAGACTTTAAGACCGAGGGAGGGGCGGGAAGAGTGGGATACATGAGATCGTGGAGAATGTGGGGAGAGAAGGGGTGGGGGTCGGTGTTCAGGCAATCAGAGAGAATGAGAAAAAGTCAGACAGACAGACAGACAGAGGCAATCCAAGAATGAGCGAGAGGAGAGAGAGAGAGAGAGAGAGGGAGAGAGAGAGAGAGAGAGAGAGAGATAGAGAGAGAGAGAGGGAGAGAGAGAGAGAGAGAGAGAGAGAGAGAGAGAGAGAGAGAGAGAGAGAGAGGGAGAGAGAGAGAGAGAGAGAGAGAGAGAGATAGAGAGAGAGCGGGAACGAGACAGATTGTTTAAAAGAATGAAAGAAAGCGAGAACGAGAAGGAAAGGAAGGTTGGTTGTTTGAAGCGATGTGAGAGAATGAGAGGTGAGGGTAAAAGGCTTAGAGGTAATTAGAGAATGACAGAAGAAGAGAGGTGTAAAGTAATAAAAGAGAATAATAGAAGGACCAAGTGTCGGTTTGATTTTTCTTTCGCTCGCTCTGAACTCAAGCATAGTCCATACAATCTACTTCTAGTGACACTGGATTGAATAGTACGTGTGGATTAGCTTTCCTTATTACCAGTGTCCGTCGCCATCAGACGAACCTACCCCGACTTCAGAGGCACTTGTAATTGACGTCCGCATGTCAAGGATGATAGGTCAACATTTTAGTCCAACTGAATGCTGAGGTTGATTGTGTGAGACAATGAAAGAGAATGAGTAAAGGAGAGAGGGTGAGTTTGAAGTGGTCACGGGGAATTAGAGAAAGGAAGAGGAAGAATGTTTACGGTAGGAAGGAAGGGAAACAAGGAGAAATAGAGAGTTGCAGGGGAAAAGTGTTTGCACAAGGATGGAGAGAAAGGGTTGTAAACAATCAAAGAGAGAGGGATAGTTATATGGAGAATGTGAAAAACTGCGAGAGAGGGTTAGATGAATGGGAGAAAGTAAGAGTGGGGTAGCAGTTCATACAGGAGGTATACACAGGAGAGACGAGTATAATTAGAGACCAAATGAGAGACAGAATAGAAAAAAACAAGACAAGATGCATAGGACAGGATGAAAGTGAGGATAAATATTAAAGAAAGTAATGAATGGGGGGGGGGGGGGGGAGAAGAAGGGATATAAGAGATGTAGAGTGATGAGAGAGGGTTTGACGTGAGAGGAAGACGTAGGTAGAGGGAAATGTTGTGGACGAACCATAAAGGGAGGACGGGGGATTTACAGAAAGAAGGTAGAGTTAAAGAATGATGTAGCTAGACAGGTAAGTAGGTATATAGGTAGGTAAGTAGGTAGGTAGTTAGGTATATATGTAGGTAGGTAGGTAGGTTGGTAGGCAGGTAGTTTGGTGAAAAGGTAGTTAGATAGGTAGATAAGTAGGTATATAGTATGGCATATAGGTGGACAGGCAGATAGGTAGTGAGACAGGCATATAGGATGACATATAGGTAGGGAGGTAGGTAGGTAAATATGTAGGTAGCTAGGTAGGTAGATAGGTAGGTAGGTATTACTTAGGTAGGTAGGTATGTATTAGGTATGTAGGTAGGTAGGTAGATAGGTATTAGGTATGTAGGTAGGTAGGTAGGTATTACTCAGATAGGTAGGTAGGTAGGTAGGTAGGTATTAGGTATGTAGGTAGGTAGGAGTAAGGTAGGCAAGACTGGCAGACGGAAAGACCGACTGACAACGTGGCCGAGCATACCCGACCCACAATGAGAAAGACACAGGCAGAGAGATGCATACTGAGAGGGAGGGTACAGAAAGTCGGGAGCGAGAGACGAGTGTTGAAAGAGTGAGTCAAGAGAGTACATAAAGAGACAAAGAGACAGAGAGAGGTGGGGAGGAGGTGTTTAGGTGGGGAAGAGAGAAAGAGAGGAGGGAGAGGGGGATAGGAAGAGAGAGAGAGAAAGACGGAGAAGGGGATATGGAGAGAGGTAGAAGTAGACAGGACGAGAAACAAGGAGACAGGAAGAGAAGGTGAGAGTGGAAGTGAGGGAGCGAGTGGAAGGGAGAGAGAAAATGAAACGTAATCCAAATATGAGAGATGAACATGAGATGTGTGCAGAAAATCATAAATAAGGAGACAGAGACATTATAGGGTTTGGGGAAGGGATGAAAAATAAATTATGTGAGGGGTGAGGAATAGAGAGATGTCCAAAAGAGACAGGCATAGACAGTGATGGAGGAGAAAGAAGAGTAGTAGAAGGAGGAGGAGTGGGAGGAAGGAAGAAGGAGTAAGCAGAAGGAGTAAGAAGAAGGAGTAAGCAGAAGGAAAAAGGAGGAGGAAGCAGGAAGAGGGGAAGAAGGAGAAGGATGAAGAAGAGGAGATGGATGAAGGGGGAGGGGTGGAGGAGCAGAGGCAGCAGCAGAAGGAAAAAGAGAAGAAGAAAGAAGGAAAAGAAGAAGGAAGAGAACAAAAACGAAGATGGAATGGAAGATGAAGGAAGATGAGGAAAAAGGAAGATGAGGAAAAAGGAAGATGAGGAAAAAGGAAGATGAGGAAAAAGGAAGATGAGGAGGAAGGAAGAATAAGAAAGAAGGAGAAAGAAGAAGGAGAAGAAGGAAGAGTAGAAGAAGGAAGAAGAGGAAAAAGGGGGAAGAAGGAAGAGCAGAAGAAGGAAGAGCAAAAGAAACAAGAGAGGAAGAAGGAAGAGAGGGAGAAGGAAGAAGAAGAAGAAGAAGAAGAAGAAGAAGAAGAAGAAGAAGAAGAAGAAGAAGAAGAAGAAGGAAGAGAGGGAGAAGGAAGGGAAGAAGAAGGAAGAAGAGAACGGAAAGAAGAAGAAGAAGAAGAAGAAGAAGAAGAAGAAGAAGAAGAAGAAGAATAAGAAGAAGAAGAAAGACGAGAACGGAAATTAGAAGAAGAAGAAGAAGAAGAAGAAGAAGAAGAAGAAGAAGAAGAAGAAGAAGAAGAAGAAGAAGAAGAAGAAGAAGAAGAAGAAGAAGAAGAAGGAGGAGGAAATAAGGAGAAAGAAAGAAAGAAAGAAAGAAAGAAAGAAAGAAAGAAAGAAAGAAAGAACCACAAAAGTAAAGTAGACAGCTTAACACAACAACATAAACATGAATGAAACCACAGTACACATTACACACAGTACTTGCGTAAACTGCACGCAGCTGAATGAACATGTGTCTTACACAACTCCTCGTCTCCCCTCTGTCGAAGCACCATTAGTTACGCCGAATTACCGAGACATTGTGAGAACACAACGCAGTCAGGAAACCTTATCCATCTCCGGCCTTTGCGTTCTCAAGTTGCAGAAACAATACATGCAATCTTAGATCAACACAGCCGCGACTCGCGCGGGTCAATTCCATAAACTATTGTTTCGCTTTCACACATACGAATCCCAACTTTAAATACCCATGCACATTGAACCACTCACTACATGGGGATCTGACGGGAGGAAATGTAGAAAACTGGCAGCGGAAAGAGAGAAAGGAAACTAATTTAGTTATTAAAATAAATAAGAAACCTTGGGTATGCATAAGCGGCGGTGGAAGTGGCCGAAGGGGGAACTTGGGGGAGAAGGCAGAACTTTGTATTTGTGGAACCACGAGGAAAATAAACAATGGGGTTTTGCTGAGTCTGGAAATTATGAACGGAAAGATTCTAATGTGGGCACAAATGGTTGTTCACTAACGATGTATGTCTTACAGAGGGGTTTTCAAAATGTTGACTATGCGTTATTGGAAAACTGCATCTATAGAGACACAGTCAGTAGCGGCTGGCCAGGGAGTCAATTTGTGCGCCTCCTTTAGCATTACCCTAGTTTTACTGTCCTTGTAAAAGCTTTGCCTCTTGGCAACCAATATATTTTTAGACCAGGTCCGCTACTGGTTGCAATGGATGTTAAGTTTTCTACATGTAGTTTTTTTTTATTTTTACAGAAAGTTGCATTCAACTTCAGCATTTATTGGCTGTTTGAGATTTACATGGCAATGTTACGTTCAGTAGCTTGCCACTGCTTTCTGAACATCTGACGCTCATACTATGGAAATCAAGGCAGGTGTTCTGCACTAAAATCGCCTGGGGCTGGTTTCGAACACTTGACTCGGTATGTCGCGGAGCTGTGAGACTGCGTTCACTAAACCCCAGGGTACTGACGACGAAGCGGTTGTAACACGTAAAACACCGTGCCTCGGTTTGGATAACAGGGGGACGGAAGTGATGTAATATCAAGGAAAATTAGAGGAGGGCATCATGAAAGAACGGATAAGAGCGCTCGCTCTAAATCTTCCTGTGTGCTGACACACGCTGTGGTAGCGGGTTCAATTCCTACACCGGTCAGATGGACTAAAATGTTGGCGTCTCATCCTTGACTTGTGGGCGTAAATTACAAGTCTCTGAGAAGTCAGAGAGGGTTTACCTGATGGCGAGGGATATTAGTAAAATATACAGCTAATCCACACGTAAAGATCAGTTCAGTGCACTAGAAGTAGTAGAACCTATATCTAGACAAAATACACAGAGCTGACCCACGACTCTGGTGATCGTGTGAGATGGCAAAACATGACCGCCCGAGCTTATCGATATGGCACATCATGATGATGATGAAGCACTGCATTTGACAAAGCAGGAACATGATTGAGATTGTTATGTGGCATTTTTTAGGCCTAAATAAACGAGGGCATACGTGGCCATACTTCCCATCACTTAGCAGGCGACGATACATGCGTCCGACTACTCTTGTGACATTATCAACGCAGCTCCTGATCAAAACCAGGAAGCTGCAGCCATCATTGTTTTGCCACTTGATGCGAAACCAACACTAGAACATGTGACTGATTTGAAAATGTGTGGAAAGAGAGATAGAGGAAGACAAAAAGAGACTTTTCTTGACACCTTTGTGTCATAGCACGGAAGGGTGTCAGCGCACGACTTGATACATGCTTTGGAAACTGCCAGACGTGGAGAAGAACGATCGCCCACGCCAGCCGGCAAGGTACTTAATAATGAGTGTTGTAGAGGTGGGATGTTTACACATTTTAACGGAAGGACTCTTCACTATCATCACGTTACAATAAAAGGGGAGCTGTAGTATTGGCTAGCGTATCAAAGTAGCGTAGTGATCAGAAGAATTGTAGCAGCGAAGCGGCTAATGGAGCGGTAATATCTCTCTCTCTCTCTCTCTCTCTCTCTCTCTCTCTCTCTCTCTCTCTCTCTCTCTCCTCTCTCTCTCTCTCTGTGGGTGGTGAGAGTGGGTGGTGTGTTGGTTGGGGATATTGTGAGGGTGGGGTATGTGTGTGTTAGTGGGGGTATGTGGGGTGGATGGGCAAGGGTATCTGTGTGGGTGCAGGTGGGAATATTGTGTGGTATGTGGGTGGGGGATATGTGTGTGGTGTGTGGGTGGGGATGCATGGTGGTATGTGGGATGTGTTGGTGAGAGATATGTGTGCGGTGTGTGGGTTGGGCATATTGCATGGTAGAGGATGTATGTGATATGCAGGTGGGGCGTATGTGTGGTGGGGGATTGGGTTAGGGCATGTGTGGGTGGGTGGAGGATGTATGTGTGGGTGGTGGAGTGTGTGTGAGTGGATTGGGGATGTATAGGTGGTTAGGGAGATGTGTGTTTGTGTGTGTCGGGGTAGGGAGATGTCACTTGGTGGGGATGTGTGTGTATGGATTGGGGATGTGTGAGTGGATGTGCGATATGTGGGTTGGTGGGGGATGTGTGTGCGTGGGTGGGGAATATGTGGTCGATGGAGATGTGGCTGGGGATGGGTGGTTAGAGGTGTTGGTGGGGAGAGGATGTGTGGGTTAGGATGTATATGTGGGTGGGCGTGGGATGTGTGGGTTGGTGGGGGATGTTTGTGGGTAGCGAGTGTGTTTTGGTGAGGGAACAGGTGAGGGCAGTGTGTGTGGGTGGGGGATGTGCGGGAGGGGGATGGGTTGGTTGGTGGGGTAAGTATGTGTCCCTGGGTGTGTGTGTGTGTGGGTATGTGGGGTTGTGTGTGAGGGTGGGGTGATGTATGGGTAGGTGGGAGATGGGCCTCATAACATGGTAATTTGTCTTGACTATGTTTACAACATTCATTTCACAATGTTTATCTTTCTTCCTATGTAAATGTATAATGCTCTTGATGAACGAAAGACGAGTGATTGGAAGGGCCGAATGTAAGACGGGCCTGCGCGCCCAATTTGTGACCCTTTTAAAATAAAGTTGATTTGATGTGATTTGATTTGATCTCTCTCTCTCTCTCTCTCTCTCTCTCTCTCTCTCTCTCTCTCTCTCTCTCTCTCTCTCTCTCTCTCTGATTTTGTCTCGTACTGTTTATGTTCCTCTATCTGTCTGTCCGTTCCTCTCTCTTTCACAAATTTCTCCAGCTATCCAGCTTGACATGAAACAAAACAACCCCATCTCCTCCCCCCCCCCCCTCCTCGCCCACCCCACCCTAGTAAGATCAACAAATGCCAGGAACAGGTAGGATGTGTCGCCCGTACGACGCAAATATCGGCGCGCTGCTGCACAACCAAAATACCCTCCGGAAGAAACTAGTATGACAAGACGCCAATAATGTAATATTGTTTGATTACTTCACATTCGACTACGCATTGTATTCAATACATTGTATACGAGCTGGGTTGAGCACTCAGAACATACCTATATGTGCTCTGCCCTTATCTTCAACAATCAACGAAGAGTCCCAATACTAATGGCCATCATCATCATCATTATCAACTTCCACTTTTCCGCCAAGCGGCGTGGGGAGGAATAATTGGCGTTCCAGCGCTCGATGGGTGGCATTGGATAGTGTCATTCCGTGTGATTGTATAATGTCTTGGATGTCGTCAATCTATTTTCTTCTCGGGCGCCCTCTTGCTCTCGTCGCAGATGATTTTTGATGTAGGGCCAGTGATGGTAGTTGATGGTGGTGCATTCTAACGAGATGGCCAAACCACTTGATCTTCTGTATTTCAATAAATGTGGCACAAAGTGTTGATCCCACTGTCTGTCTGATAACAACATTTCTTACTCGGTCTTGGATTGTAAAGTTGGCAGCTCTCCGGAGGTATCTCATCTCACAGGTGTTGATTGTGCGAAAGTGTTATTTGGATAATGTCCAAGGTTTGACATTGGTAGCTGTGTGATATAGCAACAGACACCAAAAACTGCACATTTCTAGTATGGGCCTAGAGCAAGTCCATTCTCACGGCGACAGCATTATTTTAAGAAGTTAGCCTTTTGCCAGATGAAAAACATACCGACCAATAAAAAGATATCAATTGAAACGAGAAAAAGAGTGTTGAGGTGCTACATAGATCTTGTACTCTTGTATGGATGTGAAGCGTGGACAATAAGCAGTCAAGCTGAAAAACATCTGATGGCTGTGGAAATGTGGTTTCTGAGGAAAATGCTCAGAATACCATGGACAGACAGAAAAACCAATGAACAAGTCCTTCAAGAAACGAAGATCGTAAACTGATTAGAGTCATTAGACGTAAACAGTCAACATTTTTTGGGCATGTTATGAGAAGAAATGACTTGGAGAACTTGGTGACAACTGGCAAGATCGAAGGGAAGAGACCAAGGGGAAAACCGAGAAGTAAATACCTGGTTGGCTTGGCCAGGTGGTATGGTCGAGACAGGAACACGGAGCTGTTCCACGACTCTGGTGATCGAGTGGGGTGGCAAAACATGACCGCCCACGCTTATCGGCATGGCACATGATGGATGGATGATCTAAGAGTGAATAGTGCATTAGTGCAAATTTTACCTTTCTGGAAATTGAATTGTACATTGCTTAACTGTTGTTCAAATATGGATGTACATCTTTGTTCCAATAGTTTTGCGTACATTTTCCCTATATGGCTCAGGAGTCACATACCTCTGTATGTTTCACACTCTCTCATATTGCCTTCCTTTTCCCATATTGTTACTATTATTGCCTGTTCCCAATCATCTATGACTTCTTTCTTACCATGCTATATTAAAAAGTCTTGTCAGCCATTTGTTTTCCCAAGACTTGAATAGCTTCTGTGGTTATTCCATCTGGACTCGGTGATTTGATTTTAGGACACTTCTGTATAACTGATTTGACTCCTGCGGGTATGAAATTTGGTTCTTGTTGTCCATAGCTTTTAGGCACAAAAGTGAGGTTTTCTATGTTATTATGTGTGGTGTTAAGTAATTCTTGAAAATATTCTGCCTCCCCCCCCCCCCCCTTTTTTACTAGTCTTTGTTGTGGATTAAATAGTGGCATACCTCTTTTGCTGTTTATGATGATGGTTGGGTTGTAGCATGCATCTCTGTTTCTCATATTATTGACACGTTTATAAAACTCTCTTGGGCAGTCTTTGCTAAGGGTCGCCATCTGTTCACCATATATTCTCCAGGATTCATCTTTAGATGCTATAATTGGTCGTTTGGCATTTCGTCGTTCTATTCTCTAAGTAACATAGTCCTGTTCAGATTTAGTTGTGATCCATTATTTTTTTTTTTCAACGCTGCCTGTTTTCTAAATATGCTATCTTTAACTTCGTTGTTCCACCAAGCTGTTATTAATCTTTTGTCCTGCCCTACTTTGTTTCACATTTATTTCACAGTGTGTCGAGCATGGCAGCCTTGAAAATTGCCCATTCATTATATACGCTTTAGTAATCATCAGAGATGTTCTTATGTAGGTTTCTTTTTTATTGTTTGAATTCATCTTTAACCGAATTTCCTGAAGCTGTCTATAATTGATGACATCTGTTGTTATCTTTTTGTTTCTTATTTTCCTGTATGTTGAAATCTTTTTTTTATTATGAGCGGTTTGTGATCAATACCAACGTCTGTATTTGAGAGTGCTCCTGAACCCAATAGTAGTCTTCTGTCTAATTTCATAAGTAGAATAAAGTCAATTTGAGATGCTGGATCTAATGATACTAATGGTACCAGTTGCAATCTTATTAATGTCCCCTCCTGGACATATCTCGGAGTTATAAGTGTGGGCCAGATCCTCTGTAACACCACTCTCTCCAGGCCATGTTGATTTATTTGTTCTTCTACACGACACACACGAGCACGAAGAGCCCCAACCACACCTGCCTTAAACATCGAATATATAAATTCTAAACATTTCTCTTGTCTTGTCCTATTCTTATATGTGAACACTCCTCTCTCTACAGCCTGACATACAGTTTTGATTCTGCCGCCTGTTTTTCCTTTGTCCTATTTTTATCTTATTTATGTACTAGAATTCCTAGAATAGCGAATCATTATATAATAAAACAATTTTAATCGTCGTTTTTTTTTCTTTATGCAAATGTATTTTTGCTACCCATATTTCATCCGTCATTCGTATGCATAATGTTTTGTTCTAATTTACTACATCACCGTCGATCCCGCAATTGTTGTACGTGCGGGGCGATATAACTGTTACATGGTGTGTCCCATTCTCTACATTAAAAAAAAAAACTTAATTAATGAAAGAAATAAAATAAAGTCTGCGGATGTCGAAAATTTCAACCAATCGCCAGCGAACTGGCGAATATTGTCTGCATGGCAAAAGTCGACGGAGCGAGGTGTCAGTTGTGGACAAAATGCGTTCTTTCAATGTCAGTGACAGTTCGCTGAATGTCACAGGTAAACCAGACCGTCTCTTCTTTCTATACAAACGCAAGCTGGTTTTTATTCTATTTAAAACTATGTTCTACTTATTTGTACATGCTCTGACGTTGTTTCAACGCTTTGTGTTGCCAGCCGTTTTGCTGTATGGCAGTGAACCATGAAAAGTGAATGGATAAAGTAGAAAGAGCTTGGAAGTATGGAGATGTGGTTCCTGACACGAATAACTGGGACTGCCAGAGAATATAACAACCACTGCCTGGAAGAGGTTGAAGAAAGAAGATTAAATACGACTATAAGAAAGAGGTTGCATATTTGGGAGACAATTTGGACAAAATTGGGGGGACAGACATAAATACTAAAATAAGAATCATCACCCCGGGAAGGTTAACCCGGTCAACAAATGCCCGCAGAAGTCGGATGTGTCAGCCTAACGGCGCAAGAACGCAGCTCTGCTGTCAGGCACAACGCAATCACGTCCGAAAAAAACTCCGGATGAACGTAGAAGAATCATCATCATCATCATCATCATCATCACCATCATCATCTTCATCTTCATCATCATCATCATCATCATTTACCATGCCGGTAAGTGTGGTCGGTCATGTTCTGCCATCTCAATCGATCACCAGAGTCGTGGATCAGCTCAGTGTTATTGTCTCGACCATACAACGGGGCCAAGCCATCCGGGAATTTACTTGTCTGTCCTCCCCTTGTTCTCTTCCCCTCGATCTTGCCAGTTGTTACAAAGTTCTCTAATTTATTCCTCCTCATAACGTGACCCAAAAAATGGTGACTGTCTACGTCTAATTTCTCCAATAAGTTTACGGTTTTCATTTGTTTCTTGTAGGACGTGGTCATTGGTTCTTCTGTCTGTCCATGGTTTTCTTTGCATTCTCCTCAGAAACGACATTTCCACAGCCATCGGATGTTTTTCAGCTTGTCTGCTCATTGTCCACGCTTCACATCCATGCAAAAGCACAGCTTCTATGTAGCACCTCAACACTCTTTTTCTCGTTTCAAATGACATCTTGTTATTGGTCAGTATAAAAATAAGAATACAAAAGGCAAAAAGAACTTTCACAGTACTAGGAAACGTGTGGAAGTCAAAGGAAGTTAAACTTAACACCAAACTCAACTTTTAATTCCAATGTTAAAATGGTTCCATGGGTGAGAAATATGGATAACAGCTAGAACAATTACAAATATAATACACACATTCCCTGACTGGTGCCAGGGTAGAATAGTGGGAATAAAATGGTATGACAGAATCACAAATGTAGAGTTCATGGAGAGAATTAGACTAGTGGGAATAAAATGGTATGACAGAATCACAAATGTAGAGCTCATGGAGAGAATTAGACAAAATTCGTGTGAACCAAGAAGTGAAGAAAAGACGCCAGCGTTGGTTCGGACACACATAGAGAAAACCTGAAGACAGTATAACTGGACGCTCTCTTGTCTGTAACCCACAAGGCAAACGAGAAAGCGGGAGATCTATAAACATACGGAGAAGTGATTAACGAGACGGAGATGAATAATATTGGGAGGACATGTGGGGGAGGGGGGCAGAGATAGGACGGCTGGGCCTGGTTTGGTCGAGAACTGATATCCCAGTGGTGGCCCCTATTATGAGGGTGGGTCGACACTGCAGCCACACTGGCCGGAGACAACAGGATCCTGCCATTGTTGGGGTCCGAATAATGACCACAGACTTGGTAGGCCAGAGCACTAACCTGTATGCCACAGTGGCTTGATGCGTGACGAATTCATCATCATCAAGTGCCCTGCCAACTGACGTCGGTGTTCATGTCTCTCCACAGATCTCGGTCTTTGGTTTCCTGGATCAACTCTGCTGATGATATTCTTTCATGCCACCGTCTCAGTCCACCCAGCATAATATCTCTTGGTCTGCCCCTTCCTCTCTTCCCCTACAATCTTTCCATTTGTCACGATGCTCTCCAAATTTGCTCTTCTCATCACATGACCAAAGAAAGCTGATTATCTCTTTCTTATGGTTGTATTTAATGTTATAGTTTCATTAGCCTCTTTCAGGCAATAGCTGTTAGTTACTTTGACAGTCCACGGAATTCGCAACATAAATTGCATGAGAAATGCTCTGTGGCTCTCATGATGGGTACCGATAATTATATACAAGCACACAAACAAAGAAGACACTGGTAACCCCGTGCGAAATACACGCAGGAAATTGCCTACTTAATTAATAAGGCACCATCATATGTTAACCGGTCCCGTTATTGATAGAAACAACTTGTTTTGTGTGTTATTTAACACACAGACTAAACGAATCTTAAGATTAGCTGAGGCAGATTCTATTCATATGGCCAAACCAACTTTATCTAAATAAAAAAGAAATGCTAGGCAGTTAAAATTTATCGTGGTAGGCAATTTTACAACCATGGCCAGACTCCAATCTATAGTTTTTGTCCTTGTTATTCAGACCAGTACCTAGGGTGGGCTTTTTTTCCATTACAAAAGAATATATTTCTCAAGCCTTTTCAGTATTTACATGGTTTATCGGTATCATGAAACAGTTTCCCTTATGTCTTTGCTCTAGAAATTGTTATACATACATGCATCCAGTCCTTACATAACAAAACACGCCACTTACTAATATTAGTTAGTTACTCGTTAGCTACGGTTCCAACTTCACGGCAAAGGGTCACCCCAGAATACTCCGTTCTTGTGCAAGTGAATATCACATTAAATGCTCCTCACTGTCCCGTGTGAAAAGTGGAACAGACAGCAGTCCCGACAAACCACAACAACACGCACAGGTATACATTCATCAGGCCGCTAGCAGAATGCCGACACAATAGTCCGCCACTAAAAATACAGTTCATCGTCAATGGCATTGGCGGTCAATAGAAAACCAGCAGTTCAGCACCAATTACAGTATAAGGCAAAAACTAGCTAGTTCAGCAAACGCCCGTTCGCCATTTTTCTGAATATACAGTTCACAATACAAAGAACTGCGAACAGATGTAAAAGCATTCCACATGAAATCCACAGCTCACGGTGTCGCTCTACACACTTAACTCAGTAGCTGGGCAACGGAACCAATATATATATATATATATATATATATATATATATATATATATATATATATATATATATATATATATATATATATATATATATATATATATATCCACCCACCCATTCATACATAAGAAGAAGCTGCGTTGGCGCAGTAACAAGAAGACTGCCGGGCCTGTGACCACGTGTTCAACTCCACAGCCAGGGAGAGGGGTATTTACTTAGCTTTGTCTCCCAGATTATACCAGTCTAAAATGGTCAGGCGATGGTCTGGGAAGTAAAGCATGTTACTGACCGCAGTGCCCATGAAGTGCTCATTGGTCACATAAAAATACCGCACTGGAACCTTATACTACGCCTCAAGACGTGCAAAAGTTCCTTTGCTTTACTTGTCTACACATGCATACACAGATAACAATTCATATTTACTCACACATTCACCAGCCACACGCAAACACCAATACATCCTCTAACCCTCTAACGTGTGTGTAGTGAAAGTTATGCACGATTTATTTAAGGGTATATATTTGTTCAAAGTACAAGTCGATGCCCCTTGGATCCTCCGAAGGGGGGGGGGGGGGGGGGGGGAGGGGGAGAGAATGATGGATCCATCGGTGACCGCACTTTATCGACCCTATGCGTCCAATCGACCATGATTTCAGCCGAACGACCGGGCTGGGCATGCGTCTGTGGTAAAAGCTTCGTCAGATACTGGGGAATGAGAATTCACCCTGGACGAAAGAAGTGTGAGAGTAGGTCACAGGAGACCCGACAGCGCTCCCGTGAAACAGATATACATAAGACGCCAGAGGATCTCAGCCACGGAGAACCCCACAATCTGGAGAAGACTCAAGTCGATGTCACCTGTGACACACCAGAGCAACCTTCCGAGATTCTCAGGGTGAAGATCAAGTTCCCCAATGCCACCGAGAAGGCAGAGTGGGCACGATTAGATGAGACTTGTCCTAAACAAGCACAACAACAAGGACAACGAAATCGACCGAACGTCTCGCACGGCAGGAGAAAGAAGCCCGGTGTCATTATCCGACGGGCCCGTCCCTAGAGACTGTTAAGAGGATATATGGGCCGAAACATTCGGGAAAGGGGGACACTTCTGACGATCAAAAACCCCTTGCCGTGTCTGCTCCGCGGCGGAGTTGTATCACTTTTTTTTTCGCTCGCTCGCTTTGAACTCAAGCGTGGTTCATACACTTCTAGTTGTGCTGAACCGAATTGTGCGTCTAGGATTAGCTTTCCCTATTAGCAGAGTCTCTCGCCATAAGGCGAAACCACTCCAACTTCACAGGTACTTGTAATTTACGTCCCCAAGTCAAAGACGATAGGTCAGCATATCAGTCCAGCTGTCCGGTGTAGGGGTTGAACCTCTTACCTCGGCATCAGCACACCGGATGCTTAAGAACATGCGTTTTTATCCATTCGGCTATGCTGACCTATACTTAAGGGTACATATGCTCCGTCTTTCAGATATGTCTTTATCCGCTTCTTGTGGACAATCGGAATACGTCATTGGTGGTGCTTTTTCATGTAGCATCCTACTTCACCATCATAAAAATAATCATACAGCATTGATACACAATCGTCTTCATGCGCTCCAACGGGTTCGATAGAACAAAGAGGAAACTGATCCCTTCTCGTACGGCCATGTGTCAATGTGGGTATCGCCTTCACCATCGTCTACCAGTTGCGACCTTTGACAGGAAAATATAAATGACGTGCTTGGAGGTCTGATTGATTAGAAGAACGGACCTGTACGTTATCGTGATGGAAGCTTTAAGTTCCTGTTACCCACAGCTGCCTTCATTTGCATCAGACGGCATTATGAAGATGATGATTGGCATTTGTTTGGCAAATAAAATATTCTCCTGGTTCCTCAGACACCCTACTCTTGCAGCATTGCTCCTTGCCATGCCCGACTGATCCCCAAGCAGAAAACGCCGCTGAACGTGACCCGAATCGAGTCACGAAAAGACATTATGAGGGACGCGACGACCACGTTATACACCATTCCAAACATTTTCGTGACATGTTTCCAAAATGGCGTGACCAATGGGAAAATTATGTACGGTACCAAGGAGAGTATGTTGAGGGGGATTAGTGTTTCATATCTCCAGAATAGTAAGTGTATTCGTGCTGGCCAAAGATCCGATACTTTTTGGGGCAGATCTCGTGGGTGCTAATCGACGAGATCCAACGTGGGTCTTGTCACAAAATAAAACCGTGTGTTTAACCAGTTGATTATTATAGAGGCTTTCTGATTAAAAGGACTATCTGCCAGCGACAACTATTTTTACTAACAGAGAAAACAAATCGGTTGTCAAAATCCCAGGACAATATTTGTAGCTGCACGTGTACATCTCTAACGGATTTGGAACATTCGGTGTTGATGGTGACAGGTCCCGGCATCGCCTTGACAGTTTGTCAACATTTGAATACAGATGGAAGCCGTGAGATCACAGGGGAAGATGTATAGAGGAAGTGAGTGCGCTGAATCATACATCGTTTTGACAAGTCATAAACAAGTCGGATGGAAAACGGAAGTACTCAGCACGGAAGTAAACAGTCCATATGTCATATAGTTTCCGGACATCACTCAGATGGGCAGATTGCTACTGACAGCTTGTTGAGAAAAACTGTTGTTGGGATCATACAGTAACTCGTTAGTTTGTTGGGGGAGTCGAAACAAGTGATGACAACTTTGACAGTGACTAGGCAAGGGAGAATCGATTCTTGACAATGGATGATATGCGCAAATAACACCTGCAGGACGTCACCCATATCACGTGACCAAATTTAGGGTTTGCCATAAACCATGATTGGGAGAAAGAGAGTTGACAAAAACCGTGGATTATGATGGACGTGTTTGTGGGAGAGCTCTACAGTGTTAGAATAATTTAACATTAACTAGCATGTGTCGTTATGGCAAAGTGTAGTAGCCATCCCGGGAATGAGGCGGTTTTGCATAAGGTAGTCAATATAGTCTATTAGTTCTAATTAATATAGACTGTAGCCTTGTTAAAACTATAGTGTGATGATTAGCACTGTTAGTGGAAAACTAGTTAGAGTAGAATAGTGATATTGGCTCTGCTAAGGTGAATAGAATACTGAGGTTGCACTCTGTATTGGTCTTTCCTTGTCATAGCCTGATTCGGCCCTAGGTGGGTAGCTAATCTGCTCTATGACATAGTTTAGTTAGCTAAAGATCATTAAGCAAGGCAATAGGCTTACACGCAGCCGATAGGATCAGTGACTAGTACTATCACCAGATGTGTTGTTTCTATCCTAGGTTCCCTACCAGATCCGAGGAAACTCAACAAGTTTTTAGGAAAGGTTCAAATCCCATTCGGAAGAACACCAGTGGAACAGTCAAATAAAGTTTCGTACAGAACGTAACTGAAGCTAGAAGGAAGATGATTCACCAAAGAGGGGTGATGATTACTGATGCACCACACAGCATCAGACAGTAGTAACTAACTGAGAACATTAATTATAATAGTTACCTAGTGTGATATAATCTCGTGTAATAGAACACAAGACATGATACGTGAGGCTAGATAGACACGAGTGAGGATCAATTACATTAACAATTAACATTAATAACTGTGTACACACTACAAAGGACTTGTGCATTTTTTTAGGAACGATAGGAACGGACATTGTGTAGGGTGCAACCGGTCCATGATTAACTGTTAATACCACCGGTGTCTATTTCGGATGATCATGAAATGGGATTACCAGAGGTCTACAGAGGCAAATCAGTATCCAGCAGGATGGTTTCGGCACTGGGTGAGATGTACATGTTCTGACGTAACGTGCTGTGGTCTATCCTTGCTGGGATCAGCTGACTGGGTTGTAGTCTGAGAGTCCGATTCTACACACTTTATAGAACACGTCACACATTTTCTTCACATACACGTCTCATATACGTTACACTTTTCTTTTAATAAATTAATCTTTATTAATTTTTAGAAGCAAGAGTTGTTGAGTATGTTGCGTTGGAGAAGTATGAGAGGGGGCATAGTACGACAGTGAGAGAGTGACAGGAAAAGGTGTCCACGGGCTGATGGAGTGTGTTGGACGGAAGCTGGTGGATTCTCCAGAATATTAAAAAGGAGGAAAATATTATAATGTGGGTGTCGGCTCTCTTCACTCCAGGGACGACACTGTAAAGGAGGACACGACATTATTGGGGGCTCGTAAACGGAATCTTTGGACAGCGGGATCTCTCGTAAACGGAATCTTTGGACAGCGGGATCTCTCGTAAACGGGATCTTTGGACAGCGGGATCTCCCGTAAACGGAATCCTTGGACAGCGAGATCTCCTGCAAACAGGAACCTTTGACAGTGGGATCTTCTGACAACGGGGTCTTTTGACACGGGATCCTTAGTTATAAGAGGGAGATATCATTTTGGAGAATCCAGCTAGAGTGAATGTGGATAGGGGTTAGGACTAATATCTTACCTGTTCACACTTCACACGTCTGCATAGGTCTGTGGTCCTGATTCTACTCTTGTCACTGAGTGAATGTGCTGTGTGTGGTAATATCTAGATTTATAGTACTTGTTCATATATCTGTATAGTAATTTGCAGTTATATTGTACTAGACCTGCTAGCTTACCTCTCTGTATAATGGCCACCCCTAAACTAAGCACGTTAGAATTAAAGGCAAAGGGGGAAGAAATGGGACTGTCGGGTTCTGCTCTAACGGATTACATACAGGAAGTGGAGAGAGAGTATCGTCAAGCAGAAAGGGAAGATCGAAAGGCCGAGCTGGAATTGAGAAGGATGGAGTTGGAACAAGCAGCTAAGAAATTGGAAGCTGAGCAAGCAGCTAAGAAATTGGAAGCTGAGCAAGCAGCTAAGAAATTGGAAGCTGAGCAAGCAGGTAAGAAATTGGAAGCTGAGCAAGCAGCTAAGAAATTTGAAGCTGAGCAAGCAGCTAGGAAATTGGAAGCTGAGCAAGCAGCTAGGAAATTAGAAGCTGAACAGGAAGCACAGAACAGGGAGCACGAGTACCGGATGAGGGAACTCGAGTTGAAGAGTCAATCTAATGGAGAAACTGAGGGAGCAGTTGGAGGTTCCTCCATCCCAGGCTCAACACCAGTAGGTGGACATGGGTACCATGCTATGAAGTTTCCTTTAGCGGTCTACGAGGAGGACAAAGAGAAGATTGACCAGTACCTTCAACGCTTCGAGGCTATGTCAGTTGCTATGGGTCTGGAGCGTAACAAATGGAATCTTAAGCTATCCCAGGGTTTACGCGGGACCGGATACGAGGTTTATACTCGCCTGCCACCAGGACATGAGAACAATTATGACGAGTTAAAGACGGCTCTGCTGAAACGATTCGAGGTTACGTCACATACCTACCGGAAAAAATTTCGAGCAGCGAAACGAGAACCAGGAGAGTTGTTTGCCGCCTACAGTTTGCGTCTTAAATCTTATCTCCATAAGTGGATGGATTTGGCTGGGTTCGCACATGACTATGAGAGTCTGGAAGAGCTCATGGTGGTCGACCAGCTGAAGAAGCAAATGTCTAAACCTCTCAGGACGTTCCTGGGAGAACAAGGAGCGGAACGTATTGACCTCGTGACTAAATTAGCAGAACGGTTCGTCGAGGTACATGGGGAGGCAGGGGAAAACCTTTCCACCAACACCAAAAGTCAAGAGAAACATGACAAGAAGAAAGCCAAAAACTCAGGAACCAAAAAGTGGGAACCTTATGTGCAAAAATCAGAGGATAGTTCAGAGAAGAAGAAGGAGGGAAGCAAGAGCACTTCAAGCTCTACACCAAAACGACCGTGGTCGGAGAAGTGGTGTTCAATTTGTAAGTCACCCTCTCACAATACGAGGGACTGCAAATCGAAGGCTAAGAACCCTCACTTCGCAGCATGTCAAGTGACTTCCAAGGAGGTTGTCACGGAAAATGCCAAGGTCAACAAGGAAGCTCGCCACCAGGAGAGCTCACTCAAGTCCGACAATAGAAAATCTAGGACAGGGAAATGGTGCAACCAATGCAAGTCAAACACGCACAATGCTATTGACTGCAGGGGAAAGTCAGGAGACACTCAATTCGTCGGGTGCCCCGGGAAACCTAAGGTGGAGCCCACCGAACAGGTCGAGGCCGAGGAAGAGACTCCAGACCAGGAAAAACCACCTGTAGTGGAATTGGTAGAGGTTAACGGTCGTCAAGTGGAGTGTTTATACGACACAGGACTGGACGGAGAGGCCGTGATTTCTGCGGATCTGGTACATCCAGAACAATTCACAGGTGAGACATTGGATATACAGCCTGCACAGAAGAGTGCTGTAGTCATGAAGTTGCCTATTGCTAATGTGGAGATTCGGTCAAGGTACGTCACAGGCACCATCAAGGCCGCTGTATTGACCGATCCCATTTTTCCAGTCATCCTAGGTTGCCGGTATGTCTTTCTGGGAATGCCCAGGGAGCCAATCCATATGGGAGCAATGCAGACTCGCTCTCAGACGAAAACGGAAGAGGCAGACGCAATTGTGACTAACCCAATGCCGGGGGAGCTACGAACTGCCCAGAGTGAGGATGATACTTTACGTCCTTGCTACAAAAAGCTGCAGAAAAGTGCTGATCCACCAGGACGGGGGCAGTGCTACATGAAGAATATGATACTCTACAGGAGAGCAGGAAGGGGAGACAACCTATACGGTCAGTTGGTCGTCCCGAAAGCTCACCGGCCCCAGATTCTTCATATGGGGCATACCATCTCCTTTAGTGGACACATGGGTATTGCCGCCACCATGCAGCGGATTTCCTGCCACTACTATTGGCCGGGAATGACAGATGATGTGCGTCGGTATGTGAAGTCATGCCCTGAGTGCCAGAGGGTGGCACCGAAACACTGGACAGCACCGGTGGTGTTGGGTGAGATGCCCATCATGAACTCTCCTTTCGAGAGGGTAGCCATCGATATCGTGGGTCCACTTCCCAGGACTAGGAAGAGGAACATGTATATACTCACAATGGTGGATTGCTGTACAATGTGGGGTGAGGCTATACCGTTGACCACGATTGACTCGAAAAGAGTGGCGGATGCACTGATGGAGGCCTTTACCAGATTAGGCTTTCCGGATCAAATTCTGACGGACAATGGATCTCAGTTTTGTGGAAAACTCATGGAGGAGGTATTTAGGGTGTTTCACTCTAACCACATACATACCAGCCCTTACCACCCTCAAGCCAATGGACAAGTGGAGCGTTTCAACGGCACGTTGATGACAATGCTCAGGAAACTAGCGCAGGAAAAATCTGATAGGTGGGATGAATATATCCCAGCAGCACTCTTTGCCTATCGGGAAGTTCCTCATGGCTCAACAGGACTACCACCCGCTACGTTGCTGTTTGGTCGTCCAATCAAAGGACCGTTGGAAGCCATGTTGAGGAGTTGGACTGAAGAGGGGACGTCAGAAGAAGTGATCTCATCCTATAAATACGTGGAGGAACTGAAAGAAAAACTCTACAAGGAATGGACTCTGGCAAATCAAAACTTGAAAAAAGCCAGGAAAAGACATGCGGCTTACTACAACCGTAGGTCTAAAGAAAGATCTCTAGAGGTGGGAGATAAAGTCTTGTTGCTACTCCCAACGGGAAACAACAAACTGGAGATAGGTTGGCAAGGACCATTTCCCGTGGAAAGGGTGATATCCAGAACCAACTATCAGATCCGGATCCGGGGAAAGTCGAAGATTTTCCATATCAATCTCTTGCGGAAATACGAAGAGAGACACGGAGACAAGGCAGCTCACCTCATGGCAATGGCAGTTGCAGTGGAGACAGAAGTGGGAACCAGCGAGGGCAGGGAATATCCCTTGGAACACCAGGAAACCTATAGGGATGTGCAAGTGAACCCTGATCTGACCTCCCAGGAGAGGGAAAGGATAACCCAGGTTCTCAAGTCTCATAAGGAGATACTGACTGATAAACCAGGACGAACGAGGTTGGTTGAGTTCGAGATGACTTTGACCACACAGGAGCCTGTTCGCCAAAAGGTTTATCCAGTGCCATTCTCTAAAGAAAAGGCCCTGGAGGGGGAAATACAAAAACTGCTGGAGGATGACGTGATTGCACCATCCACATCCCCATACAATGCGGGGGTAGTTTTGTTACGCAAACCAAGTGGAGAACACCGGTTGTGTATAGACTACCGACTTCTGAACAGTCACACACAATTTCAGGTGGAACCTTTGCCGAATCCAACTCAGCTATTCGCTAGGCTCCATAAGGCTCGGTACTTTTCAAAGGTGGATCTGAGTCGGGGGTACTATCAGATACCAGTCAAACCGGAGATTCGACCACTGTTGGCTTTCAGTACACCCAGTGGACACTACGAATTCAAGGTCATGCCCTTTGGACTCAGCAATGCACCTAGTGTGTTTACACGCATGATGAGGACTTTACTAGATCCGTTACAGGATCCGTCCATCATCTCATTCATGGATGATATTCTGATTTCCAGTGACAGCTTGGATGACCACTTACAATCCTTGGAGAGAGTGTTTAATAGACTCAAGGAAGCAGGGCTTACTGCTCGTCCAACCAAGTGCATGATTGGTTACCAGACTCTGGAATTTCTAGGTCACACCATCACTCCAGGACACATTGTTCCAGAAGAGAAGAACCTGGAGAAAATCAGAAATGCACCTAGACCAAAAACGAAGAAGGATGTGCGATCTTTTCTCTCGTTGTGTGGGTTCTACCACAAATTTATCCCACATTTCACTGAACTGGGAGCTCCGTTGACGGAAACCTTGAAAAAGGGATTCCCGGACCAAATCATTTGGACACCAGAATGTGAGAATGCCTATAGTCAGTTAAAGGAGGCCTTGGTCAGCAAACCTGTATTACAGCTCCCTGACCTTTCCAAACAATTTGTGTTGAGAACAGATGCGAGTGCGATTGGAATTGGAGCCGCTTTGTTACAGGAAGGAAAAGACGATGCTTCGGTTTTGAAACCTGTGGCATACGCAAGTAAGAAACTTCTACAGGCGGAGAGGAATTATTCAACCGTCGAGAGAGAGTGCTTGTCCCTCGTATGGGCAGTGCAAAAATTTCAGCCATATTTGTATGGAGTTAAGTTTCGAGTCCAGTCGGATCATCAACCCCTGATGTTCCTGGCTACTTCTCAGAAGCTCAACGCCCGGTTGATGCGGTGGTCGTTGTTACTTCAACCTTATAATTTCACAGTAGAGTACATTCCTGGGAAGGAAAATGTTGGAGCGGATTTCTTGTCAAGACACCCAACTCCTGAAGAAGAAGAATGAATCATCTGGATTAAACTCACGGTGGAGAAGAGTGAGATGGACTACTCTCTTAGGAGGGGGCCTATGTCACAAAATAAAACCGTGTGTTTAACCAGTTGATTATTATAGAGGCTTTCTGATTAAAAGGACTATCTGCCAGCGACAACTATTTTTACTAACAGAGAAAACAAATCGGTTGTCAAAATCCCAGGACAATATTTGTAGCTGCACGTGTACATCTCTAACGGATTTGGAACATTCGGTGTTGATGGTGACAGGTCCCGGCATCGCCTTGACAGTTTGTCAACATTTGAATACAGATGGAAGCCGTGAGATCACAGGGGCAGATGTATAGAGGAAGTGAGTGCGCTGAATCATACATCGTTTTGACAAGTCATAAACAAGTCGGATGGAAAACGGAAGTACTCAGCACGGAAGTAAACAGTCCATATGTCATATAGTTTCCGGACATCACTCAGATGGGCAGATTGCTACTGACAGCTTGTTGAGAAAAACTGTTGTTGGGATCATACAGTAACTCGTTAGTTTGTTGGGGGAGTCGAAACAAGTGATGACAACTTTGACAGTGACTAGGCAAGGGAGAAATCGATTCTTGACAATGGATGATATGCGCAAATAACACCTGCAGGACGTCACCCATATCACGTGACCAAATTTAGGGTTTGCCATAAACCATGATTGGGAGAAAGAGAGTTCACAAAAACCGTGGATTATGATGGACGTGTTTGTGGGAGAGCTCTACAGTGTTAGAATAATTTAACATTAACTAGCATGTGTCGTTATGGCAAAGTGTAGTAGCCATCCCGGGAATGAGGCGGTTTTGCATAAGGTAGTCAATATAGTCTATTAGTTCTAATTAATATAGACTGTAGCCTTGTTAAAACTATAGTGTGATGATTAGCACTGTTAGTGGAAAACTAGTTAGAGTAGAATAGTGATATTGGCTCTGCTAAGGTGAATAGAATACTGAGGTTGCACTCTGTATTGGTCTTTCCTTGTCATAGCCTGATTCGGCCCTAGGTGGGTAGCTAATCTGCTCTATGACATAGTTTAGTTAGCTAAAGATCATTAAGCAAGGCAATAGGCTTACACGCAGCCGATAGGATCAGTGACTAGTACTATCACCAGATGTGTTGTTTCTATCCTAGGTTCCCTACCAGATCCGAGGAAACTCAACAAGTTTTTAGGAAAGGTTCAAATCCCATTCGGAAGAACACCAGTGGAACAGTCAAATAAAGTTTCGTACAGAACGTAACTGAAGCTAGAAGGAAGATGATTCACCAAAGAGGGGTGATGATTACTGATGCACCACACAGCATCAGACAGTAGTAACTAACTGAGAACATTAATTATAATAGTTACCTAGTGTGATATAATCTCGTGTAATAGAACACAAGACATGATACGTGAGGCTAGATAGACACGAGTGAGGATCAATTACATTAACAATTAACATTAATAACTGTGTACACACTACAAAGGACTTGTGCATTTTTTTTAGGAACGATAGGAACGGACATTGTGTAGGGTGCAACCGGTCCATGATTAACTGTTAATACCACCGGTGTCTATTTCGGATGATCATGAAATGGGATTACCAGAGGTCTACAGAGGCAAATCAGTATCCAGCAGGATGGTTTCGGCACTGGGTGAGATGTACATGTTCTGACGTAACGTGCTGTGGTCTATCCTTGCTGGGATCAGCTGACTGGGTTGTAGTCTGAGAGTCCGATTCTACACACTTTATAGAACACGTCACACATTTTCTTCACATACACGTCTCATATACGTTACACTTTTCTTTTAATAAATTAATCTTTATTAATTTTTAGAAGCAAGAGTTGTTGAGTATGTTGCGTTGGAGAAGTATGAGAGGGGGCATAGTACGACAGTGAGAGAGTGACAGGAAAAGGTGTCCACGGGCTGATGGAGTGTGTTGGACGGAAGCTGGTGGATTCTCCAGAATATTAAAAAGGAGGAAAATATTATAATGTGGGTGTCGGCTCTCTTCACTCCAGGGACGACACTGTAAAGGAGGAGACGACATTATTGGGGGCTCGTAAACGGAATCTTTGGACAGCGGGATCTCTCGTAAACGGGATCCTTGGACAGCGGGATCTCTCGTAAACGGGATCTTTGGACAGCGGGATCTCCCTGTAAACGTAATCCTTGGACAGCGAGATCTCCTGCAAGCAGGAACCTTTGACAGTGGGATCTTCTGACAACGGGGTTTTTTGACACGGGATCCTTAGTTATAAGAGGGAGATATCATTTTGGAGAATCCAGCGAGAGTGAATGTGGATAGGGGCTTAGGACTAATAATATCTTACCTGTTCACACTTCACACGTCTGCATAGGTCTGTGGTCCTGATTCCTACTCTTGTCACTGAGTGAATGTGCTGTGTGTGGTAATATCTAGATTTATAGTACTTGTTCATATATCTGTATAGTAATTTGCAGTTATATTGTACTAGACCTGCTAGCTTACCTCTCAGTATAATGGCCACCCCTAAACTAAGCACGTTAGAATTAAAGGCAAAGGGGGAAGAAATGGGACTGTCGGGTTCTGCTCTAACGGATTACATACAGGAAGTGGAGAGAGAGTATCGTCAAGCAGAAAGGGAAGATCGAAAGGCCGAGCTGGAATTGAGAAGGATGGAGTTGGAACAAGCAGCTAAGAAATTGGAAGCTGAGCAAGCAGCTAAGAAATTGGAAGCTGAGCAAGCAGCTAAGAAATTGGAAGATGAGCAAGCAGCTAAGAAATTGGAAGCTGAGCAAGCAGCTAAGAAATTTGAAGCTGAGCAAGCAGCTAGGAAATTGGAAGCTGAGCAAGCAGCTAGGAAATTAGAAGCTAAACAGGAAGCACAGAAAAGGGAGCACGAGTACCGAATGAGGGGACTCGAGTTGAAGAGTCAATCTAATGGAGAAACTGAGGGAGCAGTTGGAGGTTCCTCCATCCCAGGCTCAACACCAGTAGGTGGACATGGGTACCATGCTATGAAGTTTCCTTTAGCGGTCTACGAGGAGGACAAAGAGAAGATTGACCAGTACCTTCAACGCTTCGAGGCTATGTCAGTTGCTATGGGTCTGGAGCGTAACAAATGGAATCTTAAGCTATCCCAGGGTTTACGCGGGACCGGATACGAGGTTTATTCTCGCCTGCCACCAGGACATGAGAACAATTATGACGAGTTAAAGACGGCTCTGCTGAAACGATTCGAGGTTACGTCACATACCTACCGGAAAAAATTTCGAGCAGCGAAACGAGAACCGGGGGAGTTGTTTGCCGCCTACAGTTTGCGTTTAAAATCGTATCTCCATAAGTGGATGGATTTGGCTGGGTTCGCACATGACTATGAGAGTCTGGAAGAGCTCATGGTGGTCGACCAGCTGAAGAAGCAAATGTCTAAACCTCTCAGGACGTTCCTGGGAGAACAAGGAGCGGAACGTATTGACCTCGTGACTAAATTAGCAGAACGGTTCGTCGAGGTACATGGGGAGGCAGGGGAAAACCTTTCCACCAACACCAAAAGTCAAGAGAAACATGACAAGAAGAAAGCCAAAAACGCAGGAACCGAAAAGTGGGAACCTTATGTGCAAAAATCAGAGGATAGTTCAGAGAAGAAGAAGGAGGGAAGCAAGAGCACTTCAAGCTCTACACCTAAACGACCGTGGTCGGAGAAGTGGTGTTCAATTTGTAAGTCACCCTCTCACAATACGAGGGACTGCAAATCGAAGGCTAAGAACCCTCACTTCGCAGCATGTCAAGTGACTTCCAAGGAGGTTGTCACGGAAAATGCCAAGGTCAACAAGGAAGCTCGCCACCAGGAGAGCTCACTCAAGTCCGACAATAGAAAATCTAGGACAGGGAAATGGTGCAACCAATGCAAGTCAAACACGCACAATGCTATTGACTGCAGGGGAAAGTCAGGAGACACTCAATTCGTCGTGTGCCCCGGGAAACCTAAGGTGGAGCCCACTGAACAGGTCGAGGCCGAGGAAGAGACTCCAGACCAGGAAAAACCACCTGTAGTGGAATTGGTAGAGGTTAACGGTCGTCAAGTGGAGTGTTTATACGACACAGGACTGGACGGATAGGCCGTGATTTCTGCGGATCTGGTACATCCAGAACAATTCACAGGTGAGACATTGGATATACAGCCTGCACAGAAGAGTGCTGTAGTCATGAAGTTGCCCTATTGCTAATGTGGAGATTCGGTCAAGGTACGTCACCGGCACCATCAAGGCCGCTGTATTGACCGATCCCATTTTTCCCAGTCATCCTAGGTTGCCGGTATGTCTTTCTGGGAATGCCCAGGGAGCCAATCCATATGGGAGCAATGCAGACTCGCTCTCAGACGAAAACGGAAGAGGCAGACGCAATTGTGACTAACCCAATGCCGGGGGAGTTACGAACTGCCCAGAGTGAGGATGATACTTTACGTCCTTGCTACGAAAAGCTGCAGAAAAGTGCTGATCCACCAGGACGGGGGCAGTACTACATGAAGAATAGGATACTCTACAGGAGAGCAGGAAGGGGAGACAACCTATACGGTCAGTTGGTCGTCCCGAAAGCTCACCGGTCCCAGATTCTTCATATGGGGCATACCATCTCCTTTAGTGGACACATGGGTATTGCCGCCACCATGCAGCGGATTTCCTGCCACTACTATTGGCCGGGAATGACAGATGATGTGCGTCGGTATGTGAAGTCATGCCCTGAGTGCCAGAGGGTGGCACCGAAACACTGGACAGCACCGGTGGTGTTGGGTGAGATGCCCATCATGAACTCTCCTTTCGAGAGGGTAGCCATCGATATCGTGGGTCCACTTCCCAGGACTAGGAAGAGGAACATGTATATACTCACAATGGTGGATTGCTGTACAATGTGGGGTGAGGCTATACCGTTGACCACGATTGACTCGAAAAGAGTGGCGGACGCACTGATGGAGGCCTTTACCAGATTAGGCTTTCCGGATCAAATTCTGACGGACAATGGATCTCAGTTTTGTGGAAAACTCATGGAGGAGGTATTTAGGGTGTTTCACTCTAACCACATACATACCAGCCCTTACCACCCTCAAGCCAATGGACAAGTGGAGCGTTTCAACGGCACGTTGATGACAATGCTCAGGAAACTAGCGCAGGAAAAACCTGATAGGTGGGATGAATATATCCCAGCAGCACTCTTTGCCTATCGGGAAGTTCCTCATGGCTCAACAGGACTACCACCCGCTACGTTGCTGTTTGGTCGTCCAATCAAAGGACCGTTGGAAGCCATGTTGAGGAGTTGGACTGAAGAGGGGACGTCAGAAGAAGTGATCTCATCCTATAAATACGTGGAGGAACTGAAAGAAAAACTCCACAAGGGATGGACTCTGGCAAATCAAAACTTGAAAAAAGCCAGGAAAAGACATGCGGCTTACTACAACCGTAGGTCTAAAGAAAGATCTCTAGAGGTGGGAGATAAAGTCTTGTTGCTACTCCCAACGGGAAACAACAAACTGGAGATAGGTTGGCAAGGACCATTTCCCGTGGAAAGGGTGATATCCAGAACCAACTATCAGATCCGGATCCGGGGAAAGTCGAAGATTTTCCATATCAATCTCTTGCGGAAATACGAAGAGAGACCAGGAGACAAGGCAGCTCACCTCATGGCAATGGCAGTTGCAGTGGAGACAGAAGTGGGAACCAGCGAGGGCAGGGAATATCCCTTGGAACACCAGGAAACCTATAGGGATGTGCAAGTGAACCCTGATCTGACCTCCCAGGAGAGGGAAAGGATAACCCAGGTTCTCAAGTCTCATAAGGAGATACTGACTGATAAACCAGGACGAACGAGGTTGGTTGAGTTCGAGATGACTTTGACCACACAGGAGCCTGTTCGCCAAAAGGTTTACCCAGTGCCATTCTCTAAAGAAAAGGCCCTGGAGGAGGAAATACAAAAACTGCTGGAGGATGACGTGATTGCACCATCCACATCCCCATACAATGCGGGGGTAGTTTTGTTACGCAAACCAAGTGGAGAACACCGGTTGTGTATAGACTACCGACTTCTGAACAGTCACACACAATTTCAGGTGGAACCTTTGCCGAATCCAACTCAGCTATTCGCTAGGCTCCATAAGGCTCGGTACTTTTCAAAGGTGGATCTGAGTCGGGGGTATTATCAGATACCAGTCAAACCGGAGATTCGACCACTGTTGGCTTTCAGTACACCCAGTGGACACTACGAATTCAAGGTCATGCCCTTTGGACTCAGCAATGCACCTAGTGTGTTTACACGCATGATGAGGACTTTACTAGATCCGTTACAGGATCCGTCCATCATCTCATTCATGGATGATATTCTGATTTCCAGTGACAGCTTGGATGACCACTTGCAATCCTTGGAGAGAGTGTTTAATAGACTCAAGGAAGCAGGGCTTACTGCTCGTCCAACCAAGTGCATGATTGGTTACCAGACTCTGGAATTTCTAGGTCACACCATCACTCCAGGACACATTGTTCCAGAAGAGAAGAACCTGGAGAAAATCAGAAATGCACCTAGACCAAAAACGAAGAAGGATGTGCGATCTTTTCTCTCGTTGTGTGGGTTCTACCACAAATTTATCCCACATTTCACTGAACTGGGAGCTCCGTTGACGGAAACCTTGAAAAAGGGATTCCCGGACCAAATCATTTGGACACCAGAATGTGAGAATGCCTATAGTCAGTTAAAGGAGGCCTTGGTCAGCAAACCTGTATTACAGCTCCCTGACCTTTCCAAACAATTTGTGTTGAGAACAGATGCGAGTGCGATTGGAATTGGAGCCGCTTTGTTACAGGAAGGAAAAGACGATGCTTCGGTTTTGAAACCTGTGGCATACGCAAGTAAGAAACTTCTACAGGCGGAGAGGTATTATTCAACCGTCGAGAGAGAGTGCTTGTCCCTCGTATGGGCAGTGCAAAAATTTCAGCCATATTTGTATGGAGTTAAGTTTCGAGTCCAGTCGGATCATCAACCCCTGATGTTCCTGGCTACTTCTCAGAAGCTCAACGCCCGGTTGATGCGGTGGTCGTTGTTACTTCAACCTTATAATTTCACAGTAGAGTACATTCCTGGGAAGGAAAATGTTGGAGCGGATTTCTTGTCAAGACACCCAGCTCCTGAAGAAGAAGAATGAATCATCTGGATTAAACTCATGGTGGAGAAGAATAAGATGGACTACTCTCTTAGGAGGGGGCCTATGTCACAAAATAAAACCGTGTGTTTAACCAGTTGATTATTATAGAGGCTTTCTGATTAAAAGGACTATCTGCCAGCGACAACTATTTTTACTAACAGAGAAAACAAATCGGTTGTCAAAATCCCAGGACAATATTTGTAGCTGCACGTGTACATCTCTAACGGATTTGGAACATTCGGTGTTGATGGTGACAGGTCCCGGCATCGCCTTGACAGTTTGTCAACATTTGAATACAGATGGAAGCCGTGAGATCACAGGGGCAGATGTATAGAGGAAGTGAGTGCGCTGAATCATACATCGTTTTGACAAGTCATAAACAAGTCGGATGGAAAACGGAAGTACTCAGCACGGAAGTAAACAGTCCATATGTCATATAGTTTCCGGACATCACTCAGATGGGCAGATTGCTACTGACAGCTTGTTGAGAAAAACTGTTGTTGGGATCATACAGTAACTCGTTAGTTTGTTGGGGGAGTCGAAACAAGTGATGACAACTTTGACAGTGACTAGGCAAGGGAGAATCGATTCTTGACAATGGATGATATGCGCAAATAACACCTGCAGGACGTCACCCATATCACGTGACCAAATTTAGGGTTTGCCATAAACCATGATTGGGAGAAACAGAGTTGACAAAAACCGTGGATTATGATGGACGTGTTTGTGGGAGAGCTCTACAGTGTTAGAATAATTTAACATTAACTAGCATGTGTCGTTATGGCAAAGTGTAGTAGCCATCCCGGGAATGAGGCGGTTTTGCATAAGGTAGTCAATATAGTCTATTAGTTCTAATTAATATAGACTGTAGCCTTGTTAAAACTATAGTGTGATGATTAGCACTGTTAGTGGAAAACTAGTTAGAGTAGAATAGTGATATTGGCGCTGCTAAGGTGAATAGAATACTGAGGTTGCACTCTGTATTGGTCTTTCCTTGTCATAGCCTGATTCGGCCCTAGGTGGGTAGCTAATCTGCTCTATGACATAGTTTAGTTAGCTAAAGATCATTAAGCAAGGCAATAGGCTTACACTCAGCCGATAGGATCAGTGACTAGTACTATCACCAGATGTGTTGTTTCTATCCTAGGTTCCCTACCAGATCCGAGGAAACTCAACAAGTTTTTAGGAAAGGTTCAAATCCCATTCGGAAGAACACCAGTGGAACAGTCAAATAAAGTTTCGTACAGAACGTAACTAAAGCTAGAAGGAAGATGATTCACCAAAGAGGGGTGATGATTACTGATGCACCACACAGCATCAGACAGTAGTAACTAACTGAGAACATTAATTATAATAGTTACCTAGTGTGATATAATCTCGTGTAATAGAACACAAGACATGATACGTGAGGCTAGATAGACACGAGTGAGGATCAATTACATTAACAATTAACATTAATAACTGTGTACACACTACAAAGGACTTGTGCATTTTTTTAGGAACGATAGGAACGGACATTGTGTAGGGTGCAACCGGTCCATGATTAACTGTTAATACCACCGGTGTCTATTTCGGATGATCATGAAATGGGATTACCAGAGGTCTACAGAGGCAAATCAGTATCCAGCAGGATGGTTTCGGCACTGGGTGAGATGTACATGTTCTGACGTAACGTGCTGTGGTCTATCCTTGCTGGGATCAGCTGACTGGGTTGTAGTCTGAGAGTCCGATTCTACACACTTTATAGAACACGTCACACATTTTCTTCACATACACGTCTCATATACGTTACACTTTTATTTTAATAAATTAATCTTTATTAATTTTTAGAAGCAAGAGTTGTTGAGTATGTTGCGTTGGAGAAGTATGAGAGGGGGCATAGTACGACAGTGAGAGAGTGACAGGAAAAGGTGTCCACGGGCTGATGGAGTGTGTTGGACGGAAGCTGGTGGATTCTCCAGAATATTAAAAAGGAGGAAAATATTATAATGTGGGTGTCGGCTCTCTTCACTCCAGGGACGACACTGTAAAGGAGGACACGACAGGTCTCATACAGTGGTCGTAGGTTACATACCATGTGATAAGTGCTTGTTCACTCACTAATCGTTCCAATGCCTTGTTGGCGTAACCGCTGAAAATACAATAATACTGACAACACAATAACACCGACAATACGGTAACACTGACAACCCAATAACACTGACAACTCAATAACACTGACACCAGAATAACACTGACAATCCAATAAAATTGACAACACAATAACAATGACAAAACAGTAACACCAACAAACCAATAACATTGAAGACACAGTAACACTGACAAGACAGTAGCAATGACAAACCAATAACACTGACAAAAAAAAAAACACCGACATTTCAATGTCGCAAAACACAATAAAACTGACAACACAATAACACTGACAACACAGTTAAACTGACAACCCAATAAAACTTACAACCCAGTAACACTGACAACCCAATAACACTTTCAACCCAATAACATTGACAACCCGATAACACCGACAACCCAATAATACTGATAATAATACTGACAAACCAATAACACTGACAATCCAATAACACTGACAACACAATAACACTAGCAAACCGATAACACTGACAACCTAATAACACTGAAAACACAGTAACACTGACAACACAATAACATCGACAACACATTAACACTGACAACACAATAACACTGACAACACAATAACACCGACATCACATTGGCACCTTTCCGTCTTGACAGACGATAGTTTGGTACATTGTGCTTCAAAAATAACGACCCATGGCGGTGGCGAGTGTGGCTGGTAAGGCCAATTCTTGCTGCAAATGTTTGCCCACAGTAGATGCATGTGAAAACATGGTCATTTCCACCATTGTGCACCATCTTACGTCTCTCACGCTCTGTGTGAGCTTTATCTGCAATCATTTTCTCCTTTGTCTTTATTCCATTTCTGATAGTTGCCCTTCATGCAACACGTTCAGCGGCGACTTGCTCCCAATGTGCATTACCAATGCCTGTATCAATCATGTCCCGCTTACACACATCTTTGTATCGTAGTAGAGGCCGACCCTGAGATCTCCTACCCGTCTGTAATTCACCAAAAAGATGTCCTTTGGTATTTACCATCATCCATCCTCCTAACATGTCCTATCCATCTAAGTCTACGAAGACTGAGCATGGAATACACCGTCACACAACCTGATCTTTCCAATACTTCAGTATTTGTGATTTTGTCTTGCCACTTAATACCAGTATTCTTCGCAGACACCGCATATGCGACATCACAATAACACTGACAACACAATAACCGATAACCGACAACACTATAACACTGACAACAACTATTAAACACTTGAACAACTACAATATCATCTACAACACATTAACACTGACAAACAACACATATATCGACCAAATGACAACACAATAACACTGCCCCCCCCCCCCCCCCCTCGATAACACAATAAACACTGACAATCCCATTAACACTGATAACACAATAAAACTGATCCAGTAACACTCGGCAACATAATAACACTGGCAACATAATAACACTGACAAACAATAACACGACAAACCAATAACACCCACAACACAAAAAACACCTGAGACCACTTATAACCACTGATATTACCTTACATGAACTACTGACAGTGACCACCTCAAACAAGACCAGGTTTACCAACAAGAAGACACAGCCAGACACCAAGTCAGATAATATGCCAACCACCACAACGCACCCAATGGTTCCCTGCTGCTTCGTTCTGCATAAAAGAAGGACCAACTCGACACGCTGTAATCAATTTAAATACCAAAACTATAAAAACCTGCATTACCCGCCGTCACTTCTCATTCGCCAGGCCTGGAACACAAGGGAAACCGATACCTCTTTAGCGAATGCTCGTTTACCGTTCTCCCCGTTTCAACGCAAGAGATTTCTCTTTCGCAGCCCAGCAGGGGATGCAACTCTCATAAACATCAAAAACCGCCTGCCTCTTCAGCTATTACGGTAATTCCTCAACACTCGGGCTCATAACGATCCCCACCAGGGACATGGCCTCGTGCGGGAGAGCATTATTTATATCTCCGCCGCGAAATATGATTTACGACAAAGGTTTTCAGCTCATGGGCTGTGACGCCACCTAAAAAATTAAATATTTGGTTTCCATACACCATACGCCACTGGAGTGGCTGGTATTCCGTATCAAATTTATAATTGGATCATCATTATCATCATCAAGTGCCCTGCCAGCTGACGTAGACGTTCATGTCTCTCCACAGATCGGGGCCTTTGGGTTCTGGATCAACTTTGCTGATTATATTCCTCCATGCCACCGTCTCAATTCATCCAGCATCAAATCTCTTGGTCGGCCTCTGCCTCTCTTCCCTTTGATCTTTCCAGTTGTCACGATGTTCTCCAATGCCTCTCTTCTCATCATATAACAAAAGAAAGATGTTTGTATCTTTCTTATTGTTAAAAAATGTTTTGCCATTGCTTTCTGAATGAGACGTCTACGTCCATGTAGGACAACCCGGTGTGGTGGAACAAACCCAGAACCCCGCCACCAGCCCATATGAAGTCTACACCTCACTGCCACGCTATGTCCTCAATAGTGGATGAATTAACGTTAAAAGGAATCGGCCTGACTGCAGGCCTATCCGTGGACAGACCAAACTTTGGTGTGTTTGTTATATTCTCAAACATTCCTCTGAAAAAAAAAAATCAGTTTCATCTGAGTGCCATGGAATGATTAATGGTCTTAAGAAACTTCTCCGTATCTTCCACGGGCTTATGTACAGTTGTTTTCTTTATGTAACCCCCTTTAATGTGATATATAATACAAGTCTGCTACCATATTAACAACTGTTATCTCTTAACTGTGACACACCTCACTTTCCATTTCATCCATTTTTGTTTGGTCCAAACCTGCTTTTTATTTGACGTTGAATCTGACATAAAATAAAATACAAACAGCCGCCATATCTTACTGACAAGTTCTTGACTTCCGGTGTGCGTCAGGGGTTGGTTGGAATTCGCATAGTGCCTCAGTATTAAACTTGACCTCTGTCACCGGTACTTGGGATTGTCCATCTGCGTTCGCTACCTCAAGAAACAGTCGCCGATTAAGAGAGAGAGAGAGAGAGAGAGAGAGAGAGAGAGAGAGAGAGAGAGAGAGAGAGAGAGAGAGAGAGAGAGAGAGAGAGAGAGAGAGAGAGAGAGAGAGAGAGGAAAAAGGAAATAAAAATAGACAACTAAGAAACTAACATATTTTGAATATGTAGAAAGACAAAGTCTAGAAAGAAAAAAAAATAATTATGGAGCGAAGTGCATTAGGGACGACAAGGCGGAGACCTCACACGTATCTGGGATTCAGGTTGTGACAGAAAATGTATACATGACAGGCACGGAGACAGGACATCTGCTGTATGAAAGAGAAATGTCTAACGCTTGTTACGGAGATGAAGTTCGGCAAAGGACAAGACACTAATTGGTCAACTGTTAAGAGGCAACTATTAAAAGGAAGCAACAAAAAAGTTAGTTCTGCTTGATTTACGACAAACGCACCGAGTTTACACACTAGGTAAGTTGACTTCCGCGCGCTGCCACATAATCAAAACACCTGGCATGATTTACGACGTGTCGCATTTGTGGCTTTGTTCGGCGTAGGACAGCAGTCTCACATGCTGACACAAGCCATTAGACGTCTGGGTCGAATCTGTGAACGCATAACTCATCCCTCGTCTAGTGTTGTTTGTAACAGGTTTTAGTGCGTTACAAATACAACCATATGTGACTTAGGTTTACATAGCTCATGCTATATTGTTGTCGTTAAGTTATCGAACCATTTGGTCTAAACGACCAAAATTAACTTCTAGTTGATGAGGTACCAAACCATTTGGTTTACACGAAGTAGTGTTTGATAAGGTCCCGAACCAAATGAAATGCTGGCAGAATAAAATTGTGCCAGATCTCCTCCATATATTCACTACATAACTTCACATATTCATTATACAACTTCACATATTTACTACATAACTTACGTTTATATTCGCATATGGTTAAATGTGTTTTGTTACTTAACTATTTGTGGCCGAAGCTTCCAAGGTGGTATTTTGTTGAAGTGTGTTTACCTACCTATTCTAACCCCAATCAATTAGCTGAGACACGGGGTCGGTATAAATATACTAACCCTTGTGCAGTTAGCAGATCACACACACACAAAAAAGCCGAGCTCGGTCATCTTGGGACCTCATAAAGTGGTGAGTGAGTGAGTGAGTGAGTGGGTGGGTGGGTGGGTGAGTGAGTGGGTGGGTGGGTGGGTGAGTGAGTGAGTGAGTGAGTGAGTGAGTGAGTGACCAGCTAACATGAGTACCAGCTAATGTCTTGGGAAATAAAAGCAACTAGCTTGATACCAACAACACAATACATCGAGAGCCTATTGGTCTATACAAATATAGGCCTAGCATCATAAGCCTGAAGGCTGTGTGAAAGGGTCCGTTAGCTGCATATCCTTTAAAGTACGCAGCAATCGACCCCAGCATGTATTTGCTATTTGTGATTTACTAAGTAATTTAGTACAGTAGTTTGCTAATTGGGTTTGTTTTGTTTTTTGTTTGAAAGACCGACAGCTCATACAATCGAAACAACGCCAGGCGGTATGCTTTTAAATATGCCGCAGCTGATCTCGAGCCCTCAACACGCTATGTCGGGGAATAACGGTTTAACTATCCCCTAATCCACAGTGGCATCTAGCATTTAAGTTAACAGACTCAGTGCCGCCACCCTGTACTGAAATTTAACAAAAAGTTAACACATTCAGTGCCGGCATCTGTGTACTGAAATTTAACAAAAAGTTAACGGATTCAGTGCCAAACAACAAGTAGGTTTTGACTTAAAACATTTGATGGCGGAACATAGGAAGTAGGGCTACGTCTCGTCATCATCATACGGCATGCCGATAATAGTGGGAGTTACGACCACCAGAGTCGTTGATCAGCTCTGTATTCGTGTCTCCACCATGCCACGTGGCCACGCCCTCCAGGTATTTAATTCTCTGCACTCTTGTTCTCTTCCCCTAAATCTTGCCAGTTGTCACCAATGCCTCCAATTTAATTCTTCTCATACCGTGTACAAATAAAGTGTGACTGTCTACGTCTAATTTCTCTCATCAGTTTACGGTTTTCATTTGTTTCTTGTAGGTCTTGGTCATTGGGTTTTCTGTCTGTCCATGGTATTCGTTGCATTTTCCTCAGAAACCACATTTCCACAGCCATCAGATGTTTTTCAGCTTATCTGCTCATTGTCTACCTTCTCATCCATACAAAAAAGCGGGTTCTATGTAGCACTTCAACATTTTTTTTTTCTCGCTGCAACTGACATCTTTTTATTAGACACTGTGTGTGTGTGTTTTATAGCGATCCTTGTTCTAATCTCTTCAAGGCATCTCCCATCAGATGTTATGACTGTTTCAAGATAATTTTACCGATTCACTTGTTCAAGAATATTCATATTTACTTGTATTTAACATTCTGGTATTTCTTTCCTCGTGTGACGACTATAATCTGCGTACAATTTAATTCCAACCCTAGTTGTTCACAGTATGCAATAAATATATCTACTAAGTGTTACAGATCCTATTCATTGTCCGCGATCAATACTGTATCATCTGCATATCTAATGTTATTGCTGTTACGTTGTGTGTCACTGATATGACCGAAAAATTGTTAATAAGTTTGTAGAGATATATTACTTATCAAATTAAAGCAAGTTACTTGGGGAAACTATATCTCTCTTGTCTCTCCTGGCCTTCCTCTCCTCATTGTCAACATAACAGTTGTGACGATATACTCCAGCTTGCCCCTTTCTCATGTCATGCCCAAAGTATGTGGACTGTTTTCTGCTGCGAGTAACTAAGTTTCTCTCTGAGTTTTCTTTCAAGAAATTCTTTCCTAATTACTGTGCTTATCCATAAAACTGTGTTCTCATCATTCTTCTATAACACCACATCTCCACAATTTCCACATAATTCCCCAGTATTTTGCTAATTGTCCATGATTGTCTTCCGTACATTAGGATTGACACAACATTGCTCTGAAGAACTCTTGCTCGCACCTCGATATATTATCTTTCCACCGTCTTCTTGGTTTACCTCGGGGTCTACGGTCATTTATTTCCTGAGTGTACGCGAGTATTGTTTCCCTATTGTCTTCCATTCTTTCTATATGCCCCAGCCATTGTCATGAATTCACTC